>PVHY01000753.1:0-197474 GCA_004024945.1 Uropsilus gracilis | reverse complement strand
CCCGAACAGGAGACTCTCAGTGCAGTGCCTGCACTGTGATGGGAGCAGCCCTTCTTCCTGCCTGTGCCTGTGCGTCTTTGCCAACCCCCTCCCTTGGCAACACTGTGACTGTGTAGGCCTCTCTCTAAACAAACCTGACCCTTTTGGGGCAGCTCTTTCTCTCACTTGTGTCTATGCACCTGTTCTTTACTCCCCTCTCCCTTTTTATAAGAAACTTGTCCTCTTGGATATAACTAATGCCTCTGCCTCGTGGAGAAATTTGACATCTGCTGCGGAAAGGGAGGCTCCAGTGTAACCTCTCCCTGAAGTAATCCATGGGAACCCCACTCTCTGAATTCAACACTTCTCCAAATTGACTTCAAACCAAGTTTCTTCATTTTTTTCTTATAGAGTTGTTATCAACCTCTCCAGAATTATAAAAACCAACAGTGGTCATAAACAACACCCTGTTTTTTCTGGATCTAAGAGGATTAAAACCTACCTAGTCTTATGCCCACTCTCTCCACTCCTTTTCAACATAGTTCTGGAAGTCCTAGCTAGGGCAATAAGACAAGAGAAAGACATAAAAGGAATCCTAATAGGGAACGAAGAAATAAAGTTATCATTATACGTGGACGATATGATTCTTTATGTAGAGAACCCAGAAAAATCAACAGAAAAACTGATTGAAATAATAAACCGATTTGGTAAGGTAGCTGGATACAAAATCAACACACAAAAATCAACAGCATTCATATATGCAAAGAATCAATCAGAAGAAGAAGAAATTAGAAAAAACACCCCATTTACCATTGCACCAAAAAAAATCAAATACTTGGGAATTAACCTAAAAAAAGAAGTAAAAGACCTATACAAAGAAAACTATAAAACATTCTTAAAAGAAATAGAAGATGATATAAAAAAATGGAATGACATTCCCTGTTCATGGATCGGAAAAAATCAACATTATCAAAATGGCTATACTACCAAAGGCCATCTACAGATTCAATGCAATTCCAATAAAGATCCCAATGACATATTTTAAAGAGATAGAACAAAAATTACTGAAATTCATATGGAACAACAAAAGACCCCGAATAGCCAAAACCCTTTTGACAAACAGAAGAGAGAATGGAGGTATTACTATTCCAGACTTCAAACTGTACTACAAAGCCATAATACTTAAAACAGCATGGTACTGGTACAAAAACAGACAAACAGACCAATGGATCAGAAGTGAATACCCAGAAATAAAACTACACATATACAGTCAATTAATCTTTGACAAAGGGGCAAAAAACATACCCTGGAACAAGGATAGCCTCTTCAGTAACTGGTGCTGGGAAAACTGGATCAAAACTTGTAAAAAAAATGGACCAGGATAACACCGTTACACGCTGTACAAAAATTAACTCAAAATGGATAAAGGACCTGGAAGTGAGACCTGCAACCATAAAATACATAGAAGAAAACCTGGGCAAAACCCTTCATGAATTTCACCTCAGAAATCCATTTGGGGAAACAACTATGGCTGGCAAAAAAATGAAGGAAAACATAAACAGCTGGGACTATATCCAACTAAAAAGTTTTTGTTCAGCAAAAGAGAATAAACAAAACAAAAAGAAACACAACCAACTGGAAGAAAATTTTTGCCCTCCAGACAAGTGACAAGGGTCTGATAACAAAGATCCACAAAGAGCTCCTACAGCTCAACAAAAACAAAGCAAAAAACCCAATTAAAAAATGGGGAGAAGAACTAAAAAGACACTTCACCAAAGAGGAGATACAGATGGCTAATAGGCATATGAAAAAATGCTCCACATCACTAATAATCAGGGAAATACAAATTAAAACCACACTGATATACCATCTTACACCGGTAAGAATGGCCCACATAAATAAAACAGACAACAACAAATGTTGGCGTGGATGTGCCAGAAAAAGGAACTCTCTTACACTGCTGGTGGGAGTGCAAACTCGTCCAGCCACTATGGAAGACTGTGTGAAGGACACTCAAACAACTGAACGTGGACTTAACATTCGACCCAGCAATCCCACTACTAGGAATCCACCCAGAGGACATGAAGACATTAATTTAAAGGGGCACATGTACACGCATGTTCATTGCAGCCCTGTTTACAGTTGCAAAGAATTGGAAACAAACCAAATGCCCCCAAACAGATGATTGGCTAAAAAAAATGTGGTACATATACACAATAGAATACTACGCATCCATCAAGGAGGACAAACACATGTCATTTGCAGCAACCTGGATGGAACTAGAAAGACTCATATTAGCAGAAATAAGTCAAAAAGAAAAAGTACAGGATGGTCTCACTTATATGATGGATATAGAAAAAAACAAACAAACAAACAAATAAGAAAAAATGAAAACAACCAATGAGATTGAACCATGGAGCAAGAGACGAGGAGGGGGAAGAGGTGGGGGAGGTGAAGAGCACAAAAGATCAGGATAGTTAACAAATGTTAGTGAAGTGGGAAAGCCCCAGGGTAAAACACACACACACACACACACACACACACACACACACACACACACACACACACACATTTACCAGATATCAGAAGAGAACAACAGGCCAAACAACCAACAACTGAACATCTACTTAACCAACCAACAAATTGCAGAAAAATGGAAGATGGAGTGACTGGAGGGGGGATATGGAGGGAGGAGGAGGGATTAATTAATGCACAATTGTTACAAATCAATAAAATGAATTTAAAAAAAAAGAAAGAAATATAGATGAAACATTAATATAATAAATAACAGAGGAATCTAAAAAAAACCAAAAACCTACCTAGTGTTGAAACAACAACACACACACACACACACACACATTTAACATGCACTGAATATACCATTGTGTTGTTAGATATTATTATATTTAGAATTTTATATTCATATCCACACATGAAATGAACCTATTTGTTTTTCCTTCACTGAACTACTTTTGGGATCAATATAATCTAGTCCCATTAAATGAGTTGAGTGGCTTGCCATGTTATCTGGAACATCTTGTACAGGAAATAAATTCATTATTTCTTTGAAATTTGGTAGACTTATCGTTAAAGTATAATAACTATATTATTTTGGGGGATGGGAAGATTTTAACATTTAAATTTCTTTAAGGCTTCTGAAACTTCATTTCTAATTGTGCTGACTTTGACACTGTCTAGTATTCTATTTTTATTTTCCTTTATTCATTTTATCTTAAACTATTAGTTCATTATTTTAAACTATTAGTTCACTATTGTTTCCAATAATCCTTAACTATTAAAAATCAGTGTGAATCAATAAACAATTAATTGTCCAATAATTTTGCCTTAGGTTTTTTTTTGGGGGGGAGGTTAAAGTTAAATGACAAAGAAACAATAAGCTACTGCATTAAACAGATAGTCTTATGCATTGTCTGTCTTGCCAGTAACTGCAAAAAGAAAAGAAACTGCAGTTAGAACATTTAAAAGCTAAGTTTGGTTCCAAATCAAGTATATATCTAAGAACGGAATTTTAGTTATCAGACAATTAAAACAGGAAGGCCTATGTATAGCTGAAACCTGACACTTGAGAATCTTAACTGTATTCTAATCATTCTAATATGTCATGAAATTTGTGCTATTCTTTCTTTTTAGAAGTATGTTTTATGCATGTTATCCATTTTGGACTTTAAAACAAGACTTTAATGTAAATACTTAGAACTGAGAAATCTAAAGAAATACTTGATTACTAAGCTATTAGGGTTATAATGGTCTTAATAGCTTGCTTTATCTTCTACTAGGTACCTAAAAGCAGAAGCAATTGCTTTAAGCCTAGATAAACCAATTCCCAATCCATAACTCTACCCTGGGGATCTGGGAGGAAGGAAATAAAGAGAGATTTAAACCAGAGAAGATATCTTTTAGATGGATAGTAGTTAACTAATTCTAATTTCCATATTGTCCCCTGGGTATTAGATGGCAGAGAATTCTTTCTCTAGCAATTGTAGGATGAAGTTTCTCTGGAATTTTCAAATAAAGGAAACTCACTAGTAGAATTAACTGTAGAAGAGAATGTTTGTTTCTCTTGAATTCTTTTATTTAATAAAATTGAATTCCTATCTCCTCTTCTAGACTGTAACTGTATCTTTTTCTAATTGCCTCAAAAATCTGCTTATGATAGTGAAAAGATTCTTGAATCACACATATGCAAGTGATGACCAGAACATCATAGAGCTACTTCTGTAGTGTCTATACTAGCTATACCTCATGAGTAAATTACAGTTGTAACTATAACCCAGGGAATAATACAGTTGTTTAAAAGAACAATGATTATTAATGTTCATTTCTGGGGAACACAAATTCCATTACTTGATTGCTTACTGGATGTATATTACAGAAGATTATTTTCCATTCCCACCATCCCAGTCTTAGCTCTCCACATTGGCTAAAGAGTAGACTTGTCTCTTTTATTCCCACCCATTTTGTACCTTGCTCATACTCTCATTCTCTATTTCACATCTTCCTAGTCATAATTCATTCAGTGTAAACTTCACCTGACCCTTAAGACTTATCAAATCTTGGTTGCACCATAACGCATTATTTCTTAGGACTTCCCGATATATTTATTTGGCTTCGGTGACAGACTTTTCACAGCCATAGGCACATGACAGCTGATCTGAACTTTGAGCCTTCATTGCTCTTTCCTCTTTAACATGAAAGCATTTTGTCTTCCTGCTTCTTTTTCAACTCATATCCATCCATTCTACTCAAGTACTGACACTGGGTGAAATTGGGGCAAGAAGCCTCTCAAGTCAGTGCCAAAAGGAAAAACAGGTGGTGCTTTAAAAACCCAGCTTTAGCTCCCAGGTTCTTTCCACCTCCAATGCTGTTGCAAGAATCACAAAACAATTTAAACAAGATTTATTAACAAGGGAACCCAAAAGTCACTAATGCCACAAGCTGCCAGTTATCTTACCCCATCCAGTTCAAAGTCCGCAAAACACACATCCAAGATGGCACCCTTTTGCCCCCCCAAGCCTGTGGCAAGTGTTTCATAAAGTCCAATCTAAAGGCAGACACAAATTCCAAGTTTTAAGCTCCAGTTTTTCAACTCTTCCTTTTGTTTCTTCTCTTTCAAGCTTTCTGAGCTCTTCCTCAGTTCCTCCAAGGTTCTCCAAACCTTTCCAGCAAATACTGATGCAAAACCAGTTTTCCAAATCCCTTTTTCCAGGTACCAGTTTTCCAATGAAACAAGTTTTTTTCCCCCTTCCTTTTCCTTCTTTTCTGTGCTGCTTCTCGCTCCAGCATCTCACACCTTTCTTTTCCAGGGCTGCTGTTCCTTGGCGTCTGGCTACAGTGCTCCCCACATGGGCAGCTGCCCCGCTGGGTTTCTTCAGCCTGTGCTCTGCAGGGCCAGCCTCATTGTGGCTCCTGGACACTGCTGGCCTGCCATTCTGTAGCATCCAGTCACCCCGGCCTGCTATTCTCTGTGTCCAACCACCCTGGCTCTTGCCGGCCACTCTCCCTTTCACACTTCCTGTTTCTACTTGCGTGGTCTTTCTGTCTGACCCTGGCCACCAGGGCAGTTAGCATCGTCCTATTTTCAACTGCCTCACAAAGAGGGGGCACCCCCAGCTCCCTATCCAGCTGAGGTCACCCACTATCAGTACAGCATTTATTTTTGTAGTTATGTAACTCTGTTTACGATTTTTAAAAAATTTTCTATGGCTTTCAACTATGGCATACTATACTTTCTATTAGAATATAAGCATTTTGAACATAAGGGCCGCATCTAACATTTCTTTTACATTTCCCATAGCTCCTAGACTAGTATTAAATGATTATTACTTGATGTTTATTTATTTGGTTATTAATTAATAGGAGAATATGTTGGTCATAAGAAGGAGGGAGAAGAGGAATGTTAGGAAATTAAGGTGGGAAGGGAAAACAGCTCATTTATTCATTCAACGAATACTGATGGACTATCTGCCATGTGCCAGACTTAGTCAAGATCTGTAACTGGGTGGTGCAACTAAAAAGGGGGCCATTCAGGACTGCCTGGATGAGACATGCCTTGTGGGGCAAGTAAGAAAAGGAGCATTGAAGGTGGAGTCTGGCAAGAGAGGATAAAAAGGTGTGCAGAAGTGGTGGAGGGGAGATATGCCATCACGGACCCTGGTCCCAGAGAGGTGCAAAACAGGCACCATCTTCAGTGTTGTTGTGGGCTTCAGCCCCTGAGAGGAACAGCCTGGAAGAAGGAAAAGTCCTGTGAAACCACAAGTATGGGCCTTTGGTTTGAAAAGCTTGAAACCTGGAAACCTTGGTGTCTGCATACACTAGGAAAGTTTAGAATCTTAATCTGCGTGCATCTTAAGACAAGAGAAAATAAACTTGCTAAAATACTTGGAATCTGTGTGCCTCCCAGACACAGTGAAACCAAAAACTGGAAGTTGTGCCTCCTAAAGCTTGCACTTTAGACGAAGAATCATGTTTCCAAGATGGCGTCTTCTTGCCATTTCAAACCTGAAGCAGGTATTCCACACCAAGGACCATATTTCCTTTTGTTTTAGGGCTTTAGAGACTAGTTAATAACTGGGGTAAGATAACTGGCCACTCGAGGCTTCAGTGACTCTTGTTTCATGGTTTGTAAATAAATCTTTTTTGTGAATAGTCCTGCAATTGTGTGCTCTGGTGGAAGAACCCAGACAGTGCTGGGTTTATGTATGGGCCTCTCTCCTTGTTAGTTTTGGTGCATTTTTTGTACCTGGTTTCAGATCCTGGAATTACAACAGTGAATAAAAGAAACATATCTGCCAGAAAATTTACAAGTAATGGTAACTTTGACAAGTAGAGTTTATTAAAAAAAAACAGAGTACAGGCCCAGAAAGAACTCCTTCATGGGGCAAGGAGGGTTTGGCTCCCAGACTTAACACCTTATTTCACTGCGGTTTCAACCTCTCTCAAAAGTGTAATCCTAAATTAATCAATAAGTAGTTTCTAGATCAGTATATTAAGGTTTCTCCTTGTGCCCTTGAGAGAAAGTTTTTGCTGAAATAATCTTTTCCTTTGCTAATAACCTTAACCTACCTCCTTTCTGTTTAAAACTAGCCCCCTTTCCAATATTATGTGACATAAGAAAATAACCCATGGATGCTTAATAAAGACAATTAAATCCCTGAATTTGCAAACTTTGCCTTCTAACGGACAAAATTCAGATAATTAGTAAGATATGTGATAGGTCAGAAGGTAATGAATAGTAAGAAGAAGGAAAAAAAACTGGGACAGTTAAGGGACATGAACATATGGGGAATGGATTACTAATTTAGAGGAGATGGTCAGAAAAGGTACAATTAAGGACCACAAGGATATGGACATCTGGGGAAAGAGAACTTCAGAGGGAATAGTCACTCCATCCATCCATCGATCCATCGATCCATCGATCCATCGATCCATCGATCCATCGATCCATCCATCCATCCATCCATCCATCCATCCATCCATCCATCCATCCATCCATCCATCCATCCATCCATCCATCCATCCATCCGTTCAATATGGTGCATCTATTATGTGTTAGTGTATTATACACCCCAGGGATACTGTGATAAACAAGACAAAAGCTCTTCTCTCCAGGAGGAAATCCTATTGAAATGCAAATCAGTAAGGTGAATTTAGGTAATTTCTCCCCAGTCACAAATTACTGACCACTTACCATTTGTCAGTTATTAGCCTTAGAGGACATACAGATGAGTAAGTGTTATACTCCCTCAATAAGACTAATGTCTAGTAGGAGAGAAACATGTTGAAGTGGGCTTTCCCTGCTGCTCAATTTCTGCTCTAACTCTAAAATGACAATAGGCAATACCACCCTCCACTCATTGCAACAGAAATTACTAATATGTGAAATATCTGTTTACGTTGCTCTAGCCAGCACCACTCTGCACATTTATTCCCCATCCTTTTCCTGGCTCTATTATTAAACAATAGAAATGTGAAGGAAAAAGATCTAGGAAATTGCAGAGGATTGTTGCCTCTAACTTTTAGATATACCCAGAAAAATTTCTTAGTACCTTCCCTGCTACTACCATGATCTAGGCCATCATCTTAAAAATATCTCCTCTAATAGATAAGCCTGATTCTATAGCTATTCCTAATACTGAAACCAGAGTGATCCTTTTGAAACCTAAGTAAGATAGTGTCACACTTTAGAACCAGGGCTAAAAGGCAAAGCTGTAAGGCAAGGCTGAAGTCAAAGGTTGTTGCAGGTGGCACCCCCTTGGTGGGGGGTGCAGGCGAGAAGGAATAGCACCAGATGAGACAAGGATTTCAGCAATTTCAGGATTGAATGATTTCTGGGGATCAGTGATTGACAAGGACCTTTAAGAGTGTTGCTGTAGACCTCCCAGACACTATTTCCCTCCCAGAATTAAAGACACCATTGTGGCCTTTTGTTCAGAATACGTTTTCCAGGTTTTCAGTGGTAAGAAGATGCTATGTTGGACCTTTTGTTTGGGAGACTTGTTCCTGTCTTGAGTGGCAGAATATATCATCTTGAATGCCTTTTGTTTAGGACTTTGAAACACTGGACAATACTAGGGTAAGATAATTGGCCACTTGTGGCCTCAGTAAATCTTGTTTGTTAAATAAATTCCATTATTGTTGTTTCTTAAACCTGTGTGATCTTGAAATTGTGTGCATAGGTGAAGAACTCAGTGACCAGTAAACTACTGGGCACTGTCCTGGGCCACTTTTACTCCCCTTAATGCCCAGTATCACTTCCACTCAAAGATCTATGTTTAAATAGATGACTCTCCAATTCACTCAGATTAAAAATGCAAAATACTTATGGTGTTCTTGAAGGTGTAAGTGATCTTGTCAATGATGACTCAATTTTCTCATAATGTGCATCCTAGGTTCACTTTACTCTAACTCTCTGGCTTCCCTGTCAAGTACATCCTTGCAAAAGAGCCTCTGCTTCAGATCTTCCCTCTGCCTGCAATGCTCTTTCCAGAAAGGAATCAGTGGCTCACTCAGCATTTCCATGTATTAGTTTGAGTTTTACCTTCACAATAAGGGGAGACTGACCTATTCTGTCTTGTATTCCAGATCCTCTTATTTACACTTACTGTCCACCATCTAACATACTAAATATTTTATTGTTTATGTATTATTGATTGTCTATTTCTCCCTGACAAAAATTAAACTCTGAGAGCAGGGATCTTTTCCTGTTACTTCATGGGTGTACTTCAAAGAATCAAAGCAGTGTCCGAAACATTCAATAATTACCTCTTGAATGAATGGAGCATTGATTCTATTAGCATTTACTGTGGTTGTGTTTACTATATATCTGTGTTCCTAACTTGGGTGCAAATACCTGGATACCCCTCTTTGAGTTGTTCATGATTGTTTCCAGAGTCCACAGTAGTATGTAGTGTGTAATAATGACTGGGATAAATGAAGAATTATTCTACTGCACTCTAGTTTTATTTTGAGCAGGATCCATGTTGAATTTTTTGTGTTTTCAATAGTGGTGTATTCACAGTCTACTCTTGATGAAGGTACAGAAAATGAGTAACAAACCCAGTTTCAGAGATAAAAATGTTGATTTTGATAAGGATATTTGTCTTGTCTACGGTCTCCTGACCTACAGGTAGCATAGCTACTCAGTATTTTGAGTAGCTTTTAAAGACTTCCAACATTCTTATGCTATCATTTAAAGTTTTTTTTGAGTAAGGAAGTTATAGTATATATGCTCCAAATGCAAATTAGTATCTATCATAAAAGACTCTCTTAAAATATGAAGTTCTTACAGAAAATGCAGCAAATTAAGTAAAATATTATTCAATTCGTCATTCTCTCATTCAGTGCATGGTGCTCTACTCTGTACTTGGCCCACCCACTCCAGGAACTGCTGGGCTGCAAGAGATTAGCAGTGCACATCCATGAAAGGCCTTTTTCTAAAACAAATTAAAAAAAAAAGGCAGATTATGATTGATGAACCCAGCATTAGGGTAATGTTATCAGAGATACTTTCTATTTCTGTCCTTTGTGAGGAGGTCAGATTATAATCATGTTAGAACTGAACACAATGCTTTATTAATGTTTCATGAGTAAGTCGGTTGTAAGCAGGCTAGTTTGGTATGGATAAATCAGACAATTCTTGATGTATGAACTCAATGCATTTAGAATTTATTGAAAAGCCTGCTAAAAATATCTGTAGCACTTTTCCAGTTTTTCTAATGAGACCAAATTTGATTTTCACAATCTTCAGTGAAACACAATCCTTATCCCTATATTAATGAAACATCAACAACTCTAACCAGTTACATGTAAAAGTGCCCAAGAGTAAAAAAGTATTTGTGAACTTAAAGAATCATAAAAATTCAAAGTATTGTTTTATTTTTAAAATCAGGAAAAGAAATTGTGTCATACATATGTAAAGGCTTTCTTTTTTTTTTTAGACTATGTCTCGCTATTTTTGCCTGTGGAACCACAGACTCACGTTGCCGGGAGTACCAGGGACTCAAGCAATGCCCAGTCTCAGTTTCCCAGGTAGTTGGAATTACAGGTGCATACTACCATGCTCAGTTATTTTTTGGGGACTAGGTCTTGCTACGTTGCCCAGAGCGGGGCTTGAACCAGGATCCCTGGTCCCTGCCACAGTTTCCTAGGCTGTCGCTTACAAGCATGCACCACCATGCCAGCCTCAAATACCTTTTCAACATTACATATGATAAAAAGATGGTTATATATCTATAATCATTTATACCATCCTAATAAATTTTTTTCGTTGCCTTGCTTTCTTAATGAAAATTTGACAAAAGGAGGGAATGTTCATGGAAACAGCACACTAATTCATAGTAAGATTTTTTTTTTAGGATAGAGTGGCAGAGAAAAAGAAGGAAGCTAGAGGCTAGTGAAGAAGCAGGTTTTTTATTAGAGAAAAAGAACCTGTGTTTACTTGGAGACTTGTTTTAAGATTTATAGTATTTTTACTATCGTAGATGTCATTTTGGGGAGATGTATGACATTTTAATCTATACTTTAGATTCATTACAAAGGACATCTTCAAATATATTAAGATAATCTCAGTCCAAATTGGAAATATACGAGAGTACATTTTCTCTACAGCTAAATCCTCTATGAGCTATTCAATAAATATAAAGTTAGAAACCTTTAATGTTCCAAAACACAGTAATTTGGAGGGCATATATTTTCTGTATTCTATATTCACTTCTGTATTTTCTGTTACTCCTCAGTCTTAGTATACTAAAGATATATTCATCGAACAAACACTTCTTCAGCAGAAGAAGCAGATATGTAAGTAACTGGTTAATTTTTCAGTTTTAACACAGATGCCTGGCAATATTTTTGCAGAGTATCAGTATGATCATTTCCCATAAACATAATGGGAACAAAGGAAACTATGAAAAGGGTACAACAATAAAGGGAACTTCAAATAGAAGAAAAGCAGTTGGTGGAGGCTTTGAGAGAGAAAAGAGCTACGGAGATGAACACATTGTTTTATGTCCTGATAGCTCCAAAGCCTCACACTCAGGCACTTAAGAATGCTCCCAAGCAGTGATTTTGGTCTATACTTTAGCTCCAATTGTGATACAAACAAGGATGGGAGCTACGAATGCAGAATCTTGTTTATACACATGGTAGCTTTTCTTTCAATTATGCAGACCTTCTTCAAGAAAAAAATCCAAGGAAAAGATAATTTTCAACCCACCTATTAAGTGTTAGTCACCTCCTACATATTGTTTGTTTAAAGTGACACTGCTTTCTATTTCAGAGAACCAAAAATGGAGGGGCTTAATTTTCCAATTTTCCAATTGTGCAGAATTTTGTGTAAATTCACATATTCTATGGAGTAAATATTTAACTAATAAGTCTAACTGGACTCATTAATGCCTTTAAGAGAATAGGAATTTGGTTTAAGATAGCGAGTAAACCAGTGCCTTGATTCTTTAATTTCTTCAGGAGTGTAACTTAATATTTATGATAAAATGTACTATGTCAGAAATGCATACACATATCTCTCTCATACTTCAGTCAATTATAAAGTTTAATTCTTATAAATATATGAGGGCAAATTTTGAGAGACCATTATTTCACCTAATTTGTGCAATCCTTATAGTTCCTAGTACACTGTGTATACCTGGTTTGATGAATATGTATTTATATTGATACTGAATAGTGAGATTTATTTTTAAAAAGAACTGTACTTCGGCTTAGTTAAAATTTGTTCAGCAAAGTAGATGTTAATGTTAGAATGACAAGATATAAGACTTTAGTCTGTTTTTTGAACTGATGTTGGTATCAGAAATAAAATATTTCTTAAAATATTCAGAAATAAAATATTTCTTAAAATTTACTATGTGCAATAGGAGTACTCTGAGCAATTATAATAATTTATTGTTTAAAATTTGCATGTATTTTATTCCATGTATTTTATTATCTCTTCAAAGTAAGATGGCAAATCTATTTTTAGAATTTAGATTGTCTTTACAGTATAGTAATAATTTTTCAGACTATCATTTAATGATTCTTCTAATTCTCTTAAAATCCAAATTTTATTAAATCATTTGGTAAGAATGTGCTGTTTTTAAGAAAATAAGATTTAAAATATCTTGGGTGGTAATCATATGAATAATGAAGTAGGTAAGAATGCCACTGATTAAAATGAACAGTAGAACTCATCAAAATTAGGTGTTTGAAAGTCATCTGTATATAGAAATAGATACAAACAAGTTGTAGTCCAAAGTTGTTTTATTATTTAGTATACGGAACATGTATTATAGTAGAAATGTAGCCATATCCCTTTTATTTTTCAACAAAACTCCCCTATAGTAAAATTAATAATAAGCAGAATTAAATTCTAATCATCTTTTAATTTTCTTCCCTCTGTCTACTCCTATTATCCTTAATCTCCTTAAACTTCTATCCTTAATCAACTATTAAGGTGTTCCTAGAAACTTGGAAAATATTGTATTACGCCCCTAATAAAAATTCTCTGTATCTCCCTGAGGTTGATAACAGTACTAGGAAAAAACAGGTACTGATTACTGAGAATATCCCCTACGGGGAAAGTCAAATAATTTGACTCATCTTATATAGAATGCCCAGCACCTCCTCACATGTGGAATGCAAAATTCCACACTTCCCTCACATTACTTATCTCCATGTATAATCATAGCACTTCTGTCATTTAGCAGAGTGCAAGTAGAAAAGATGAGAAAACTGAAGAAAAAAAAAAGAAACAAAAATAATGGGGAAGCCAGAGGAGTAAGAGAGACACAAAAGACAGAGAGAAAGGAACCAAAAATGTATTTAAAGAAATAAGAGAGGAAAACATCCTGAACCTGAAGGGATAAATCTACAAATCCAGATCCCCTAAACCAAATGAGACTCACGCCAAGGTATATAGTAGTGAGATTTCAAAGAATTTAAGACAAAGAATTTGAAGTTGTATGGGGAAGAAGCAGAAAATCTATGAAGACACTTTATCAGGCTAACATCAGACTTATCTGGAAAAAACATAACAGGCAAGAAGAGAGTGGAATGATGTGATCTAAATGTTTAAAGATTAAAAACTGCCAAGCAAAAATACTTTATCATGCAAGGCTCTCCTTCAGAGAGGAGGGATAAATAAAGATCTGTTTAAACAAAGAGAAACTGAAGGAGTCTGTAAACACTAGACACATCCTTCTAAGAAATACTGAAAGGAAATCTCCTGTCTACAAAGACAGGAACATATACAAAGAACTGGAAAAAGGAAACAGAACCAAACAGGTTAAGGACAAAACATCACTGACAGATTTTCCTATGTTAATACTTGCTCCGATGTAAATATACAGAACTCACCTGCTAAGACACTAATATTTAGTTGGACTGGGAAACAGAATCCAACCTTATACTGCCCCCAGGAACACACTGAACTCCAGATGTAAATATAAATTCATAGTAAAGGCCAGGAAAACAATCTTGTAAGCAAACGAGACCAAAACTAACACAGGGTAGCAATGCCTATATAGAACAAAACAGTTTTTCAGTTCAAAAAGGTTAGCAAGAGATAAAAAAGAATTCTATATAATGTATAGGGAACAATACAACAGAAAGAAATAACACTCATTGGTATAAACTCACCAAATGAAGGAGTACCAAAATATATTAGGCAATTACTATTAACTCCAAATAGACATTGGAAAAAACACATTTGTGGAAAGAGACTTCAACACCCCACTCTCTCTCACCAATGAACCAATCAAACAGAAAATAAGCTGACATAAATGGCATTCAACAAAGAATTAGAGAGCATAGGCAAAACAGATTTTTATAGGGAATTGTAGCCCCCAAAAGTTGAATACTCATCTTTCTCAGGTACATACAAGACATTCTCCAGACTTGCTGACATATTGGGTCACAAGAAAAGTATAAAGAAATTGAAAATCAAAACCAAACCAAGAATTTTTCCTGACTATAAAAGTATCAAGGTGGAAAGTTACTTCAAAAAGCACACAGGCAAACCTCCAACATGGAGACAGAACAACATACTACTGAAAGACTACTGGATTAATGACTAACTCTAGGAGAAAAAAATAACAATAAACCCCCAGACCAATGATATTGAGAATGCAATCTTCCAGGACTTGTGAAAGGAAGTAAAAGTATTATAAAGAGGGAAGTATATATCAATACAAGCCCAAATCAAGAAAGAGTTGAAATAAATGACTTTCTCTCCAACTTCAAGGAACTAGATAAAAAAGAACAAAACAGAAGGAAATTAGAAAAAGGAAATAATAAATCTTAGAGGAGAAATAAATGAAATAGAAGTGAAAAAGACAGTACAAAAGAAGGCTGAAACCAAATGCTGGTTCTTGGGCAAAATGTAAAATTGATGATTGCTAAGAAAAAAAGGAAGAAAACTAAAATAAATAGGATTAAAGGAAAACTATCAAGCCCATGTTTATTGTAGTATTATTTACAATGCCAAAACATGGAAACAACCTAAGGGTTCAAAAACAGAGAAGTGGATCTAGATGTATTGTGTATATATGTATTTATAGTGGGACATTACTCAGAAATTTTAAAAGATAACTAATGCATTTGTGGCAACATGACTGGAACTGGAAGGGATTATGCCAGGGTAAAGTAAGTTGGAAGAAAGAGAAATACCAGATGGTATCACTTATATGTAGAATATAGAGAAATCAAAGGATTTGGTAAAATCAGATTAAAAAACTGATTTAAAAATTTAAATTTAAAAATTTAGACATCGAAGGCTAGGCTAGAAAAAGAATTTAGGGAGAAATTTGAACATAAAGTAGGGAGTGTACACAATGCACTACGGCTATGGGTATGCTTTGGTTATGGGAGTACCACTGTAACATTATGAGAAGGTGGGATTCTGTAGTTCCAAAATACAAATAACAATATAAATCATGTTACATCAACTGAAAAAAAATAATTAAAAATATTTGTGTATGATGCTACCCTGAGGATATGTTTTAAAAGCAAACTGCTTTTTCTTCTTTAACCAGGCAAATAATTAATAATATTACTAATACAGGGGCATATGAATTTTTTCCCTTAATGAAGAACACAAAAGTTGTCTATAATAAATCACTACTTAATGCTTATTAAAATATATTTAAAATGTTTAGCATCCAATAAACACATTAAGAGATGCTCAACATCATTATTTACTAAGGAAATAAAAAGTAAAACTATAATGCAAAATAAATTCACACCTACTAGAGTAGTACCACTAAAATAAATAAAACAGGCAATAACAACTATTGGTGGAAATATGGAAGAACTAGAAACATAAATTGCTATTTACCGTAAGACTCAGCAGTTCTACCTTATTTACTCAAAACAATAAATGCCTATGTCCACACAGAAACTTGTATACAATGTCCATAGTAGTATTATTCATAAGACATAGAGTAGAAACAATCCAAATATTTACCAACTGATGAATACATTAACAAAATATGGTGCATCGATACAATATATATAAAAGGGATGAGGTATGTACTGAAAAAGTCTACAACATGAATTCATCTAAAAAATTATGCTACATAAAATAAATCAAACATGAAAAATCATGTATTTTATGATTATTTTTATATTAAATATCCAGAAAAGGCAAACTTATAGAGATAGGAAGTAGATTAATAGTTGCCTGGCACTGGAGGCAGGCAGAATGTGACTTTATGAGTATGGGATCTTTTGAGGGTGATGGAAATGTTCTAATATTAGTCACATCACATAATGTGATGGTCACACAATGCCATAAATTCACTAAAAATAATTTAAGTGCAACACTGAAAGCAGTAAGAGTCCTAAAATATTGATGAAAAAAACATTTACAAGGTATCCTGTTCTTACACATGAGTAATATAGGGGCCAGAGAAGTTCCCTAATTTCCCTCAGCAACAAAGCTAGTAAGTAGCAGAAACCAATTTCAAGAGCGGGAACATTTTAAACTCTGGGTCACATGCTTTCCAATATACCAACTGGCATTCATTAGATATTAGCATTGACATGAGAACTTTTGTTGAAACAGCTGAATTGATAACATGAGCAAGGGACAATATTGCTCAACAATTCTTGGTGACATTGGGTTACAATTTTTGCTGGAGTGATGGATTCATTTAGTTAAACTGCTTTAGATCAGAAAACATGTTGACATCAGTGAGCTTGGTACTTCTACATTATCTATTCATTCATTTACTCAAAAAATATTTACGGATCAATTATCTGTGGCAGGTACAGTTCTGGGCTCTAGAATTAAACAGAAGATTAATGTGACTTTCTGTCTCTATAGATCTAGTTGTTTCGGACATTTCATACAAAAAGGTTCTAGTTTTGTAGCAGAATTCTAGGGTTGAATTTATATGTCTGATATCCTTATTCTGACTTAAAGGTGACATTCAAATATGGACAAGTAAGGTAATAATAGACTACCAATTCCAAAAATAAGTATAGATTTTCAGAAATAGGTATTATGAAAGTATAAATCCTTCACTTAAAATATAAATTGATGCAATAATGTGTTGGTTGTTGAAGGCAACAGGATTATTAACTCTATGCATCTGAAAGCACCAATTCACAGACTGAGAGAACTCTTACATAAAATCTGCACAGTATATGATATACTCTCAAAGGAAGAGACTATTGTAGACTATCTACATAATATTTTAAACATAGGTCTATTAAATTGCAACAGCTTTTTAAAATGTATCAAAAATAAACTGATTGTTAAAGACAGAAAACAGTCAAAATAGAAGATAGCATGTGATTGACAGTGAGGTCCTCTGTTTCTCTCAAAAAAGATACAAAATCAGAGGGGTTAGGGAGAAACCTCATATTTGGATGAACTTATTTGAATGAAATGTCAAGAACATTATCTATAGAGATAAAATGTCCAGAATAGGTAAACTATAGAGAAAGAGAGTAGATTAGTAGTCACCTAGGGCTTATGGAGGAAATAAGGTAATGGGGGAAGATGATAATATATTTGGTGTCTTTATAAGGTGATTTAAAAAAAACTTCCATAATTAATTGTGATGATGGATGTATAACTCTATGAACAAAATAAAGCTGGTTTTCCAAAAATCTTAATTGGGTGAATTGTATGATATATGAATTATATATTTGTGTGATATATGTGAATTATTAGATTATTTTTAACCAAAAAATGGGGCGGGGGTCTGAGGCATGACTAAAGGACTATGTGGAACTGAACTCCACTGCAATATGTAAACCTCATTTGCCTTTTGATTTGACTATATAAGCTTTAAAGTAAAGATAAAACAATTTATGAAACATTTGGAAAAAGTGAGTGAAATATTGTTAAAAACTTATTTCAAGTCACTAACTTTATTGATCTAATTCCTCAAATGACCAAGAATAATAGTACACTAAAGAGGTTGTTTTATGAATTAGTTCCTTTACATATAATCACCTTGAGATTTCAATATCCTTAAAATGGATACAAATATATTAATATCCATAAAATTCTCACATGCAAACATTTGCAAATTTCTCATTTGCATACAAAGATGTCATGCAAATTAAGAAAATTCTAACATTTTCTACCTATGAATGTTTACTAAGGGTGGTATCTTCAAGTTACATATGTTGCACTTGAAGGTTTGTTTCAAAGCTTTAAATTTCCTATATACAAATATGTCCTAACTGTATATTATTTTGTTTTGGATGTTTTATGAGTGAAAAAAGAACACCGATTTAGTTGGTAGACCAAAATAAGGAATGGACATTTATATTGGGCATTTTAGAATATGTTACATTAGTCAACAGATGTTCATCTGATTGTCTTCTCCTAAGGGAGCAAATATAATTGAATTACCATTTCTTTATTAGGCCTCATAGAAGGAAAATTCACTCTATAATAAAGACAATAATACAATCCTTTTTGTCTCTAAAATTATTAACCTACTATTTTCCCCAGCCAAGTACTAACCAGGCCTGAGCCTGCTTAGCTTCTGAGTTCAGATGAGATCGTGCACATCAGGGTTGTATGGCCATAGACTTAGCCTACTATTTTCTGATGTTAAATGACATTTTGTTAATTGTTAGAAGTAAAACGAAACTACAAACTTTTTTCTTCCTGATGACTGCTTATGCAAAACAAAATCTCATACCATCCTGTTGATCCGTACAAAGTCTTCAGGTTTTTTGGCCCAAGGGGGTAGATCAACATCATTTACCACTACTTCATCTTCTCTGATGCCGAGATTATATCCATTACTGTTGACAAACATTTCAGGTAGGTAATAAAACTCTGGAATTAGTTCCTGCCAGGAATAAAAATGCAGCACATTAAACAACTAAAAAATCAGTTGTATAAAACTAATAACTTCCAGCTTATAAACTAAGAAGAAATTTTAACAAGCCCAACATTCAATTCTTGATTCTAATCCTCACTAAACTTTCTTTAGGTAATATTCTAGGACAAACATAGACACATTATTTTGTAACATAATATGCTTGGCAATTTAAAAGACATTTAATCTTATTTTGCCACAGGTAAAAGAGAAATGGGCATAGGAATTAACAATTCACAATAGCATTGGTAAACAAATTTAGTTATATATACATGCTCATTCTGCTAAATAACCTTCTTTTTCTAAGTTTTTTTGATTTATTATCCAAGTTGAAAGAAAATTGTTACCAGTATGATTAAAAAAAAATCATGAGGTAGTTTCACTTTTAACTATATTTCCAATTATAATGTGATCCTTAAAAATTCGGTTTTATCTTGTTATTTGGAAAAATACTTTATTTTTATACCACCCACTAAACACACTGAAGTAATGAAATGCAGATGAAAAATATGTCTTAAATATTTAATGCTTACCATCTGAATAGTTAAAATTTTTATAAATTAGATATAAAAAAACTATATGTATAGATAGAAGTAAGGCAAACCTGACTGGTGTACAATTATAGATTATGTGGTTTATGATATTTAAGAATAAATCTTACAGAAATGAACTGATTTTATGATTTTTTTTCTGTCATTTCCCTCCTCCACCGCATCCCTCTGTTTTTACAAAGACCAACTGGGAAAAACTGAAAATTCATGATAATTTTGTGTATACCATCTAAACTATGAATACCAATATTCCCAAATATCAAGATGCAGGTTAAATTGATGTAAATTACATTGTTAAAAACATAAGGACATTTATTTGTGTAACATGATCAATGCTGATAGCATATTATTTTAAATTTGAATCTTGCTATTGTCTTCTCTAGGAATCCATAAAAAAATTAAGAAACATCGCAGCCACTGCAGGCTTTCAAATAAACTAGATAGTTTTTAAGAAAAGCACACACTAAAGTTTTCTCTTTCGGGTTCTCCCACTAAAATCAGTATTTATCTCTTGTAGCATATTTGGATGTTTATCTTAGTAATGTTATATAAGAATTTGATCATTATCATTTTCATCACTTTGACGATAAATGTGAACCACAAAAAAAAAAAAAGTGTGTTTTCTCTAGCATTATGGGAGCATGAACAGAGTCATACACAAAAGGTTTCTGGATAAGTGAAACTTATCTTTTAAAGAATTATAGTTTTTTTTTCTATTTAAACTATTTAAATAGAAATCTTTCTAAATTCCATTATATACCTGTCTAATCTTTATTTCTTTACATAGTACAGTTTGAGTATCAGATACTGCTATGCATACTAAGAAAACGAAAAATGAACAAGATATGGCCCTACTTGCAAATACCCCATTGTATGGTCTATTGGGTAGACATAGAAACAGATGGTTACAATACATAAAAATAGCTCTGAAAGAAGAATTAAAAAAGTATCAAGAAGTACAGAGAAAAAAGCAGGGACCTGTGAGCAAGTCAGAAAATACTTCATTAGAGACAGGATATTTGCATTTAATTAGGGCTAAACTAAATCTGGTAAGGGGCAGGAGGACCATGAGGAAGTATTATCAAGGGGTGTTAAGAATGAGTATGAGTGGATTATTGTACATATTGGGGGGCAGATCATGACTAGGGGAGGAAGGCTGAGAAGTTAGGAGGTTAGGAATTAATATGAAAAAGGAAGTTATATGTCAAGCTGGGCTGTTTGGATTTTGTGATACTGATAACCATTTTAAAAATCATTGATATGGTCAAATTTGTTAAAACAAGGCACTGAGTGACAAAGTAAAGGACAGATTGGTAAGGGGAGAGATGAGGGACATAGGATAACTATTAAGGCAAAGGCAGAGTTATAAGTCTTATTTTCTAAGGATTGTATTTTGTTGATTTTCTCATAGCTCTTGATGTTACACCACAGGTGCTCATTAATTGCTAAATATTGAAAATATTCATGAACATTATTTTAATGTTATCAGAAGTCTTCTGGGAAATATCAGATGGTTGGAAGAATGTCTCAAAACAGGAAAAGGTTCAATGAAATACTTTATTAAACAAGAGGAAACAGGTGAATCCAAAGTAAACTTAGTGCTTTTTGAGGGAAACTTTTGCCTTTTAAAAGAGTTTTCTTGCTATTCTAATTAAGTTTAGAGGTTCAAAAGGTTCGATCTAAATATAGAAAATAATGAGTTTAAAGCTGGCAAATTTGTATCCAAGCTTCAGAGGTGGTGAATCTTTTTCATTTTAGTAAAATCACTGTAGAAAGAAGGGACTGGAAGGTAGTGGACTGGCAGGAAGAACAGAGTGTGGTTCAGAAAGGTTTGCCCTAGTGGTTATTTAGAATTGGAGGGGACAGAAAGAATACTTCAGGGGAGAAATTCCTGGCAAGGTAAATGAAAATGAAGCAGTACCTAGGTGTGTGGGTCAACCTCTTGAGTAGGGAGATTTTTTTTCCATGCTTGTGCTCACTGGCCAACTAGAATGGATATTAGTCAGTGTTAGGAGGTTTCTGTAACCTGCTAGATATTTGGTGTTTAAAAGGATCAAGAGACTCTCAGATTCCTAATAGTGAGAACAGTTAAAAAAAAAAAAAAGACATATTTTTGAAAGCAAACATCAAGAAATTCCTGAATTATCGTATATTTGCAAGGCCCCTAGAAGTTTTGAAAGACCAGAGTTATAAAGAACTAAGGTTGTTTGAAGCCTGGAGTTTAGAGTTGTGGTCTGGGATATGTCTGCTACAGAAGAAGAAAGAAAAAAGTAAAATCACAAGAGCCAACAGAAAAGTTGCTGAGGCAGCTGAGTGGGCAGAAACTTTTATGCCTCCGTTTTATTGGTTTTAAATCTTGCTTTAAGCAGCACTTTTTATTTAAAGTCAGTATGTAAATGCAGGACATTAATCTATAATTTATATTCACATTTATATTATTTAAAAGATGTGCTTACTTAAAAAATAATGTATAAGGAAGTTTTGTCTCTGAAATTAAAATGGCATAAAAGAAATCAGGTGTTTAGAAAGTGAAAACTGGAAGCTAATTTGCAACAAATTCAGAAAAACTTTTGTATTTTTTTTTTCCTTTGGTAAGTACTTTTTTAAAAGCTATGCATCAGAATAGTTACATTTTCTATTACCCATCAATATTTTTAGTTAGTGAGAACCTGGTCCTAAACCCAACATATGTTTGATTCTGGAAAGTAAATCTTGTTCATAACAATTTCATTACACAGAAACCTTTCCAAAAATAGCCGCCTGTTACAGTCTTTTGTTCACATGGCCACACACTGCCTGTATCTAATATCCATCACAGTAATCTTGATACCAAAGTCATTTTCCCATTTTTAGAAACCCACATTAAGAACAACCTTATTCGACGTATCTCAGCCTATTGTGTATGTGAATGAACATTCCCTTTTGTTTCATACTTGAATGCTGTACATCTAATTTGGATTTTATGATGTGCTTGGGTATTTATGCTTTGATTCATAGTAAAGTCTCATATTATAGGATTTATTTGAATTTAATACAAGTTGTAAATAAAAAGAAATTACCAAAAGTACAGAAAAATTAAAAATATAATAAAGTACAACACCAAAACCACCATCCTTGTCGACCCTGGAATGAATCCAGTCTGATCATGGAATATAATCCTTGTGATGAACTGCTGAATCTTATTTGCTAGTATTTTGTTCACATTTTTCATTTTAATATTCATCAAAAAAAAGTATATTGCTTTGTAATTTTTTTTTCTTATGGTATCTTTTTCTGGTTTTGGTAGTAAGGTAATGGCATTATAAAATGTAGTAGAGAGGATTCATTCTCATTGTAATTTTAAAAACAATTGGAGCAGGATAGTCATTATTTCTTTTTCAAAAGGTTGATAAAATTAATTTGTAATGCCATCTGGGCTAGGAGTTTTGTTTTGGGGAAGAATTTTTATTACCGTTTTAATCTCCATGCTTGAGATTAGCTTGTTCAGTTCTTCTGTTTCTTGAATTAGTCATGGCAGACTGTATTAATCTAGAAATTTGTTCAAGGTTATCAAATGTATTGGCAAATAGTTCATCAGAGTAATCCTATATTTGTATTTCTGAACTACCTATAGCAATTCTTCCCTTTCATTTGTGATTGTTAATGTTTTTCTTCCTTTTTTTGGTTAGTCTAACAAGGATTTATCTCTTTTGTTTTTATCTTTTCAAACAGCCAGCTCTTGTTTTCATTGATTTGTTTGCATAGCCTTTTTGATTCTTAGTTAACTCATTTCTGCTCTTATTTTCATTATTTCCCTCCTTCTATTATTGGAGGTCTTATTCATCCCACTTTTTCAAGTTGCCTTAGGTATTATACCAAGCTGTTTACTTGGGATTTTTCCTGCTTTCTTTTATGAACCTGTATTACCATTACTTTCCCCTAAGACTGCTCTTGCTGTATCCCAGGGAGACATCAAAGGTTCACGTTCAGCAGACTAAGGAATTTGAAATCCTTATTGTAAACAGTATCTAGGTGAGGAGTAGTTAAGTGTTTCAGATTTCTTAGATTGGAATAGGAGTGGCAGATTTTTGGATGTCTTTGCTCTGGTTGGAGATGACAGGTAGGTGTTTCAGATGTCACAGCCTGGGCTTCAGCAGTAGCCTCTTCTAAGAAAGTCCAGGTGCTCTTACCAGATTCAGGCTACAGCTGTTGTGTTATGAATCTCAAATTCAAGCCATCAGCCCCTACTTGGTGTCCTCACCTCTGTAGGTCTCCTGCAATGCACCCTCCACCCTGGGAGCCTGCTCATGTATACACTTATACAATTCAGAGCCAGGTCAAGGGAGCCCAATGTTGGGTACATATGCAAGTTAATAGCTGTAGGAAACTTTGCAATTCAGTCACTCCTCTTGTGGGTTGTATCTACCAGTCATTACTTTAAACTAAGTTCACTTAGTTTTTCCTATCCTTTTCCATCAGATTGATGCTCCCATTGTGATGATGACAATCAGTTTTTCCCTCAAGGCCTTTGGCTTTGTTTTGTATCAGTTTTGTTGTATATCTGGAGGATGCCAGCTCAACATCTTCATTGTGGGATCATCCCCAAAACACATTTTAGAAGCCATTTACTCTATCAATATACTTCTGGATGCAGGTAAAAATATTACTGCAGAATTTTTCCTATAATTAACCAAAAGCCCTATAAATTTGTTTTTTTAAATTTATATATAAATTTCACAACATTGTAATCCCCAGGGTTTATCCCCCCTCTCCATCCCCCCCTCCCTTTCCCTCCTGCTCAAAGTTGGGCTCTTCAGTTTGGTGCTTAGCTTGTTTTGACTTTTCCCCAAGTCTTATTTTTTCACTGTATCCCATATGTTAGTGAAGTCATTTGGTTTCTGTCTTTTTCTTCTTGACTTATTTCTGCTAATATGATTCCTTCTAGGTACATCCATGTTGTTATAAAATCGTCAAATTTGTCATTTTTAATTGATGAGTAATATTCCATTGTGTATATGTACCACATTTTTTTCATCCAGTTATCTGTTTTGGGGCATTTAGGTTGCTTCCATGTCCTTGCAATTATAAATTGTGCTGCAGTAAACATCCGAGCACAGGTGTCCCTTTGTACCCACATATAGGTCTCTTTTGGGTAGATTCCCAAGAGAGCAATTGCTGGGTCAAATGGTAATTCCATTTTCATTAATTTGAGGGTCCTCCATACAGCTTTCCATAGTGGTTGGATTAGTTTACATTCCCACCAACAGTGTAGTAGTATTCCTTTCTCTCCACATCCTCGCCAGCAATTCTTGTTGTCTGTTCTTCGGATGTGGGCCATTCTTACTGGTGTAAGGTGGTATCTCATTGTTGTTTTGATTTGCACTTCTCTTATTACTAGCGAAGTTGAGCAGTTTTTCATGTGCCTGTTGGCCATTTGTATTTCCTCTTTGGAAACGTGTCTTTTTAGTTCTTCTCCCTATTTTTTGATTGGGCTTTTTGTTTTGCTTTTGTTTAGTTGTGTTAGTTCCTTGTGGATCTTCGTTATTAAACCCTTGTCACTCATGTGGAAGAAAAGCCCTATAAATTTGTATGCCGGTTTTAGAGAAAGACCTATGTAGAACATTTAGAGGATGAAAGCATTTTTACTGTAGGTAGGAACAAATAAGTCATTTATTTGTCAGTTCCTACCTACGCTAATCAGAAGTATTGCTGTAAACTATCTGTACTTCAATTTTTTTAATGTCCATATGCACAACAGGATTAAGTGAAAGTTAAAATTTATTATTTGAAACAGTAAGGTACTTGAAGAGCTTTTCAAAAGATCCATGCAACAGCCTCTCCTTTGCTGTTGCTCCTCCCATGAGGGAGAGCCTATTTCTTCTGTCTTGCAATATGAACTGACTTATCAGAGAAGGTGATTAACTGACTCTGCTGGATTTCCAGAGAAACCTGACTTAAGAGGTCTTGCAGCTTCTGGTTTTGTCCCCTTAGAAGCCAGTCATCACATAAAACAGTGACATGACTAAGCAGCACTCATTATTCCAGTCAGCTCAGATGAGGCACAGAACGTGTCAGTTAAGCAATTTTGGGTTTTGTGGCCCAGCCAAGCCTCTTCAGATGTCACTGTGTAGCACAGAAATGAACGGTCCCTATTGAGCCTTAACTCCAACTGTATAATAGTCAGTATATAAGTAGTTGTTTTAAATGAAATTTTGGGGTAATTTGTCACGCAGAAGTAGATAATTTAAACACGAATTGATGCTTCGGAATAGAGTGTTGAAGCAATAAAAACTGAAAATGTGTGACCTTCATTCATAGGCTAAACAGTGGGGAGGAGACTAATGGTAGAGTCTGGGAGATTAGAAGTCAGGCTGTCAGTGGAAGCCAGAGAAAAGGAGTCCATCATGTGTAGTGGTGGGGAAGTGAACAAGACTGTCTCCTGCAATGATTTCAGAGACAGAGATAGTATCAAATGCACTCTAGTTAAGAAGATTTTCAGGCACAATGCTGAAAGTGACCAACAATTTCTTCTAATGGTGCATGGATACAGTGCTGTAAGCTAAGGAATAAATTATTCCATTTCAAGGCAATATAGAGAGATACATAAAAGCTGAGACAGTCTTTCAGGTTTTTAGCAAGATTCTCAAAATAAGAAATCAGTTCACTTAAAAGATTAATTCTAAGGTGCTGTAAATAAAATAATACCAGAGGGCAATGTGAGAACTACAACACTTTGCAAGTACTTAGCAAAACTTAGTGATTTATATACTTGCTCAGCACTCTGAGGGATTCTAGATATCTTAAGATCATTACAAAGAGCATCCTAAGAGACATCCTGAAGTAGAGGGGAGTCTGTCTCAAAAGCATTTGGAGTATGAGATTTTCCTAGTAGTGAACTATAATTTGATGCATAGAAGGGTCACAAACTTTTAAAGTGTGATATCATCTTTGCAAAGGGCAGTCTTGGCACCAACATTCTATGGTGAGGAAGTAGGCAGAGAAAACTACTCAGTAATAATCTTTTTTGTGTAATGGAAAGAATGAGTCTGAGGACAAAATAAAGGCCCCAGAAGATGTAACTGAGGGCCACAGGGAAGAATGAATTAGTGAGTCTTTCCTAACTAGCATAGCTGGGCCTGAGTGGAAGGGTCTGTCCTTATCCCTGCTGTTCAGAAAACTAGCAACATGTCCCTGGCTGGATTTCAGAATTGTTATCAACTGGTTACAAGTGTGTATCTCCCAATAGCTCTCCATTTTGAACACTCTATTGCTGAGATTTACCTGTTCCTATAATTATTGGATGCCGAGTATACTGTTCACAGAAAATGTGTCATTAGTTGCCTGGTCGACAAATTAGGAATGTCTGTACATTATCTGTGTCTGGACTGGATACAGATTCGGAGATACTAGAATTGACAAAATAATGGGATGAGACCTGTGGGGAATAAATTCAACATATTTTATTTGTAGGAGTGTGAATTATGGCTGAAGAGAGGACTCTGATAGATTTCTTTCAGAAGGTATGGACACAAATCCCTTGTGCCCTTTTTAGAAGTGGCTTTATTCTCAGGTCATCTGGCAGTGGAGCCCTCTTAGTTTGTGCTCATCCTTTGACTTGCCTAGACCAACAGAGTGCTGTGGAGGGAATACTATGTGACTTTCACTGGACATTAAATGACATGGTAGTTGCCATTTTTCTATCCTCTTGTTAGTCAGTCACTATGAAAAAGAATTTGGTGATCTTCCTGGAAAGATAACACGAAGAGAGGATTCATTGGTACAGCCATTCTTATTAAGGGGTGGCATGTAAGTGAAGTTATCCTGACCTACAAGGGCCATCCCAGTTCACCTGATGTGAATCCAAAATAAACAATAGCCAATGGAGCCTATTATGGTTGCCAAACTATGAGGAAATAAAAGTTTGTTTGTTTGTTTATTTTAAGTCACTTGGTTTTGGTGTGGTTTGTTAATAGCAATAGATGACTAAAATATGCCTTCATTGATCACTTACTTAAATCAAGCTGTCATGGTTGGGTATGATTATACTTCCATGAAAAAATATTTTTTTCCTTAATTTATTTATATATAAATTTCACATCATTATAATCCCAGGGATTTACCCCTCCCTCCATTCCTCCCCTTTTTCTCCTGCCCAAAGTTGTATGTTTATGCTTCAGTTTAGTGCTTAGCTTGTTTTGACTTTTCTGCAAGGCTTTTGGTTATTTTTTCACTATATTCCATATATTGGCAAAACCATTTGGCGTCTGTCTTTTTCTTTTTGACTTGTGTTTGCTAATATGATTTTTTCTAAGTACTCCACGTTGTCATTACTTTGTCATTTTTAATTGATGAGTAATATTCCATCATGTATATATACCACATTTTTTCCATCCAGTCATCTGTTTTGGGGCATTTATGTTGCTTCCATGACCTTGTAATTATAAATTGTGCTGCAGTAAACATCCGAGCACAGGTGTCCCTTTGTACCCACACTGAGGTCTCTTTTGGGTAGATTCCCAAGAGAGCAATTGCTGGGTCAAATGGTAGTTCCAATTTCATTAATTTGAGGGTCCTCCATACAGCTTTCCATAGTGATTGGACCAGTTTACATTCCCACCAGCAGTGTAGTAGTGTTCCTTTCTCTCCACACACATGAAAAAATATTGAAGTGGCACCCCATCAAACCCAGCATCCAATGGAAATAACTGAATAACTCCCCCTGACAGTTCTGGCATCTTCCTTACTTGCTGTGTAAACTTAGGGAAGCTACTCAGTATCTATGAACTTCCTTTATAAAATAAGTAGAGAACTATCATGAGAACTATCTTACAGGACAATTTTGAGAGAGTTATCAAGTAACTAACCAAAAAGCATGTCTGAACACTCTTGAGAATTATTAAAAAGAATGAATTCTATTATTATAATATGTGAGTGTGTGCCTGCCTAGGTATTTTAGGCACTAGCGGCCTACTTAAT
Organism: Uropsilus gracilis; assembly: GCA_004024945.1. NCBI lineage: Eukaryota > Metazoa > Chordata > Mammalia > Eulipotyphla > Talpidae > Uropsilus > Uropsilus gracilis. Next base: position 169,132 of record PVHY01000753.1, on the reverse strand, counting down.
ATAACAGCTCTTATGCATATTCTCTTCTCATTGATACAAATATGCTAATCAGCTTCCTTTTAAAAGGAAAGAATTCAAGTATTTCAAAATCTCCTCAAATATAAAACAGTGTAGAAGGACACCAAATATTATCAAAGGAATGGCAAGATGATTATTATAACAGGCATTTTGTGTCTGTAAATGTGATTTCTAGTTTATTTTAACAACTATACTAAAACCCCATGGTACAGTTAATAGTATTATATGTGTTCTGCCAATAATAAGAAAATATCTTCTAACACAATTTCTAATTTACAAGCTTACGACAAGTTCAAGATGTTGAGAAATTGGACTTGAAAGTATGTCCTGGAATGATAGAAGATCACGATTAACACTATCATAATTGTATACCTATTGCATCAAGTCTGACATTTCAGTTTAATATACTTTGCTGAGAGAGCATACCATTTATGGCTTTCTAGTGAAATCAAATCCAAGCCAGACGTTTTCACTTTTCTAATATAATTCACTGCAAGGTTCGAAAGCCGCCATCTCGTTTCTTCCCTGTTTTCAAAAGATTGATGCCCTGACATTTGTTAATTCCACAAGAGCTCATAATGGGTCAATGAGTCACTGGTGAGCACCTCCATTAACTGTATTAATTTACACTATGTCACCTTAATGACATTTTGTCACAGCTACTGTTTCTGACATCTATATAGCTATTCAAAAGTAATATAACAACTTTTGAAGGCATTAAGGAAAATTAGTGCAAGAACTTCAGTAAGTTCAATGTCATTGTAACTAAGACAAGAGAAATAAAAGAAAAAGTCAAAGCTAACTGGTATGACTTAACTCAGGAGACCTGGCCCCTGAAAGTTCACCTCACCCATACTTCTCTGCCCAGCTTGTCTACATTACCACAGGAGGACTGAAGCTGATACAGACTGAAACCATCTACCTTAGTCTTGTTCTCTTGTATATGATTATCTGACTAAATTAGTAACTATTGCAGAGATATCTTTCTCCAGAAGTACAAAAGCATTTTCTTAAATTAAATTATATCAAATGTTTGATCTGAATGAACATACTAGGGATCAGAAATCAAAAACTTAGGTTTTAACACATACTTAGCACAAAACTCTTATAACACATATTTAACACATATTTAGCAAAACTCAGTAAAATATTCATCCCTGATAAATTAGATAGTATTTTAGAAGGGAGAAATATTGTATATTTCAATCTGTGTGTGCACATATATATATATTTAGAAAACCTGCAGTTATAGCTAGTATTATCCAAAAAAACCCTCTAATATTCCCTTAAAGAGGACCCCCCAGAATACAATGTTATAAAAAAAGGAAATTGATTTGATACAAACACACAAAAACCCAACTGAAACATACATAACTGAAAAATCAAGAAATGAACTTTGTGCTATTTCAAAGATCTTTTTCAAATCCTTAAGAAAAAGATATACAGCGCACTGAAATACATACAAAAGATGTGTAGTTTTTCAGAACACGCAACTTCACTCCTAATACATGCAATGACAGAGACAATCCCATTCTCTACTACCAGATCAGGAAGTTAAAGCTTGTTTTAATAGTGATGATAACAGTGTGGGGAAGAAGCATCTTTATACCCTATTTAAGGGAATTAATTATCTTTGAGAATTATGATTGGCAATATCTTTTAAAATTAAAAATATATAGTTTTTAAACAACCAATCCCACTAATTGGAGTCATCCTTTACATATATACACAAAGTTCATCAAGATGTCTATGCAAGGATTTTGCTGGACCCTTGTATTAATTAGTAACAATCAGAGAGGATAAACTGTTCATCATAAGAAGATTGTCTAAATAAATCACTGTGTGTGCAGGAAATGAGAAGCCTTTAAAAACAGTGTTTACATGCAAAGATATTAAAAAAATATTATTGTCACATATGAAAGGTTTAGGGTGGTAGGTAGTAGGAGAGAACTGAAAAGGAAAGCAATTCATGATATGTCAAGCTGGGAAAATGTTTCTTATGAATGAAATAAGGGTGGGAGATGGGAACTGGTTTCTATTCAGTGTGTTTCCTTGAGGATAAAAAAGAAAAATTCCCCCAAGTTAGTGATAGCCATATTGGCCTTTGCCTGTGATAATGTGACTGAGGAGACCAAGGAATACAATTTGCAACAAAATGTTAAGAATTTCTGAAAAGCTTCAGAATGAAAGCTGTTGGGAGAATTTCTAGCTGTTTTAGAGAAAAAAATTTAGTGTGGACATTGGTCACTGTATTTTGACAAATCATTTGGTGAACTATTTGGTGATCAAATGTATCAAAAAAGTTCTCAGGCTAAAGTAACGTCTAAAACTGTATTTACATAAATATATCAGAACAATTAACTCCAGTGTGTGTGCAGACTTAAGAGGGTGAATCTCTGAAATAACACTACGGAAATTTTTTGTGATGATGTCCAAGATGAGTAAGCAGAAATTTTAAAATAGTTAAAATAGTTTGAAATAATAAGGATATAACTCAATTTATATGCAAATAATCTTATATATATAAGGAAGCATTGAAATATAAATAAGAATAGTTAATTCACATATAAAGTAGCTACTGAATGCTTTTTTAGACATGGTGCTAATTCTAAAAACCTATTAACTCCCCATTTTCTATGCTAATTTTCGAAGTGTTATTAAATAAGAAATTAACACTTTCCCTGATTTTATTACAAGTAGATTCATTTAATTGATGGTTTATTGAAATATTTGAATTTACCTATTAAAGTCAGAGAGTTGTTAGGAGAAAAATGTAGGTGTTAAGATTTAATACAGTAAGAATGCAAATTAAATTATTTCCAAATGTGAATATATTGTATGTATAAACTAATATTCGTTCACACAAACTTTGATGGCAGTGAATGAAACAGATATGCTACATAATGCTTGAATTCATTTTCTTTGTTTTCTGCCTAAGAAAAGAACAAAATAAAAATTACATTTATCCTATTTCTTAGAGTTCAGTAACAATGTAATTGCTTTCTAAAAATGTTTGCATAGATATGTAAATAATAACTGATTTTAGTTCACTGACTTCTTGGATTAGGACTTCAAAAAGAATGATACCATATTATTTTATATTCAACAGTATTAAGTGGCTATGATAGGAAAAAAACTGTCATTAAGAAGGGTTTAAGAAAACATATAATAACATGATTATATAATCTTATAATAAAAGGCGAAAGATTTATACGATCTGAAGAGAAACCAGAGTATATTATATATAATCTTATAATAAGGGGGACAATGAGGAAAAAGGAGAGAAATGAACTTTATTGCTTTAAATACAATTATTAAAAAAAAAAACCCTAAAATCCCTTTTAAATGAATAACATTTATTTTACTATTGATTTTATTTTTAACAGTAGATAAGTAGTACCGACTCTAAAATTACTTGGCTTTCCTGCTATTTCTGCATTGTGTGTGTGTGTGTGTGTGTGTGTGTGTGTGTGTGTTGGTTTAATCTAATGTGTATTGTTGCTTAGTATCCCCAGGCACAGTCAAGTAAAAGCTAAGGCTGTACAGAAAAGCCTACATTTTAAATGGGTCTTGTCATTAATGCTTTATTAATTGCTCTAGGCTACATAAACCCAAAGCTGGGCCAGCTATAACAATATGACACATTAAGGTCACATCCAATTCCTGCAGTTTTATGGAATGGGCCAAATATTGAGTTAACAGCAGGAAAGGCAATTTATGGGTTTTTCTATCCATCTCCTGATTATTCAATATAAATTTGATAGGAATTGTTTGAAATAACAAAAATACCTTAACTGAATAATAAAAAAGAAGCCTGAACCATTTTTTAATACACACAAAATTATTTCCTTTTCTTTTAGGTTATATATGCTATGTAATTTTAAATTATGATGCATGATATCATTTTTTTATATACCCACTTAAGTAAAAAAAATTTTTTTTCAACGTTTTCAAATTAAATACCAAAAAATTAAAGAACTTACCTTTACATCAGAAGTATCTCTCTGACTTGTTCTCCAAGACCTTGCAACTGAAGAAAAGGTTCGATCTGGATGGTCAAATTTTCCATCGTTTGCATTGAGGAAGAAGGTTGTGAATGGTTCCTAAAGAGGAAAAAAAATCAAGAATCTCACCTTCTGAACATAGCTGTTATTGTTCCTTGTGAAATATGATTAACTTTGAAAACCTCTTGAGGTGGAAATAGTGCAGGATTCTGGAAAAATACGTACACAGAGGAGGTAGGAAGGATCACCAGGCAGCTGCTTTACTGCAACCTTGGGTAACAATGTTGTTTCCTGGGCTTCAGAAGATCTATAAAATGGTGTTCTAGTGTACTGTGATTTTATGACATGTGATTGTGCAGTATTGTCTATTTAATCACTAGATTTTCTTTCTCATAAGATCAGACACTCTAACAAGATCCATTGTGGTGTGGAATTTGGAAGGAAATGTTCATTTTAGACTGACTACGGACACAATGCCACTGAAATACTTGTGCCACATTATGGTCTCATGATTTTTTTTTTTAAATGGAAATCTTTCTTAAAATCCTTCAATAATTCTTCAGAGTTCTTAGGAGACAGTCTATTCTATGTAATTTGTCTTAAAGGAGCCTGAGTGACCTGGAAACTGCTTAACTCAAGTCTTTCACTATTTCCCTCCTTCCTCACATTTTAGTCTTGCTACATGACTCTCACTTCTGCTTTGTAAGTGATGTTACTTTTGCTTGGTACAAACATCAATTTCCCTCACTATGCTTACTGCTTTTTATGCTTATTCATCTGCCACCCTGTAAATATTCTCAAAGGAGGAAACGTAAGGCTAACTTTATTGCAAAGCCCTAATGCATTTTGAATTTAATGCTTTTTCCATAGTTTTTATGCTGAGAGAAGAGGCATTTCTGATGTTGCTAAGATTTTTTTCTAAATTTAGGATTAAACAGATTATTCTTAGTAAGAATTTCTAGTTACCTACAAGTTTAATCAAAAAGTATAACTACAAGTATAACAATAATATATATTCCCTATTATTTAATTCTTAATTAAGAATTAAATGCTTAATTCTTTTCTCTTTAAATAAGAAGAAGATATGTCATTTTTAAGGCTAAGAAGTCTATTTGAAATTTTCATACTAAGGTTTTTTTTATCATGTATAATCTCTGTTCATTCTTTTATATCTATATGTCATTACTCTTATTCTTTAAATTTCTCCTTTATCCAAACTAGTCAGAAGGTTTGGATGCAGGCAAGAGTTACAAATATTAATCTACCTTCATAAATTCCTGAAATTTTTGTGTCTAGATGGTATCAGTTTTATGTTTATAATGTGTCACCAATATTTCATGTTCAGCTGTGAAAACAGAAAAGCATGATAATAGAGATAATCATATCAATGATAAAGCATTATCTACACAATAAAGTAATATATAGGTAAGGGTGGTATTACTGAATACCTGAAATTCATCTAGGAACTCCATATTGTTTTCTAAAACTTTAAGTGATATAAAAGACAAATGGATATCACTGAAATTAAGGTAGGAAAAAAATGTCTTTTTGCTTTATAGAATTTAAATTCAAAAGAGTTAATGCAGTGTACCTTATTACTAAAGTAAATTAATTAAAGTGAAGCTGTAAGAATTCTACAAGTAGCAATGGCAACTAAAATGGAATATGACAGATCTACGTTTGAATCTTGGTGGAACATTTATCTCTCTTAGCTAGGTGACTTAACCTTTAGTAACTGTGGTAAGTAATTGTATCTCAGTTCCTTCATCTATGTTAATTGTGAATGACAATTCCTTGGGGATAATTATAAAAGTGAAATAAGATTAAATAATATTGAGGAAGCCTGAATTACCTTCCCTGACAAGAGTCATAGAAAGACCAGCATTATTACACACTGTGCCAAGGTTCACTGCTGTGTTCCTCATCAGACTGCCAGTTCACTAGGCAACCAGATCAGATTTAATTCCTTAGCTGTATTCATCTTTGTATCAAACACAGCACTTAATTCATAGTTTGTATTTGATAAAAGTTGTTGAACATATATAAACATATAAGTTACTGTTGGCAGATGGGATATAGCAGTAGCAGAATAAGATATGACTTTTACTGTCAGTCTTTATCTACCAGTTTGACCATAAAGTTGTTTCTTGAGAATCCACTTCTTCATAGTCTAGCATACTGTTTATTTTTCTGTGTAAGCAGTAAGCAGAGATTAATGTAGAGGGATCACAATGGTCTCTGTTATTTATAAACTGTTAGAAATATGTGAGTGAAGGCTGATTCGTGCAAAACATAACTTCTTTTAATCAGCCATTAAAAGTAATCTCTAATCTAAATTTAAAAATCCGTACTTGTTTTCAACCCTTAACAATGCCATGCCAGGAACAGCACAGATGAGCAGAGTGAAAATATATCTGAAATAGAAGAATTACTTTTATTTCTAGTCATGAGGTTTATCAATCTGGTGGTAGCCAGAGAATACTGAAGAATTTCACATTTCACTGTTTTAAGTAGCTTTTAAAAAGATCTGATTAACAACTGTTGTAGGGTCACACACGACATTACTGACATATATTCTCATTATTCCTGAAGGTCTCCAGCTGCTACAGTGGTAGAGTACTAATAGAAATTGATAACCTATTTGTTTATAAGTGAGTATTGATCTTTCAAGCTCTGATTACCATGGAGATTACCTTTGTTCATGCATTTCCCTATAACCTTCAAGGCATAGTGCAAGGTTTTTCTTTTTCAATGGATTCATGCCTGACAAACATAGAGGGTCAAGTGTTATATTAAGCTTAAGGAACTTTTATTTATTTCATTACCTAATGCATGTTCATTGAACCATTTTCTATGAGTACTTCACCATGTTACATATTGTATCATTATAATGGAGAAGGTTTTGGCTTGGAAGGTAATAAATACAAATGACTATCAAATAAAATTTTGAGAAACCGAAACACTAGCACTTCTTGGAATTTAAAACCTTCAGGTGAGGTTCTGTAATAGAAATGGCTGGTAATAGCCTTCCTTCTCCTGACTGTATTTATCTTAAGGTCACTTCATATCTTCTAAGCCTTTTTCAATGCAAGAAAACCAAATTAACTAAGCCTGCACTGGCAAGTATCCGTCTTGCTAAATTTTATCTTAATATATGAGTCCCCTGTAAACACATTAAAACCCTTCCTGCCTTTCAATGATTACAGACCAACTAATTTCATTCTAAGCAATCTAGTCCTACTTGACTGTTGCCTATTGTTTTACCCAACATATGTGACTTTTTGGTAATCGTTACATAAAAATATTTCCTTAAGTTCCTCTTCCCTTGTAGTTTTCTCCTTGTCCTTCCATTCATTTCATCTGAAGCAAACATGGACAATAGTGTTTAGTAATCAAAGAAAAGTTATATAAGTTTTGAAGCAAAGATCAAGGGAAAGGGAATTAAGAGTCACTGAGTCATTTTCGATGTTCAGCACTTTGCTATTTCAGTTAATTCAACACTGAGGATAATTTTTCGGAGTAGGTATAATTAGTCCCAATTGACCAGTGAGAAAATTCAGGGTTATAATCTAGGAAATGGAGGATGTATAATTTTTACCAGGCTTTGTATAACACTAAAAGTTAACTTTTTCCATTACTTTAAAAACAACCCAGAGTATCTTTTACAGCCTTTGAAATGTCTCTACTAATTATCCTATGTGCTTACTATACACCAGGTTCTTGGTTAAGAATGCTTCATCTTTCCCTAAGTACATACAAATTGTCCTTAAGCAATGTTATTGAAGATAAACATGACAAGAACATTTTATTCAGTGGCATTATTTTTTGGTGATAATTACAACATTTGCAAAAAAAGCTTTTTTTTTTTTGGTCATGTCCTCTCATTGCACAGCCTACAAAGTTTCCTAAGATTTATGATTAAATGATTGATAAACAAGTTCTGAACAGGTACACTGAATGAATATATTGAATTTGGAAGATGTTCAGTAGAGAGATGCAACATTTTGGAAGAGATTATTGAGACATATAAAGTCAGCAAACTTTAATTACTTCTGTGTATATATGTTATGTTTACATTTAGGGTAAGGTTTAAAGTAAAAACATCCCAAATAAAATGTGTCCTTTTATACTAGTTAATATTCAAAGGAAAGATTAAGTTTGCTGTTTAATAGTTTCTTCATCATTAGCCCAGGGTCAGGTATTAAGGAAACAGTCTTTTCAGAGTCTTGTAATTTAAAGAATTAATTTTACTGAAAGTTTGTCTGAAATAGTATCTTTAAATAAAAGTAGTAAATAGCATTGTAGTAGTCAATGAGCATTTAAAAGCAACTATTGTCATTGTCATACTAACATTCTAACTGAAAGTAATAATGATTAGAATGATTTTAGTTCTAAAAGCCTTGAAAGGTAAAGGACAAAGCCTAACCTATATTTTGCTTTTATGAACAAATTCTTAATGACACGAATTTCAGTGCAGTTTCTATTTTGTAAACTCCTTGGGATGGGAGTGAAGAAATCACAATTACTTGGGTCATTAGGTTAAATTTACATTTAGTAAGCTAATAGGCCACAATACTTTTATTTATAATACCACAACATACAATGTGTTAGTTAAATGAATTTCCATAAAAGCAATCTTGTAGATCTGTTCTGGCCATTTACAGTAGCCACTAGTCCCAGGTGACTACTGAGTAACTGAACAATGGCTAGTTCAAAATGAATGTGCTATAAATATAAAATAAATTCTAGATTTCAAAGACAGAACTCACAAAATGTAAAATGTCTTGCTAAAAACCTTTATGTTGGTTGGAATTATAAGATTGTGGACATATTAGGTCAATAAATAATATTTATTGAATACATTAAATTTTACCTGTTTCCTTTTAATTTAAATATCTTACATTATATTTGTGTTTTGCAGTATCTTTACCTATGATATACTAAAAGGACATGTGAAGGAAAAATCTGTATAGAAGTTCTGTCTTATCTTTGATGGCTCCAAATTTGCCTTCCATTTTAATGAAATGATTAATCATAAGAATTATGAATTATGAATAATGAATTATGATATGAGAAGGTATTTATCTTCTTGGAGTTAAAATAATGTTAAATGAAGATATTGATAACAAGTATTTTTAAGGACTCACATTTAAGTAATATCTGACTTCAAACTAATTTGATTATAGAAAAAAGGCATCAAATGCTTTTTTTATATATTTCAAAATACTAACGTATTTTTGTGTACATATACACATATATAAATGTATGTATAAATTTGCTCATTTAATATTTGAAGTAGCTTATGTTTTCTTTGGAAAGCACATTATTTTGAGCCCAAACTACCCAAGAGAGTTGTCATATGGCCCCCATTCAATAGCTCAATATAGCAGTGACTGTTCTTGACAGAACCTGAGATGATATGAAAAGGCTTCTCTAGTTGAATACCTTTGGCTTAAACTTTTTTGAGAAATTTCTGTCTCTGATGGTTTTGTATGACCCCCTGAAAGTCCTCCTGTACTAACTGTTAAGTCAGAAACATGTCAACAAAAGGATTCCAGTTAACTTTGGTCTAAGAAAAGTTTTATGTTTTTATTCCATAATTTTGTAATTACAGAGCATTTAAAAAATTAAATTTCAGCTTACTTCCCTCAAGACTAGTGAATCTAAACTCTAAATTCTTAAGTTAATTTAAGATAATGAAAGATAAAAATATTACATTCAACTGAATCATAAGTCCGAAGTCTGACAAACCTTTTATAATAGTAACTGTTTATTGTATATAAACAGTGGTTTCTGAATTACTTAAAACATATTTATGATAGATATTTGTAGTAAGTTCAATTTCTGCTCACAATGGAGAGAACACTTGAGAAAGACCTCTAAATTGAAGCTGTCAGAAGGGAAATGTTTCTTTCAAAATAAATATATGCATATCTTCCATATATGCACATTTTCACATGTGCTACTTTTACTAATGTGATTCTGAGACAAATCAGCCTCATGTAATAGAAGAGTGTGAAGCGTATCTTGGTAAGGGGAGAACACAATGATGGTATTGATTTAGAGGTTATATTTAGCATTCTGCAATAGTCCTTGGCCTCTTAAAACAGTCAGACAATCTGACTCCAGTAACTGCTTTTAAACTAGACTAGCTTGGAGAAGGCAAGAAAGACTGAAGGCAAAGAGATATGTCAGGAGCTTTTGCAATAATCTAGATGAGAAATAACGGCAAACTCAACTAAGGAGAAGTCAGTTTTATTAGAAAAAAGGCAACAGCGGTAGAGATATTTACTTATTAGGGTCTATCTGGTGTGAAATCTTATTAGATGTAAGGAGATGGTGAAACAGGATGTATGTAGATTGGGTAACTAGTTGAGTGATCATATCATTTTTAGAAAGAAAATGCAGAAGGATACATTGCAGGTTTCTGAGGGAGATATGTTCATTTTTGGGGAAATGGGATTTACGGTATGAGATGTTCAGGTAGAAATATCTAGGTAAGTGCTTGGAAACACCAGCCAGGAATCCAGGACCAATGTGTGTAATAAAGACAGAGCTAGAAGTTCATTAATTATAACAGAATGAAATTGCCTAGATAAAACATAAAAAAACATCATAGGGAACAGAAATATTGAGAAAAAATTCTGAGCAAACAAGTGGATTGGAAAAATGGACTGAGGGAAAATCAGGAGAGGATTTGTCAAAAGAGCCATTCAAGGGAAGAATTTCCAGGATAAATTGAGCAGTGAAGTCAAGTGCTTTTGATGGATCATGGCAAAATGGGACGTTTTATCCATATTACTTGCAGCCTCCGTGAGAACAATTCAGACTACTGGGTGTAGCGCCTCATTAACCATACTAAAGACTGAATGGGAAGGGCCAAGTGGAAACAAGCACAGTGCAGTGGAGACTACACTTTTAGCACATTTGTTGAAATACATTTATACATGTAATGCATTTGACAAAGGGAGAGAAATGGGAAATAACTTGAGAATAGGCAGGGGTGAAAGGAGGCAGGTATTTTGTTTATTAATTAATTAATTTACAGCATCAGAGACTGAAATATATTTATATATTAGGAAAAAGAGGAAGGAACAGAAAGGGTCTTCACAACTTTTAGGAACTTTTATAAAATACAGTGCCCAAGAATCAAGATGTAGAGGCAAAGGAAGAGTGTCAACTTACGGTTGTTAGTAAGAAAGAACATACTCTGAGAGTTAATGAGGTGCTCCAGAGATTGATTTCATTTTATAATTCCTTAAAGTTGACTACAATTTATTCTCCTATTCCAGTTTTCCAAATGAGTCAAGGCTATTTTTTTTTTTAATTATTCAATTTTGTGAGAGTTTGGAATCTCCCATTTCTACCACACTGGTCTTTAATTTTTGTTTACTAGAAGTCACAAATATATTTGGTTTGATTTTTTTTTTTTTAGTTTACCTATGTTAGCAATATTAAGTTATGAAAGGCACACTGTAAGTTAATGAAGACACTCACAATTCGAACGAGCCAGGATAAGGTAGAAGTTGCTGTTGAATAATGTGTATTATAATGATAGGGTGGGCTCTGATCATCTTCCCATGTCTCATAGCGCTCTGCATAAAACACAGCTCTCTTTGGATTCAAAGCACCGATTGGCTATAAAAATAGAAAAAGAAGCAATTTGCAATTTAGTGAAATCTTAGTAGAAATTATAATGTCTACCACAAGAGTGTTTAGTGTTAATTCACTTTAGCCATGGAGCACAAATAAGTTATATTACAGTTTTACAAAATTTGATTTTGACATTAAACACAAAATTACACTTGCTAAAATCTCCCCCAAATTTCCTTTTCCAACTCTTACCTGCAACAATTTTAGATTTTATTAAATTTCAGTAAACTGAATTACCAGAGATGATCCAGTTTAAACTATTGCGACAAAACATATTTTTATGTTTCTTGCATACTTAACAGCAACCATCACAAACATTTAGTTTGAGCACAGGAAACCCAATAAGGAAAAAGTGAAGCAGTTGACCATGTGAGAACTATATTAGAGAAAATCTTGTTTTAACAGCCTTCCACCTGATGTGAAAGACAACAATCACTCATATGGACAATCTCTTGAATGTTTGTCCCAGTTTGTTATTTTATAGACCAACCAGGCATTCTTTCAATTATGCTAAATGAGTACAAAACACTAAAGCTGATGGAAATAACCCACACAATTCAGTATTACTGGAAAGCAATTTTGCTAGTATCATTAAAACTTTCCCTATAAGAACTACCTTTTATAATGTTAACCCCTATAAGGAAGCACACAATAAAATGATTACAATACAAATAAATAATTTTTTTCAATAAAGCATGTGTCTGTAATAGGTCATTGTCTTAAGACACTTTTTAGCACACATAATCTCTAAGAATTTTTAACGTATAGTCCTACTAATTTCAAGCAGCATACAGCCGCAGCTTTGATTTTTATATAATTTGGCTTAATGGGATATGGAATCTTTTTATAACTAATAGCAACATTATTTTGTTTTAGGGTGCATACTATAAAAATAAATGCTTGTAGAGAAAACAAAAGATGAATACTAAGAATAATATATAACTATTGTATTTAAAATTTTAATATTACTAGTTAACTATAAAGTTTCCCCAAAGGTTTAATTTTTACAACAGAACTAGTAGAAAATTAGAGTTTCAATGGGACAAGTAATGTTACACAAGAGAGAAAGATTCATTGATAAATGTTTGTAAGCTTTTTCTTTTCATCTCCGGGGACTAATTCAAACAACACAATGATGTCAGCAGTTTAAAATGTTAGAACTTCCATAATAAACTCTTATTTGCAAGGATTCTAATCCTGAATACTAAAATTTTTGCATATTATGCTCATTTTTAAACTTAATTATGAATTAACAGACTAAACAATTTAGCCATTTTAAAATTAGCTTGAATAAATATTTTTTAAAGTTCTAAATTTCTCTCACATCTTTTTAGATATATGTAAAAAAAAAGTAAGGTAAATATCACATTGAAATATTCAAAACAAATATATAATAACTTCTTGGTGACAGGGTAGTTATTATAGATAGGGGAATTAACATGAGTTGTTACTGAATTAAATTTGTCATTTTAAATGACATACATATCATACTTCTCTAGTTCTTCTAGAACTTACTTCTCATGTATGTTTCTCAAGCTCAATATTAGAAGTACATTTTTCAAAGTATTTAAAGCATTTAACACTTTGTTCTTACTTGAATAGGTTATCATATCTTTCACATGCACAAAATCTCTGCACAACTCCTAAGGATCCATCTATATCCTGATAGTCTGCTTTTGCAAGTTATTGTCTGATATTCCAAGACCTCACAAAATATTCTTGAGAAATGAAGATGACTCTTCTAATGTTTTCCAGCTCTTTCCTCAATTACAAAGGGAAAATATATACATATATATATTTCTTATTTTACTGAAGTTTCATCAAAGTCATTTTACTGGATTGTTTTACAGAATGTATAAGAAGCAGATATACAGCAATTAATTCTGTATATGCTTCCATTAGTAACACCTTAAAATAGCTTTCTAATTTTATCTAATGTGTTCAGAAATGAATTTTATAAAGCAAAATGTAAAAGATTTGGTTTGTAGTTATTATTTGCTATTATTTTGCTTCTAACAATAAAAAAATAATAAATTTGTTGAAAAAATGCTTCCATATGTCTATTAGTGAAATGAGAATTTCATAATACCTGACATTTTTAAGGGCTCCTAATAGATAATTCTATGCATGTACGTATCTGTGTATGTATGTAGTTATGTATGTACATATGTATGTATCATATAGCTACTTACAAGGATAAACTAATAAGGTTTGCTAACTTTAAAATTTGAGCAAAAAAATATGTCAACCTCATTTGGACTTTGAAAATGAACAAAGAAAAATTCTGGTGAAAAAGTAAAACTACACTTACTGAAATCTATACATTGCTATTTTTATCAATTTCTCTCAGATTACCATACCCAATAACAGGTTTCCTTTTCTCTCAAACAGTAGGCCTTTAGTCACAGTCACCTTTTTGAGGAATTTCTATATGAAAACATTTAACTGAAAGTTTAGATCTTGCTATTAGATTTTAACATTATTTTGTGCTTTTGAGTTTATTTATGTTACAAGTTGACACCTAAAAGATAACAAAAAATGATGCAGATAATGCAGAACTTAAAAACAAAATTTCAATATTTATAGTAATGTATAATTACATATGAAATTTAATTTCTAAAACTGTTAGTGGAAACATAATTTAAACATAGCTTAAACATAATTTAGTGGAAAATGATATGCATAACATCACCATGTCTACATGAAACATGGCTAAACTTACTAAAGAAATGATGTTGAGGATTTTCTGTATTCTATGATTCAATTTCTCCTTTTTGAATATCAGAGAGAAAATACTTGCAGAAATTAGTACAAAAAAGGCTTTATTTTCCTGAAAAATATCTGTGATATTTTTATATACAGACTAAAATCATGAATGAAACCTTTGGAAATATATATTATTAAGATTTTTGAAAATGTTACTGTTAAAAGTTAATTTTGTTCATGGCAATTTTCCTATGTATATACTTTTTATTAGAGCTTCATCCTTCCTTTTTGGTTTCATAATAACCATTAACATGCAGTAGAAGTAATGTTCTTTGAAAAATTCTGGCTAGAATCTTTATGGTAGATTTTTCCTTGGTGTCATTTTCTGCTTTCCTGCTCTGTTCTCTTAACTTTGATCTTTTCTATTTTATAAAACCTCACAAATTTTATCAAATCCTTTTCATGGTACAGGTCTGTATATTAAATTGAGAAAAAAAAGCAGCAAAAGAATTTAAATAAGTATTTATTGGATAAATAACAGTATATGAGATCTTTAAAGGACTTTAGAAAAGTCTGACTATAAAACTGGATTTGAATAAAACATTTACAATTTTTAAGAATAAAGAAGACTGTTAAGGAGAAACCAGAGGTCCAAAAAAAGTAATATTACTAAATTCCTTTATGTTAATGTTCATGGCATTCATGAGTCTACTTTCTGGAATGAGAATTCTACTAAACATTTGGATATTTAACAGTTCACTATCACTGCTGCAATTGCTAATGACATCATATATTTATATGAGAAATTATTTTCATATTTATTTTTGTAGATTATTTTTCTAAGTCTCTGAATCAGGCAAGGCATTTATTATAAGTTAATTTCATGATGAAGAAAGGGGTACCTAAGCCTCTATTCTTTCCACAACAGAGCATTACTTTTTCAAATTCTGATCTTGACATCATTATTTTTTTCAATAATTGCCTATTTAATTACTCATCCATCACAGAGATCCTTAGATGTGTAACAAGTCTTACAGGCCAAGTAGTCCAATTTCTTACATTATAGGTGAGAACAATGAAGAAAATTTAAATGATGATTATATTGCTATTAGGTGGCCTTAAATTTTAAATAACCAGCTAACACTTTGTGCTAGCTATAGTTTGAAGTTGGGTACAGTTAGTTTATTTGGTTTCTGAGCAGTATTGCTTTAATTCTTTCAATATTTTTTAACACATCTGAGTTTCTATATCTAGTGTGATACCCTTCATTATAATAAGCAAAGGCTTAGCAATCATTAGAAGAGATGTCAAGAATTCTTGTCTTTACTGTTTTATTCAGCCATGGCTATATACTAATAATATTTAAATTTTCATTTATTACAATATAGAAATCATACTTACAGACACTTCTGTGCTCAAGTAAATTCCCTGCCTCTGTTCTTAAATGAACAGGGAATTTCAACTCTTTCATCCAGAAGCAGCTCAAATTTCATCTGTGAAGCCTTACATGACATGACACCATCTGGTAACAGTTAGGTAACTTTATAGCTGCTTTTACCCAACCCAGCACTACCCTTTCAAAGGAGTGCCCTATGTTTATTCACAGCTATATTCTCAGAACATAATACCTGACTAAATCTAGGTACACAATAAATAAAAAATTAAGACTGATTGATTGACCATATATTTTAAATTTCCATAAAGAAATTTCAGACAGAATATCTAGGTAAAATTGAAAAATGAAACAAAAATACTTATGGTACAGGTTATATAGTCTTCTTAAAAATGAACTCTTGCTAATCAACAAAACTTATGAATAATCTAATTAAAGAAAAGAGAAAATGAGGTATCTTAATAAGCAATTCATGGTAAAAGTAAATTTCTAATATCTGCAGGGAAAGACACAAAAGCTATTATATAGTAACCAATTCATATTTTTTCTGTTCAGTATCTAATATTTCTTCTTTCTCTATAGCCATTTATTCTCTTAGTTTATCTGGTTTGGGAGAATTGGTTTCATTATGTGACTTCCTGGGTAAGCATGTGATTCAGATCTATTAATCCGCATATTTTATCCATATGGTCACTAAGATTGCTACCCAAATGAAAACATGATTCCAGTTATTCCAACTTTGCTGAAAATATCTGGGAATCACTTTATCTTTCTAGTGGGGTTATCATGGCATCCCTCTTGTCCATATATTTACAACTAGATTAAAGAACAAAGTCAATAACCACTATAAGACAGATGAATGGCTCTATCATACACAGGGGGGTGATCCACTAGAAAGAAGTAGGAAAAATATTAATTGGACGATGTTTACAGTGGTACATGGCAATACAACTCATGAAGGAGGGGTGGCTTCTATGTAGTACATCCCTTAAAACAGATAATTCAGGGGCACAACAGATATCAAGGATCCTGAAGACCCAATAATGTATTAGGTAAGAGTTTAAGTATCTGCATCTTAACAACAGGGTCAAGCACCTCATAGTAAGACACCATAGTGGAAAATCGAGAGAACTCTCTGTTCATGACTTTGTCTCCGTAATAATCTACATCTAGTACTCAAATATAATGTAGAGGTTGAGGATGCTATAAGACTATATAAAGACACACTAAAGAGTTGGAATAGGGGATATCACTGTGGATCCCCACCATGTAACTCTGATACTTGCATCACAGCAGGAAGCTTGAATCCTTGACACTCAATGGAGGCAACCCTTCTGTATCCTACTGCTCCAGTTTCTTTCTACCTATTGCCCTTTAACAGTACCATATTCCTGGGAAACTTAAACACATGAAAACACAGCAGTCTGAAACTGATCTCTATTACAATCTATGGAAACTAAAATGAATACAAAGAAGAACATGTCGTAACTACAGAAGCAAAAGATTCCCAAGAGAAGTCACAATTCAGCATTACTGTGGATATGCCTGAAGAAGGTAATGGTTATAACAGTGCTTGAGAATTGAAACAACAACAGCAATAACAACAATGGATTATGTAAAACAGGAAGAAAAAAAAGACAGAAAATATGAGACTGTTAGAACTAGAACTAATGAATCTAGAAAACATTTTACCTAATTAAAAAAAATATGATAGAGGATCTCAGTTGCAGACAAAGGAAAGCAATTTGCAGAGAATTAGTGAGTTTGAAAACTGAATGTCAGAGACACACAATTTGAACAACAAAGAGAAAAAAGAATTGAAAATAGTATAAAAGTCATTTGGGATAACCAAAAGAGATATACTATCCATAGTATGAATGTATCAGAAGGGAAAAGAGACAAGAAAGGCTTAGAAAATTTATTAAAAAAAAATAATTTCTGTGTATCATGTCAACCTGAAATATAAACTAGATGTCTTGATCCAAGAAGTCCCAAGAGTTCCAAACAAAAGAATACCAGAACACACTCCAAGACATATGGTAAAACTGTTGAAAGCCAATGACAAGGACAGAATATGAAAATTATCATGAGAAAAAAAGGGTAACAATAAGGAAAAACCAACTGGATTATCCATAAAGTTTTCAATAAAAATCTTACAGACAAGAAAGGAATAGCAGGAGATATTTAAAGTGCTCAAAGAAGAAAATTTCCAGGATAGAGTTCTTTATCATACAAGAGTAATATTCAGGACAGAAAGAAAGATGCAGTGCTTCAAGCAAAAGCTAAAATAATTTAACGACACCAAGGTGCACATGAAAGATGTACTAAGGGGTTTTATAAACAACACAACAGCAAATACAAAGGTAACAGAGATCTAAATTTATAATATGGAGAAAGTAGTCCAACCTTCTGTTTATAAAAACAAACAAACAAAAAACACCACTGTCTTGTGAACAAAGACAAACACAGCTTAAATATGGATGACTACCTAACAAGCAAAGGGCAATTTAAAAAAGTATGAAACACTAGACTTAAATTAGGAAAAATATATTTCCAATTGAAAAAGGTAGTAAGAGAATGAGATGGAGATTACACCACAATTAAAGACTAACAAGATTAAACACTCATAAATATATTTGCATCAAATGATGGACCACCAAGATATATGAAAAAAATCACTTAACAGCACTAAAGAGATATATTGACAACAGCACAATAATACTGGGGAGTTTTAACATTTCACTTACAAATATAAACAGATTAATTACAAGAGGATGAATTAAAAAAACAAGTTAAATGAGGAGTTAGAACAAACAAGCTTAACAGATATCTACAAAAATGTTACATACAAAAATGCTGCATACAAATTGTATTTCAAGTACACATAAAATATTTTCAAGAATAGGTCACATATTGGGATACAAGTCAACCATCAACAAAGCTACAAAGATTGAAATCATACATAACTCTTTTCTGCCCATGATAATTAAAATAAAAATTGAAAAATAGGTTGAGTCTAGTGAAAAATAAGGTTACAAACACCAGAATCTATTGGATGCAGCAAAAACAATCTTCAGGGGTAAGAAAACTGTAACTCACAGAAAACTGTAGCTAATATTAAAATCAAGAAAAATTCCAAATAACTAATTAATACTACATCTAGGGCAACTGGAAGAAAAGAACAGGTAAGACTCAAGTTGGTAGAAGGAAGAAAATAATTTTTATAAGATCAGAGATAAATGAAAGCGTTAATAACTATTCAGAGGGCCAATGAAACTAAAAGCTAGTTCTTTGAGAAGATAAATAAATTACATTAACAACTAGGTAGACTAAGAAAAAAAACAATAAACAGATTCAGAAATGAAAGAGAACAAATTACTACAGATGACATAGAAATATAAAGGATCCTAAGTGATTACTCTGAATAATTATATGCCAATAAACTCAATAACCTTAAAGAAGTGAACAAAGTTCTACATCAATCTACATCAATAGAGTTTACCATAACCAGACTTGGAAGAAAAAGTTATATAAGCATAACAAATGAAATAGCAAGAAAAAAAAATACCCAACATCAAAAGAATTTGATCAAAAACAGTTTTACAAACAAATTTTATGAAATCTTTAAAGAACTTATACTCATTATTCTCATCATTCTTTTTAAAATGCAAGGGGAAACACTCCCTTATACATCTTACAATGCCAATATTAGCTTAATATGCAAACCAGATAATTACAGCACAAAGAAAGAAAATTATAGACCAATAAACCCGATGAACTCTGATGTAAAAATTTTCAGCAAAACACTGGCAAATTGAATTCAACAAGAATTACAGACCATGATCAAGTTGTATTTACCCCAGAGTTAGTGTTGACTTAATATATATGAAAAAAATATATTACATCAACAAAAGATAAAAATCACATGACAACTATTAGTAGATGTAGACAAAATGTGTGGTAAGATTCAGCACACATTTATGATAAAAACTTCAAACAAGATGGAATTACAAAGAACCTACTTCAATACAATCAAGGTCATATATTATAAATCAAAAATAATAATAATGAAAAACTGATGAAAAACTTTTGCTTTAAATCAGATCTAAAACAAGGATGTCCATTCTCACCTATTTGTTTAATTTAGATTAAGAGATTTTGCCTAGAGCAATCAAACAGTAAGAGAAAATAAAGGAAATCCAGGTTGGAAAAGAACTGAAATGAACACTAACTCTAGATGGTATGATATTATCTACAGAAAATTCTAAAGACTCCACCAACAAGCTATTAGAAACAACAAATTAATACAGAAAAGAAAGAGGTTACAAAAATCAACATATAAAACTTTGCAGCATTTTATATGCATACTATGGATGAGAAGAAAAATTTAAAAAAAATTGTTCCATTCTCAATTGTTTTACATAGAATAAGTACTTCAGAATTAATCTAACCAAGTTGGAGACAGTTGTACATGATGAGAATCACAAGACCATTTTAAAGGACCTAGAGAGTGATATAAGGAGATGGAAAGACATCGCATGCTTATAGATAGAAGGAATTGATATAATCAAATTGACTATCCTACCTGAACTGACATGTAAATTTAAAGTAATCCCTATCAAAATACTAATAATAACCTTTATATAAATTGAAGAAAAAATATTGAAATCTACATGGAACCAAAAAAGGACTCAATAGTGAAAACAATTCTGAGAAATAAGTGGAGAAATGTAAGCATACCTCGCATTTTACACAAAAAGTAACAATGGCTACAATAATATGTTACTGGCATAGAAGTAGACACATGGATCAGTAGAACAGAATTAGAACCCAGAAAAAAGCTCATGTATATATAATAGTTAATTTAAGATAAAGTAGCTATGACCATGCAATGGGGAAAGGAGTTTCTTTAAAAAACATTTTGGGAAAATTGGAAACCCACATATAAAAGAATGAAGATGAATCGCTAACTCCATATACAAAAATAAATTCCAAAATAATTAAAAAATTAGAAATAAGACTTGCAACAACAAAAATATATAGAAGAAACGTTGGTGATACATTCTATATCGTCAATGATAAAAATGGTCTTGCAGACATGATTCCTATGCAAAGGGAAAAAAAAAGGCAGAAACAAAATAAATAAAAGATAGATTGGATCAATAATATGTGATGTATCCATACTATGGAAGACTATACGACTATTAGGAAAGATGAACTTTTGCTATTTATAGCAAAATGGAAGGCATTCAAGGGAATTACAATGTTGGAGGGAATACCACTACTACACCTAACACAACCTGGTAGTATTGATGATGGTAGTAAAACAAGACTGAATGATAATGTAAACATTGAATATTTACAAAGTAGAATACTTATAAAAATTAGCAATAATTAATAAATGAAATAAGGTTTTTGAAGACAGAGGGTTAGGGAGAAAAGGTCAAAGGGGATGGTAGTGGGGAAAAGAAAAAAGGGAAGTGCATTTTTTTTTAACAAAAGGGATTCTGACAAGTTGCTTATTTTTAAAAATCCATTTAAATTTGAATTTTGAAAACAGTGATCACAACAAAATTTTTAAATTTTGAACACCAATTTGCTAACTTTCTTCTCATAAGATTACCCTTTGATCTAAAGTTTAGGGCATATGTCATATGTCATGGTATACAATGATGTTTCTTCCAGCACTACTTGAAATGGCAAGAAAAAAATTTCCCAAGTTCCAAAACTTAGGAAATGTCCAAATGGGACTTCTGAAACAAATGATGGTATATTCACACTTTGTATTTTATGAGTTAATCAAAAAGACTAACTCCAAAATTTTCCAAGATAAATTCATAATGAGTGTCTACTCTGTTAGAAATTACTCCAGGACCTTGAATACGAAAAATGAAGTAGCTGTTCTCATGAAGTTTGCATTCAAATGGGTGCATGAACACATGTGCATACCTGTGTGTTTGTAAATCTGTCTATTGAGATAACATCTAAGTAAAGAACCAATAAACAAGCATATATCAGAGTAAGTGCTTTATCGACAATTCAAAGAGAATAGAAGTGACTGTATATTATGGAAGGAATCATTCAAGAACCTCTTGAAGCTGATATGAATGAGCAGAAAGGAGCCTGTCATAAAATTCAGGAGTAAGTGATTTTGAGACAAAGAAAGAGCTAACACAAAGATTTAAAGGTGAAAAGAGGGTGCTGATAGCATTATTTACAATAGCCAGGATGTGGAAACAACCCAAATGTCCCCAAACAGACGAATGGTACAGAAAGCTGTGGTTTTTGTACACAATGGAATATTATTCATCAATCAAAAAAGACAAACTTATGTCATCTGTAGCAACATGGATAGAGTTAAAAGGAATCATGCTGGCAGAAATAAGCCAGAAAGAAAAAGAGAAATATTGGATGGTCTCACTTATATGGGGGGTAAAGGGAATACAAACAGACAAGAAAAATTTAAAACTTTCAGCAGAAATGAAGCACAGAGCATGAAAGGGGAAGGGGGGGTGGAAGGGGCACTAAAGATTAAGACGATTGTTCATGGGTGATAAGGAGGAAGGTGGTGGGAGAACCCCAGGGTAGATAACGGTTTTTAAAAAAAGAAACTGTACCCACAAACCCACAAAATCTTAAAAAAAATTAAGGAAAAAAAAGTAAAAGCACAATACCAGAAGCTAAAAAATATTTGTAAATCACACATCCCATAAGGTTTATTAAACAAAAAATAAAGAGGTCTTGCAACTTAAAAAAAGAAAAGAGGGTGCTGACAGCACATTCAAGGAACAGGAGAAAGATACTGTGACTAAGCAGAGTAGATGAGAAGATGACTTGGTAAGATGAGGTGAGAAAATAAGTAGAGGCATATCATGGCTCTGTAGGGCAGTGTGATGAAATACATTTTATGATAAATGCAATAGAAAGTGATCATGGAGTTCAAGCAGGAGAGAAACAAAATCTGAGTTAGGTTTCAGAAGGGTAATTCCAATGGTTTTGTGAAGAATGCATTATAAGTAATATTAAATTATCATTACTATTATTAAAATTAAAAAATACACACATATATACACACTCACATATAGGATATATATTATTTTAGTTTAATTTTAGTTCATTTTTGTTTACATATATGTATATTTATGTATGTAATTTTAGATGAACTTTTCAATTATATGACCCAGAGATACCTGTGGACATTCTAACTTTAATAAGCCTCAATTATAGCAACTTTATGCTTTAGTTAGCAAAGATCATATATATTCAAATATTATTTCCTGTTAATTTTACTAATGAAAACAAGTTAAATGAAAAAGGATAAATTTAGAAGGTGAGGTATTCTTAGATGATTGACATAATCTTTTCCATAAGTCAATGTGACAAAATAATGGCAGCGGTTGGGAGACAGTCTAGCTTAAAACACACTTAGGGACAAAAGAATCAAATGTACCACACAGCCCTGGATGGAATCCTGGCTTGACCAAACCAATTTTTAGTGACATAATTGAGATAATCAGGAAAACATTATGAAGGAAGAATCAGGGCATTAGATAATATTAGTAAATTACTCTAAGTTTATTGGGAGTGATCATGATATTCTGATTATGGAAGAAAATGTTTCCTCATACTAATGTATTTAAGGATAAAGTATGATTTTTAAATTTATTTTAAAATTCTTCAAAAAATCAGAAATACGTTTATTAGTCATCTAGGTTTCTTTAAATGGATATTATTATCAGTACATTTATGTTGAAAATTTTTATAATAAAAAAGTGTAAAAACAGTTGAAATCTTTCAAATTCATATGAAATTCTTTTTTATGGTTCTTAAGTTTTGAGTTGTTCTCATGGACTAAGAAAACCTTTCAAATTTAAACAATTAAAAAATAATGTTTTTCCTGAGGCCATACTGGCTCACCAGACTGTAAATATTTTAGGGGAAGAAAGTTTCAAGTTTGAAAATTTTTGTTTCTGGAACCTGGGAAAACTGTGTTCTTTTAAATGGGCTAAATCCTCCCATCTCCAATAACTGCAATTTTAGATAAGCTATTAATTTGCTTAATAAGACTTCCCATCATCAGGTGAATTTCAGCTAATCACTACAAAATTCCCATACATATTCTTAAAAAATGAAACCTGAAGTAATGAAGCACTAATAAAAGGAAGTGTTAAGATTCATCTTTCACTGTCTGTAATTAAGTATATTATACTTTTAAACAGGGTAGAATAAACATAATTGAGCCAGAGTTGCATTTTGATTAGCATAAATTGTTAGCACATTAATAAGAATTTAAGTCCCACATGGACTGAAGTCTTTAGAGGTGCAGGATGGTTCACTATGCATTTGGACTTGTTTCTTCTACTCATTTCTGACATGACTTTTCAAAGGATTTTTGTTTGCTTTTTAGTATGTTCTACTCACCCATTGTTGGGAAAATAGGTAACAGATGAAAGAAATGGAACTTACAGAACTAATGCAATTCATCACCGTGTTGTGAGAATAAAATGAGAAAATCAATGTAAGATGCTTAAAAGAGGAATAGTATGGAATAAGTGTATGTCAAATATTAGTTGTTACTGTTTTTATTTTCCCAGAATAATTATTAAGAAATTAACTTTAAATACCTTAGTGAAAAATAACAATTTCATAGAAAACAATGGAGGTATAAAGTTTCAAATCTTCACATGTCTATTCTAAAAATATTAAGCAGTAAGATAATACTGTAGCTATAAATTAGTTTCAAGATCACCTTTACTTGTTAATATTCAGTTGCAGCTGGAAGGTTAAAGGAGACTTTGGTCTAGTTTTGGGATGATAATGCCATGCTTAGAGGTGACATGAGGCTGGTGAAATGAAAAGCTAGCTTACTGCTTTTTAGGAGGTGGTGTTCTTGTAAGAGACTATACTAGAAAAGTGTTCCTGCTGGCTCCACTGTTTTTCTTTAGCATCTGACATTTTAAAAGTAAGATATGTTTTAGTATCCCTCAGATCATTCTCAAAGAGTAGGACAGTAGGTTAACTAGGCAGGAAAGGCAAAGGGGACATTTTACACAAGCAGACTGCATAGGATAGGTTTAGGATTTCTATAGAAATGCTTCAAATTTCCTGTCACCAACAAGCAACAGTGAAAATAAACAAAAAAAACCTCTTATTATTTTTGGTTACCACAAGCAGATATTCTCTTTTTAAGTCTTCCTTCAAATTAGAAAGAAAAAAAATGCAATATACCACTAGGAAAAAACAAATCACTGTGAACTCTTAAAGCATATCCAATTAGTCATTTTTATTTCTAATGCTGGACAATAAAATGCTGATGCAATGAAGAAATTATGAATGAATACAATTATTAATTTAATAAATCTAACTTTGAAATTGATTCCCTTTTGCATTTTTGCCTTCAGTTCGGATTATTCCATGAATCTAAAATCTAAAATAAAAAATGCTGGTCAATACCTATCTTACCCTCCAAGAATAAGCAAGGCTAACAAAAATAATTTTCAAATTGGGTTAAATGTTAAGGCAGCATTCAACAATATTTAGAAAAATATTTCCAATGTGACACTATATAATTAAATTTAATGTTCACATATTTATCCTCAAGTTTTCTATTATCAAAGTCAGCTGTTAATATACAAAGCTGTTTTGCCTATACTTTATATTCTGAAGTTGAAACGTAAACCTTATTTCAATTTTTATACTGAAGTAAATAGAATTAATTTCATTTTAGATACTACTAATATGAGATAAAAAACAGACAAAATAGCTTAGAAACTTACACTCTATTATATGTCAACCATTCCTCACCTTAACAACGTAAGTTTTTTTTCTATGTGGTATAGAGACATCAGTGGCATCAGGGGCCGATGGTTGAATACTATTCACACTTCAGTGCATCCATTCGCATGCTTACATTTTGAAGCCTCAAGACATTATCACTTCTTTTTTTAAATGGCAAAATAATTTGGGAAATGGCTATGCTTATCATCATCTGTCAGTCAAAAAACTGTGTTGACAAAATGTATTTTTTGACTCAATGAATGGGTGTGTATGTAATGTCTTACACTTATGTCAATATTAGCAGGACTTACCCTAGAGATGAAACTATTGCATTTATCAGAGGGCATGCTGAGAAATAGGAAAATTCCATTTATATTTTAAAATTTCAAAGTCATATAGTAAGTGTAATTTCAGAGTGAAATTCATATGAGTTTATGTAAATAACTAATGTACTAATAAATGTCATATTTTAAGAGTTGACAGAAGGTCACATCTTCATAAGAAAATATTTATAAATAGGGGAAAGAAACTTCTACCACATTGCTGGTTGAGTATTCAGAAGCCAGTGATTGATTTGTTGCCTATCATGATACTATGAATAAAAAATAAACATTATTTCTTGCCTGTACATGCAATAAGGAAATCTTAAACTTGTGATATCTTAGTAAGTGAGGGAGGTTAGTAAATTTTACTGATAAGGAACTTTCATTATTTTGTGTTCTTCCACTGTTTATTTAAATGAGCTAAGGAGAGAGTGAGAATGTTATAAATACAATAAAATATAATATTTCAGTCTAAACACAAATCCTAGTTTCAAGGACCATTTAATTTAGGTTCAATATTTTTATAATTTAAATGATTTGTAAGAGATGGATTCTTTAAGAAAATGAACATAAACTATGAGCATAGATGGGCAAAGTATAGAAACACCTGAAACAGAGCTCATTTCATTTGAAACCCACATAATATAATTGTATATATGTAATAAGCAATGTACTGCCTACCACTGTTTTTGTTTTTGTTTTTGTTTTTCTTTTTCTTCCTCCTCCTAGTCAATGAAAATCCCTTCAGGGTCAGAATTATGTAGAGTTATACAGAATTATATATTATATATATATATATATACATATATATCCTCTGTAATTTATTTGTTATTTTCTAGCTTATAAAATCATAAAGAAGAAATTCTCAGATACTCTGCTTGTGTACTTTATAACAGACAGATTGCTGACAATGATGCTCCTCCATTTCTTAGAACAGGAATCCAAATCTTCATTGCTCCCATTTTATCCTACCATTTCAAACAGGTGCTGACTCTACCTCTAGCTTGATAATAAGAAGTGATTGTCTTATCTCATTTCTAACACATTCAATCCCTGCTAAACAGCACCAATGACATATGAAGAGACATAATTTTGATTCCGGGGAAAGAAAAGTTTGCCCTGTCTTCCTGAATAGCTATTTGGTGAGACACTTTCTCTTCCTTTGAATAATATCATGTGATGTGGGGTGCCTGCGGTTATTTCAACTTTCCAATGGAAGGAGCGTATGTAGCTCCCAGTGGGGAAAGCAAAGCAAAATTATGGAAAAAAACCAAGTTATTGGGGGCATTTGGTGTATGGAGAATATCTTCCTGAAAACCAATCTTTCCTTCTATATTTTTTAGTTATAGGCACTATTGGCTTATTTTTCAGGCCAATTTGAGCTGAATTATCAACTTTCACAAGTTCTGACTGATACAATGTCAAATTTTATGAAGCTAGTATAATATAGGGGTAAAGAGAAAGAAAAGAAACTTTCAAATTTTTAGAATTATATATTTCAAAAGTCTCTTCTGTTTTCAAATGAGTAAACAACATAGAAATTGTCTGGGGTTCTAAATGTTACTAGGAATTATTACTTGGTTGTCTAAGAATAACTTTCTTCAATGTTAGAGAACATTTAGAACATACTTAGTTAATAACAACATTTAAGTATTCCATTTCTTTTGAACTTTTAAAGATGAGTGATCTTGCAATTAAAAATTTTATTTGCACCATTTTAACTACAGAATGTTTACATGCTTTATAATGGTCATCTCTTCCCTACAATAATATTGCATTATTAATAGTTTTTCCTTTCATATATATTATTATATTTCAAATGTCATTTTCCATTTACGTGTAAAACATGATATATTCTCATACATTAGAAGCATGTTTATTAATGATTTTTATACAGGATGGTCTTGGGGTCTAGCCCATTTGTAAGATGTTCTTATTAAAAAATTCAATGAAGCATGGGAACAATGCAAGAGTAATTTATTAACACATCAAGAGGCTTTAATTTGCTCACATTTTCCCATCATGTTTTTCTGACAGAATATAAAGAACAAATTGCTAAAGCATAGCACAAATAGAATTGGAAGAAAAAGCTATCTATCATTTAGGAGTTCATGGGTTCAAAATTCACAATGTGATGAACTCTAGAATTGCAAAAGTAAAGTTAGTATTCATATGGCCTAATTTTTTTAGGTTTAGACTGTTTACTTCTACTTATCTAACACTATGCAAATTTAGGAAATCATATGTGTGTCACAGAGGAAAAAGTTTTGCTGAAAGGAATATGGATTAAACAGATCAGCTTAAACACTTGAAGAGTGTTTACACATTTTAGTTATTCTAGTAACAGCGACTCCCTCATTTATCTTTTCTCCCTACATGGATTCAACTAATAATCTATAATTACTAGCAAAAACTTTGCCTGATGCTTTCTTTAATTCATATTAATTATAAGGAAGGTCATATCTTCTTTAGTTGGGACAGTGTTTCAGGAATATTTGCATCTACTGTCTTAGTACAGTTGAGCATGTACTTTCCAATCCAGTACAATACTACTATATCTATAGTTATAAATGCTGGCCTCACAGATTTCTGGTCACTATCTGATATTCATCTCAGGACTGACCTTTTTCTAAATGACCTGTGATTATGTTTGCTTTATTAATTCCTGTATAATGTTCCTCCTGTTACAGTGCTCGAAAAATAACAAGTATATAATGTATATGATACTGAATGCTGGAATGTACGAAGAAAGAAAAGAAGGTTGGTCGATAGCTTCCTTTTATCACAATATCCCAGTTGATTCCAAAGATAAAGGACCTCCTTCCATATTTTAAAAATAATCTAAAGTAGTAGTAATTTGAAACATTCATACTATATTCATACTACTTAAAAAAACTGTGCTATAAATTTTTATCTATATTTATTTTGCCTACTGTAAAATGGTTATTCAATTATTGCTAAATAAAACATGCAGAAAAGATAGTGCGACTATTTTCAGTTTCAGGTTTGAGAGTTCACTTTTGTTTAAATTATGTCAAAAGTGCATATTACTTGGACATTCCAGTTTGGATATAATAATATATTTTTCACTATTTAAAAGACAATTCAAAATACATGATCCATGTCAATGACTTATATTACATTATCTTTACAGATGTAATGCTGATATGTCCAGCACTAAATTCTTCATGCTTATTAATTTATTAAATATCTATAATAACCATTCTATTATTACCATTAAAGGGATTAAAAAAAAAACTGAGTTAAAGAGAAATGAAATAAAATAAAGGCCCCCAAACAAGTAGCTATGACTAGGTTTTGAATGCAGGAATTCTAGCTCCAGGGTGCTTATTCTAATCATTACTAACTGACTTAGATGTAGTCCTCTGTATATAGTACAGTGTACTCTTTTATTTAATTTTGTGAAGAATGATTTTATTATTCAGATAACCAATAACTCGATTTGCTCCCAAAGGGCAGGTGCCCCAAATTACAAAATATGTATACCTAAGCTTAAACAATTACTTGCATGTGATAAATAGCTATAGATAGGATTAAAAAAAAAACAACATTTATGTGCTTCTTAGTAAGATGTTGGCCAACTGATCTCTTAGCTCATTTCAGTAGCTATATATCATAAACAAAATTTAGCAGTGAGCTAGAAACTGTTATTTGATTGAAGTCACATAAAATAAAGCAATTACGGAATGAAATGACAGATAAGAGCACTTACAGTATAATTCTATATATGTACAGTTTATATACAATACACCCCCATTATATATTTTTGTTGCCATTTTTTAGGCTAAATCCTCTCTATTTTTATCTTAATAATCACTTGATAAATTGTTATACCTTACTCCCTTCCCAGTATTTAGTGTGGTATATTGGTGTGTGTATACTGGTGATACTACATATACCAGTGTGTGTATATTATGATATATTGTGTGTGTGCATATATAAATTATGTCACATATACAATAATATATATATAAATGATCAAAACAATATGCATTATTACCTAAAAAAAAATCACAGAAATGACTTGCTATCACATTTTGCATCAACATCAGATTTCTTACCCTGATCTTTCAAACCTACGCTATCTGAGCGACTTCTCCAAGTCTGTTCAAATAATCACCTTATTTTGCCAATGCTAATATTAATTTATTTCCTTGTATCTCTATTCTTAATACTAAGAAACAATGAACTTTAGATGCCTAATGCAAAATGAGAATGTAGTTAGGTTTACTCTGTTATAAATATTGAGTAGAACACACACAAGTAGAAATGTTTTTAGAATATAGGCTTATGAAAAAATTGATTTCTACATATTTAAGTACCTTTGACAGATCCCTGAAGTTTCCTGGAAGAGTCAAGTCCAATTCTTCTGATTCATAGTTTGTTAACACCCACGGAAACACAGGATATTGGTTCAGATCATTATATGTCCGTCCTAGTAGGGAAAAACAGAAATGAAGATCTATAATACTAATTACTTATAACTAGTATTATACTAATTATATATAGTATATACTAGTTGTTCCTGTTCTTATATTAGATAAAGTAATTATTGAAATGAGAATAGTTACTCCTTTATCTATTTATTTTCTAGTAAAACACACTCAACGGAATTCAAGTGAATTCACTTCATACTGATTAATGAGTAACTAGAATTACTTTTTTGTATCTAGGTTTTTGGTAGGGACTGCTGGCTATTAATCACCATTCTTGGGTTGGAGCACATTTCATATCTTTCCTCTATAAGGTGCTGTGGCCACGGAATTGATTTCTACTACAGAACATGAGCAGGAGTGACATGTGCTACTTCAAGGTTGGCTCACTGTAACTTGCCACTTGAGTGCCTCCCTGCTCAATTTCTGTCCTGCTGACTAAGTTGAAGACAATATTGCCACCTTGGAAGCTGAGTCTTGAAAGCCATGGTCCCTGAAAGTGATTATGAGGAGGTCATCCTGATGACCTACATACTTGTAGGTTATCTGACAGTCATCCACTATGATGAATGTGCACCTAGAAATTATATTGCCAATATATAGAATACTATATTATACTTATATCAAGAATAAGAGAATTTGCAAGTTAACAGATATGCCTAGACCTATATGAAAAAGTACAGAGGCAGATGTTACATAACCTTTTTAAAAAAACTCCTTTGAATGCATACATTTTTCCTTTTGTATTATTTCATTTCAGTGAAAAGCTACTGAACCTTAGGGTACTGCTTATTTTATGACAGAATGATTTAACTAGTTCACCTAGGATTTTGAAGCACAGTGTGAATATGGCAAGTTTAGGGAGATCAATGCACTAGTTTCCTCTCATCAACTGGTTCTGAAATAATATATGAGCAGATGAAATTTAAAGAATTACTATTAGAAAAACAGGATCTAAATAAAATTTTTACTGAACAAGATTTTTTTGTAAAAATGTATTATGAACTGATCAAGGTTAACTTTCTAAACTTCTATTCAAATTCATACATACCAAAACTTTCACTAGTATTTATTGGTTTGGATTTTATCTAGTAAGACTTGGAACACATACCACATAGAGCATTGATGGTAACACAGATATATACATGTTATCTTGTTTGTCACCATATTAATGCTAAATGACACCTCTTCCTATAGCACTTGGAAAATATAAGACTGTGAAATACAGAAAACAAATCACAGTGTGAGAAATAACTAAGTCTGCTAACTTTCATGACCATCAAATCAACACATTCATCTAGTAAACATTTACTGTGTAACTTTTTTGTCTTATAGGAACCTCTGTTTTTTACAGGAAACCTACACCTATGTTAAATGTGTAAATTGAGATGATTGTATATTATATATGAAGGCAACTGATAAGAAACAAAATGTTGCTTTTCACTCTGCATTTCTTGGACTGAAGTGAGTGTGAAGTCAGGGTCACCCCTTTCTTCTCCCATTACAGCATTCACACAGACGTGTGTTATGGTATTATGTTTTACTTGTCTGCCTTTCTACCAGTCTACAAATTCATTAGGATATGCATAAGTACAATCTCTGTATATTGGCACATACTGTTTGCCCAAAAGTGTTTGCTGAAGGAATAAACATGCAGTGATAAAATAAGCCAAGTTTTAAGAGACAAATATTCGCCAAATAAAGAAGGGCAGTGGCAGGATAGTTCCCTTGGGAGGATGAAGACTGTGGACAAGCATAGATGTGCATACGAGAACGAATGGCATTGTCAATGTGCACCTTAAACCAGAAGGAAGTAGCTGCTGCTAGATACATAGCTCAACCCACAAAAGTACCTGTTTTGTGCTTACAACCCTACTACAAAGAATAACATGGGTGAGGATAAACAAAACTTGGAACCTTTCACAAAGACTTTTGTACATCAAAATGTTCTGCTAATTAGTATCACTGTAAGATAAAAGTGTGAAATTCTAAAATATGAAATTAATATGAATATGTGAACCTAGGATACCTGATTATTCTATCTTTTCCCTACAAGGATATATACAGAAAGTCTTGATATTTCTGGGATTTTCACTGGGCCCAAGGCACAGACAGTGCCTTGCCATTTTCTGGGTTATTAGTCTACTTTAAAAGGCTGTTCATTTTAATAAAACACAGATCTTTCAGTATAAAAATATATTTTGTAGACTAATATTGATATTATTTATGTAATGCATTTGTACAACTTACATAAATCATTCAATAGTTGAAAATTAAAAAGCATAACTG
This sequence comes from Uropsilus gracilis, assembly GCA_004024945.1. Classification (NCBI taxonomy): domain Eukaryota; kingdom Metazoa; phylum Chordata; class Mammalia; order Eulipotyphla; family Talpidae; genus Uropsilus; species Uropsilus gracilis. Next base: position 136,515 of record PVHY01000753.1, on the reverse strand, counting down.
ATTTTAAAATTCTGATAAAGTTTTATAACTTACATACTAAGGAAAAGCTGTTAAAACTCAATGAAAGGGCAACTTCTACTAATTCAGCATTTAATATATCATGTAAACACAAACAAAAAAAATTAAAGATCATATTTGAAGATACCTTTTAATATCAATCATTTTCTAATAAAGAGAAAGACTCCATGGCATCTTGTAGAAGAATATAAAGTAAAGAAGACATTATCTTTAAAATATACACACTGATGCTAATAGTAATAGCTCATGGCAACTTATCTTCCCATATTTTGCCTAGCTTACTTTTAGCAATTAATAAACGTTAAGAGAAACTAAATACCATCTCTTAGTTCTAATAAATAAACAAGTTTTATAATACAACATACTAAACAAGCTACATACAACATACTACAAAATAAAGCAATCTTATTAAATCCTTTCAAAACAGAGTTTTCCACATAAAATTCTTGAACATGGGCAGTAAATATATGTTGTTATTATTTGAATTAAAAATATACAATGTGTTTGAAAATCACATGAATGAGACAGAATGACTAAGTAATATTTTGGAATCTTGCATTATTAAATTTTAGCCATTAATTTCCATTATTGTTTTAATTATTTCACAGAACACCTTACTGAAACAAAAAATACTGTTTATTAAATGAGCCCCAAAAGTAAAGTATTTCCTAAATAATCCTGTTAGGTGCTAGCAAATTTAGGTACTTATTTACCATGTTTTTCCTTTGGGATAATTAAAATTTAGCAAATAACCTTGTGCTGTAATTGGCAGGTTTTATTTTTTTTCTTTCCCAGAAGTGGTAAGTGTAGAATTTTTTTACCCACTATGCTTTTAAGAATTTATCTTCGAAGATGAATATTAAATATTGCAAGCCTATGACACTAATTTACTCAAACAATAAAAGTGAAGCACAGTAAATGAGATCTCAGAAACACTGGATATGTTTCTTCATTTAAAAAAAAAACTTTTTAATTAAACCATCCAATTTAATGTTTTTATATGGCACTTTAGTTTTGAAGGTAAAGTGATCTAGAGACAGCTGACAAAGAAATTATAACTGCAATTCCTTGGTGAAAATGTTAATGACAGCAAAATATTGTTTAATTAGATGATTGCAGCATCTGGATTAACACTCTTTAAGAGCGATGTTCCTGTGCTTGTCTGCTTCTTCACACTTTACAGACATTTTGTCATCTCTAGGTCATTAGGAAAGAATTTTTAATGATTTTTCTAGAAGCAAGCAGTTCAAGTTACATCTAATTAGATGACAATAATAAGCCCAACACATGCAGTAGCTAAATATATACATAATTAACCAGGGAGGGCTTGTACATCACAGAGCAAAAAAGTGGAAAATGCTAAACAGGAGAAAAAGGGTGGAGTTGAGGAAGTTGTGCTGAATTCATTAATTAATCATATGAAAAATAACTCAAAACCCTGTTATACAAAATTTGCAAATCTTATGAGATCATTAATACAAACTGTGTTAATAATCACTCTGCTACTTTTTTAAATGCAAGAATATTAGATTTTAACATCTTGTTCATTATATTATCTAAAAAGGTATAAAATGAGGCATGGGCTGCATTTTTCATAACACAATGAACAAAAATTGGGTCAACTTCTGGGAATGAGCGGTCAAAATCACATTTTCAATTGCACCTCTAAGCATGATTAAAATTCCTTAAGATAACCTTCCAAAACTTAAAAGTTTTTTTTGGAAATGAAAAAAAAAAACCCTCTAAATTATAGCTAAATTATAACAGTCTTAAGCTAAACTTTCATAAAGTTTTAAAAATCATATCTTCAGAGAGTAAAGAATAAAATGGAAAAAGTAAAATGTAAACTTGTATGTGTGGCAGGTTTTCAATGACAAAATCCATAGAAAAAGGAAATACAGAAATATGAAAATGTTAATTGTGATTATGTATGAATAGTTTTATCAGTGATTTGATCTTTTAATTACAATTTTCCAATTGTAATTAAATGTCTAATTAAATGTAGTGCCAATGTCTATACTGTGTATTCATTAAACATAAATAGAAAAAATAAACACCATAAAAACATTTTATGAACTTCTATACTATGCAAAGAATATTTTCAAAATTTATATAAGTATATATTAATCATTATTAATTAAACTATTGAATTATTTAAATATATATGAATAGTATATCAATAATTATATTAAATATATTAGTATATTTTAAAATGCACTATGGTATATTTTAAAAGCTAGATTTCCTGAATATTTGACAAATTACTATGCAAAATATCTTTACAAAACATACATACAGTAAAATATGTTCATATTTTGTTAAATTATGTGTAATTATATATGTATCTCATGAGTCTAAAATTATGCTATGCATTATTAATACTAGGACACTGTTTTCTGCGCAGTTTTATTTTTAAAAGCATCTAGAAAAAAAGCAAAACTAACGAAGTATGAGAGAATTCAAGAAATGGTCATACAATGTATTTTATATTTCACATTAAAATACTAATTTGGAGGAAAACAGATACATCTAAGAGTGTAAGACAATAACCAAGAAGACAGTCTTACAGAGTGTGAATTTATGAAATTATATAGACCTGTATTTTTTATAAATGTGAAGCCAGAAAACAATGTTTCATCTTATCAGATTGCAGTTCTATAATTTTTATATTCAAATTCTGTAACTCTTATCTTTAATCTGAGAAGTTTAAAGAATTCCTCAAGAAATAGTTCTAGTGAATTCACATAATAGAACACCAAATCATGCAAACACTTAGAAAGCATAAATATTAAATCAATCCAATTGATAAGTATTCACTGAGAAAACCTTTCTCCTCCCTAAGTAACCTCACAATCTCTTTGGAAAGATGAGCTTTAGTAATAAGATACTAAAAATACCCTATCATAAGTGCCAACATGTATGATACAGGCAGTACTATAGGAGAACAGTACAAAGATCTTTATTAACATCTTTATTAACAAGGGCAGCAGTTTTATTGCAACTCCTTTGGAATCTGATTCCTCTTTCTTCCCAGATGTACTTTCTTTACTTTCCAACAGATGCTGCTCCTAAGAGTACTCTCAAATAAACTTCCCGCAACCAAGTTAAGGACCGTTTCTCTGGATTTGTGACTTAGCAAAAATAGTACCAGGTTCTATTAGAGATGATAACTGCAAGTCAAGACCTAGTGCTGAAATATCAGTATACACAAACTCATAACAAAAAAAAATCAAAAGGTTCTTTTGATGAAATGTAAAAGAAAGCAATGAAATTGTTCAAGATTATTAATTGTTCACATATTCTAGCATCCAGGTGCTCAAGTATTCTACACATGTATTGAATCTTGGCTTTAGCGAAATTTCTCAATAAAACTATCTGACAAGTCTTTAATGTTGTGGTTCAGAATAAACTTCTACTTCTACTTAAACTTCAGGATGATGACAAAAGAAAACTTAGCAGGAGTACAGTCAAGAAGAATATCTCAGGGAATTTATATTTATTCCTTTTCCAACTGTGGTATAAAGGTTCATTTTGCCTAGATAACCATCTACTCATGACAAAATCATCTGAGTTAATTTAAAGGCCATCTTCTCTATGAGACATCCTTGATCAAACTACTTCATACTAATCTATTTCATCTATAAACACTCTACTTAGATCTTGTATCTTCACTACTTACAGCATTTATTCAGCACTTAAAATGATCTTTTATTCATATGTATTACATTTACACATCTAGTGCTCAGAGTCTCTAGTTCCAAGTTTATAATTTTTTTCTTAAAATCCTACAGTATACAGGGTTTTATGTTTCATTAAAATCATTGTAAAGGAAATATTCAACAAATCCTTTAAAAAAAAATAGTGGTCTACATATTCTTACATCACTCAATGAAATAGAAACCCATGATTCAAAAGAGAAAAAAGAGAGTAGAAAGAAATTAAATTTCCTTTATAATTTGCATGTTTTGGTTCAGACATCCACAGACTGTCCCAAACAAAAAAGGGTGGTATCTATCTGCTCAGAGTATCTTTTATAAGGATCACCATGTTTATTCTTTCTAGGTAGCAATCAGTCTAGAGTTACACAGAGAAATTTCAAGAAAATGACAAGCATGAAATGGCTAGTGTTACTGTACTATATTGTGGAACGCATACCTGACATAAGTAAAATGAGTAGGAAGAGATAGGAACTAGAGGACTCTTCAAAACAATGAACTATAACATTTAACTATAACATTCCTTCTGGAGAAGGAGGGAGAGAACTCAACTCTGCCTTATAATGCCAGATCGATTTAATATTAATTAATGCATTTCAGAGGGAACTGAATTGGGAGTCAGGTATATATAATCCTGTTTTACATATAACATATAACAGCTCCAAATAGTTAGCACAGTCAAAGTGGGAGAGGGGGTTGGGGAGGAAGGAAATCATATGTCCATCTGTAGTATATGGTAGACAATGAGTTTTGAGAGCGCTGTCAAGAATTATTAATAGAAAAAGTTAACATAGGAAATATGGAAAAGTACTGCAGATGAATGTGAAGACATTATTTTGAAAAACCAGACAAAAATACATGTAGTTGGAAATAATAAAAAAGTCTTCTGGTTGTACTTCTACTGTCCTATTAGCAAAGACAGTAACATAATATATATTAAATGACTTAAACACAAAAACATCTCAAACAACCTTTTCCTCCCTTTAGATATTTAATACATATCTTTATCTTTCATATTTAACATGTGCCTATATCATTCATCTTTACAAAATACAACAGATCAAAAAGAGCATTTATACAGTTTTTCTTTTATCTTTGTATTCCACAATACGGTACAGTACCATTCTTTCAAATGGTTTGGACAAGATGGTTCTCAGTGTATGATTCCGAACACTTATTTATCATAGAACAAAAAACAAAGGAAAACTTAACAAATTCATGTAGCTAATGAAATTTATTTTACTGCAAAACACTTTTATAGAGCCTAATTAATGAAGTAAATTCTTTGTAATTCAACAACAATATGGGCTTTTGGAGCTTAACTTAGGAGAAAAAAAGGTAATTAAATCTTATTGACAAGTTTAACCATAGACAACCAATGATTAAACAGAAAAAAAAATGCCACTACTTTCTTTCTATTTACAAGATTGGTATTGTATTGGTGAAAGAAGTGGATGGCAGTTACTCTTCATATGGAAATGTAATCTCATTTTATATTTTTATTTGAAGATTTTAAAGGAAAAAAAATGCTGAAACCCAATCATGCCATAATCCAGGTGACATCTGTACTAGGCAGAATCCTGTTGTTATTCTCCTGTCTAGCTGCTATTGCTGAGAATGACAAAGTAGTGAAATTACATTTTCCCATTATTATTTCCAGACACTCTCTAGCAATGGTTTGTTGACTCTAATAAACCTTCAGACAAAGCTGTCAGCAAAGGAAACGGCAGGAAGAGAGCTAGGAAAAAGACTTCAAAAATAAATGCATCTAAAGCCTTAGTACTAACTTGTACAGTTTTTGATAACATTTAATGTGAGTGCTTCAACATTTATTCTAAAGTTGATTTGAATTCCGAGGAGAAGATTTTACTCTATCAAGTCACATTACCACTTTGGTGAATATAAGCATATTATGGGATTAAAGAATGAGTTGTCTTACCTGCTATAGTATTAAGAAACATCAAATATTCGAAGTTAGAAATTTCCCTTCTTTGCCACCGCTGTGTCATATTGGAAGATTTATAAAGCTGTCGAGGGGTGGCAAGGGATATCCTCCTAGCAAGTAAGCAAACCACAATAAACATCAGATCTTTTAAATAATGACTTTCAGAAACTCGGTATTATTTAATTTAAGATAATCCATAGTTTCTACTTAAATTAAAAGATGTATTTCATTTATAGATTATCAATATTTGAAAATTCTGTTAGAAGACATAGTTACTTTGGATGAACCAATCTGAAAGCACCAATTAAGACAATATGGTTACAAGCAGATTTTTTACAAGTTAACAAAAACAGAAAAGATGAAACTATGAAATAAATCAAAGCAGTATTTCAATAATACTGCAAATCCATGTTTAATACTAGGAAGCAGGTAGCTGGGGGTGGGGGCATTCACTGAAATATGTACATCTGACTCCACACTCACTGTGTGCACAGAGTTTCTCCCCACACAATGCATGGCCTTCTAATGATACAAAAAAGAAACAACTGATAAGTTTGAAAACATGTATGAATTCAAAAGAAGGGCCACAGGGATAGTGTAAGGAAGTAAATCAAGATAACTTGTGTAAGTTATGAGCCTGTAGAGGTTCATATATATTTCAATGTGTTTATCTAAAAAATAATAATGCTGGCTGTTCTTATTAAAAGTATGATAAGGCTACAGAATTTCTCGGTGATCCACATTTAAGAAAGTAGTTCCTCAAACTTTTTCAATGGTACTCTTAGTCTGCTAGCATTTTTTTTTTTTCATGGTCCCTTAGCCCAAAGAAAATATCTATACATCTGTTTAGTTTATTAAGTAGTTTGGTCTAAATGTTTAAATAAATACATTAAAAAGAATACAATAGGCCCAAATGGAGATGCTTGTGCTAATTAATAGCTAATCTAAGTATGTCTTCAGCTCCCCTGCAGTTCTAATCTCTTTGAGGAAGGAAGTCTTAACTGGTCAGTATGGAATTTTCTGATCATTACCAATGAGTTAATTGTTTCCATTCCCCAATAGAAGATGGGATAATCTGATACAAGACCTTTTTCCAGTGCAGACAGGTAGCTTATCCAAGTCTAAAATGAGTCCCTCTTCAGTATCTTGTTCTACTTCTGCTTATAAAAATATTTCATTTTATAGGTTTTCAGAGAACTTGCCTATTTGCTAGATGAAATGCTGCCCGATTCATGAATTTTTTCAATAAAGTCTAATAGATATTTAAAATAAACTTGTTAGTATTTTTTCTAACTTAGCAACACTTAAGTCTTAACAAACATAGCTGTTTGAAACTAAAATATTCAGAAGTTTAAAAGAAAAATATTATTATCTAATTTATTATATATAATAAATATAATTATATATGTAATATTATCATATAATACATTATATATTATTATATAATGTATTATATAAATTATTAAGGAATATGTGCACATCTTGGTGCAGAGCTTCTTAATCCATTGAAAGATCATTAACACCACCACCACCTTCATTTCCTGTTACACATTGATTTTTTTATACAGTATTTTTAATCATAGCAAAGACATAGCAACAGATGCATAAAGTTATTACTGAAAAGAATGCAATGTTACTTAGTTTTGAAACTTAGAACTCAAGCTAAGAGTTTGCAAAGTTTTTGACAGATTTTGTCATATTCCTCTAAAAATATAAAATGTCCTTCAGTAACCTATTGATACCTCAGAGCTCCTTGGTGCTCCTTTTGAGAACTGTAAAATTAAGATTATACTTATTTATGTATTATTATTATTAAATATTTCTGTTTATGGAATCTTATGAATTGTCCTGAACATATTATACATGATGTTTCTAAAGGAAGAGGGTGGGCAGACAGGATCCTTGAGTCATTCCTCTTTTCAGGGACATGGAGGATAGGCATCTGGGGGGGAACAGCCACATCTGTAACGGAGCTGGGGATGTGAACACCAGATAAGTGACCCTGAAGATCATAATGCACAAAGGACCCAAATGGAAGAAGAGAAACATGTAAAAAAAGAATGAAGAAATGCTTCAAGAACTATCTGATTCTATTAGGAAAGGAAATATAAGGATAATACATATTCCAGATGAGGAGGGAGATAGAGAAGTGAACAGAGGAAAATAAAAAGCAATAGAGTAACATGTCCCAAAGCTGGAGAAGGAACAAAACATACAAAATTCATGAAGCTAACAGAATAGATGGTTATCTAAATGTAATGAGACCTCCAATAAGACATATAGTTATGAAAATACTAAGAGTTCATAACAAAGAAAATGTGATGAAAGTGGTTGAGAAAAGAGGGAGAGAATCTATAAAAAAATCCCAACAGGCTGATATCAGACTTCTTGGAGGAAACCCTTCCTTCTGCTGGCTTTGGTATTGTTTGTTCTTATCCCTCCTCACCCTCCCACCCCAGTATCTTAAGATGAAAAGTAAGCTTGTTTATTAGAAAAACAGATTATCAGCAAGATTGAAAAAGGATCAGCTTTTTTTTCCTCTATTTTCTGATTTGTCTTTCTCACTATAAACTCAGAGACTAGGAACTATTTTTACCTACTATGGCGCCCTTAGCATTTGGCAAAACTTTGCATGTAGTGGGATTTCAATAAAAGCATACTGATATGAATTATTTGCCATATACTAAAATAATATGATGCTGGTATGACGCAGGTATGATGCTGAAATAGTCATATGAAGAAGAATGATGAAAAAAATAAATTCACAGGGTAATTTAAAGTATCCTACAACAAATTTAGATATTGGAATGACGATAGCTGGCACATTTTGGGTCACAGTAGGATGCTTTACAATTGGGGGGGTAAGATGAAGACAAAATTGCCCTGAGGTAAAAAGCACAGTAACAAGTGATGACCATTTAAAATAATCAACCCTATAAGTACAGACAGATGTATGCTTAGTAAATGTAGAATCTTATTAAATCTAAAATTAATTAATTGCACTGACTGAACAGAAAATGCATTAACCAAACAATAGTACTCAGTATGTAGTCTAGAAAATAGACAAGTGTTTGCCAGGCTTTTCCCATCAATATTTAGGGATAAAGCTATTGATGTCCCTTCAATCAACCTGGGTCAACCTGATAGTGGACATACAATATGAATTAAGAAAGTAGTCATAAATTGGGTCAGGACAAATGACTTCTCTAGGAAAAAAAAAAAAGAACTTCAGGAAGATTAAGTTTATAAACTGAAACACTAACAATAGGCTCTAGTACATAAGAAGACGGTATGTACTCACTAAATGCTAGCTGAGGACATTAAACATTTAAAGGGGCATTCATTATAGTTATGCTAGCCAATGGAAAGATTCCCTTAGTTTTAAACCTCCGCTCATTAAAAATCAATCTGACTTGTAATGTTATCCCTTTAGTGGGTCTACCCAAAAAGTAGCTTAAATGATTTTGATGACAATTATTGTGGCAGTATACCGCCCTTTGAATTTGACAGCTTCGTTTGTGTATAAATTAGTCTCTTATCGGCTTAGTTTAGAGTTCCCTAGAGTTGGATAAAATCTACTTAAAAAGATAAAATTCAATGTCAAGTAAACAAAGAAAGGATATCTACCTAGATACTCTCAGCTAGAAGGCTTCTATTGTTAGGAGTCAGATATCATGTAAAGACAAGTAACAAGATCTAATATTGTACAAATGTTTATGATACATATACATATACATAAATATCTACCTATTTACTTTCTTATCTATATCTCTATGTAGGAGTGCAAATACTTGTATACATTTGTGTTTACAGTTTACAAAATGTTTTTAGTTTATGATCTCAAGACATTTATAAAACATGTCTTTGTAAAGGTACTGTCCCAAGTTTATAGCAGATGAAACTGTCATTCCTCTTGAATCCCCTGAATAACCAAACAAAAAATGCTAACTTTTTAAAAAATTCTTTTAACTAATATACCTGTTGTGTTCTTACCAATTACCTTGCTTTGTCACTCTTATTCAGTTAATCAGTGGCCAAATCTAAGTTTCAATCTAGGGTTCTTCCTACCCATCTTTCCTATACCCAGCTCCAGCTTTCAGGGTTGTATGTCTCAGGAAATAGACAAAACTTAACTTGAGAAATTTAGGGCAAAAAATGAGGTGGAGCCTTGGATTGAAAACTAAGAACAAGGAAAGGATATTTTAAGAGGGAATGGCTATCTGAAGCAAAAGCATAACCAAAACTGCTAAACATCTATTTCATTTCCAGTTTTTCTATCAAGATCTTTCCAAAATCAAAAATAGACCAAATGTGGGTAAAAGAAAAATAGTACTTTTAATAGGTAAGGAACACAGAAAAAAAAGAGCTTCTGATTATTTTTAAATGAATTCAGGTCCAGGCAAGCCCAAGAATATGGAAGGAATTTACACATGTCATTGAAAATCTACTAGTAATCTTTATAGGTCATGGTAATTGAGAAAGATACCAGTAGGCAGGAGATTATTTTTTAAAATGAAAAACTTGTAGCTATTTGTGAATTCTAAATGTCAATTCCTAAAAAAAATTTCTTGAATTGATGACTACATAGTCTGTAAGTGCTTGGGAAAGGAAGTAGTGTCTACCTTCCAGGACTGATTATTAAAACAGCTCACATTTAATAAGAACAAGTCTAGCAAAACTAACTTCATCTTTTTTTGATAGATTAAACACATTTTCCCCTTGACCTGTATTTTGATCAGTATTTCATTATCTACTAATATCGTATTTTAATCTTGTAATTTGATTGACATACACCCTGAACCAGCTGAGCAGCACTTTAAAAAGCATCTTTGCAATTAGGGATTGTGCTGTGCATTGTAGATAAAAGGATAAATAGCAAACAGACAAAATTTCACCTTCCTTTCCAGCCCTGTACTGCTTTTCAATTCCCAAGGACATAATGATATATGTAGAAGATACTGCTATTTGTTTATTTAAAGCTGATATCTCATCCACACGAACCCTGTTATATTCAGATAGGAGGTGGCAAAGTGTTAAGAGGCATAGTTTCCCCCAAAAATCCAGAAGATGGTTGGGCTAAACTAGAAAACTTACTCCCCTTTAGTAAGAATGTTTCAGGTATAGATGTCTGCTCCACTCAGGCCAAAGGAACCTGAGATAACAACTGCTGAAGACTTCCAAGGAAGCTATTCCTTTTTAAAATCTCAAACCTTGAGGAGAAATTCTCCCTGCTCAACTCCTACTTTAATGCAGGTGTGTGAAGATGTGATGACTGAGTCAGTAGTGGTTATTTTGTGAACATGAGGCCAACTGGGAATCCTGACATCCCAAACCTCTGAGTCAGTGCTGGCGACTCCGTATCTCCGGATGTTTTAAATTAACAATGAAACTGAAAGGTAAAAATCCTATTTTGAAGCCAGTTTTAGTCATGTGTCCCATTACTTGGAGTCAAAAACTGACAAAGTGATATTAGTGATACACATTGATACCAACTGCTTTCTACTGCTTTAAATAAAATATCAAAATGATACTTTCAAAATACCAGATGAAAAATTTAGCAAATGATTAAAGTCACATCAGAATTTGACTACCGATTTCTATAAACTCTAATTTTGCTACTTTAATGAAGAAGCACTTATACACAGCATTTATAAGAACAATTTATATGTTATTACACAATTCATCAAATATCATAAGGTTTTTGCTATATTCTCATTAGATTTTAAACAAATAATATGCTAATTATGTGTTAGCTGAGCAATCTACTTTTTATTTCCTTGTTTATATATGTGTTAAATAAAATTATGCCCTAACTATTCTGAATTCTTAAAATAGCTCTTTTTATAGCTTCTTTCCCTATAAATGACTTGCAGGGAAAGAAAGTTTTCTAGTCCTCAAAATAAATATAATGGTACAAATCTACTTCTTTCCTGTCATATGAGATTGAAATATGCTAACAAACCATAGATAATGTGTAATATAACATAGTTACCTGGCTTGTGGCAAACCATAGCTGGTCCCTACTCCAACCCGAGGCAAGCTATACACAACTTTTTTTACTGTTGCTTGATCAGGGAAATTAAACATAACCGAAGCTGTGGTAAGAAGAAAAAACATGATTTAGAAAACCACAAGAGAGCTAACCATCAATTTCAGAAATCATTTTCAAGTGCATATCATAAATTGTTTGTAAAGGCAATGAATTTTCCATGAAAATTTATTGTATATATTTATCTATGAGATATCTAGAATTAACATTTTCAAGCAAAGTAATGTTTTTGTTTTTTTTTTTTTTTTCCCTGTTTTAGCACGGGCATATTGAAGAGAGAAAGACAGCAGAGAAAAACTAAAACAGTATTTACTCTTTGTAAATTAATAGTTTCCAAACATTAAGCACAAAATTTTTCAAAGTACTTAAGAACTTACTTCGGTTTGCCATAAACACTTCCAAAGCAGTGTTTTGTAGAAGATAACGTCTTGAAAATACAGCTCGTATCTCGCTGAACATCCATTTTCCATGAAGACCCTCAGTGTACGCAAGAACCTAAAATATATAGTTTAAAGCAAAGTGTCAATCAGTAAAATGTGCCTAAGACTCGATTTGATAGTATTTTAGATAGTGCTTATAAAAGCAGTAAATTAGTGATGCTCTTCCTTAATTCATGATATATTATCACACTGTTAATCATCTGATTCTGCATATTTGCAGAAGCTTTACCCATCTATAGTCTCATAGTTGGTTTATGAAGAAATATAGGAATAGAGAAGTTACATGTTCAAAGTGACCCTGTAACTTAAAACATAAAATATATATATTATACATTTTTTGGTCATCAGCTAGTTAGACCAGGTGACCTAAAATAACTTTTGGTTCTTTTACAAAATCTCCACACTCCTCCTCCTTTGTTTAATGGATTCTCAGTTATTCCCAAAATGTACATGTGGTTTGCTCAGGTGATATATATGATTTGTTCCCCACTAGAGGTCAATGAAAATGTTTTTATAAAAATGTTAAATAATAAATATGTTCAGGCTTTGCAGACCACACACCCCTATTAAGTCTGCCACAATCATATATAAGGAGTGATAATCAGTCTATTTTATACAATAGGGATGGCTGTATTCCAATAAATCTTTTTAACGGGGGGTGGGGGAGACAGAAGTTGGTCCTGGGAACATGGCTGAACCTTGATCTAATCAATTATGACAAGGTTATTCTTTACTTTGCTGAATCACTTTGCAACTAAAGGCAAAACAGTTGACCTAGCACTGGCTAATGAGAACAAAAGCAAAGTCAGCTCAGAGTGTTCAGAAAAGCTGATAAAATGAGTCGTATGTAGTTGGCACACTCCTTCCCCTTTTTTGCTTGATTGGAAACATGATGGTGGAATCAGTAGCCGCAATTGTGTAACCATGAGAGGATGGCTAAGTGAATCAGGCATACTGAATTTCTTGTTACAGCAACACAGAAGTCGTATTTGATTAAGCCACTGTAATCAAATCTGCAAGGAACACATTCCTTCCTGATACATCAACTGTATAGTCACAAAACATAAACGTGTTTTCTACTTCCATTGGTATATTCTGTAAATCTACAACAATCGTATTTGCTGTGGTGAAAATAAAAACTCATTACTGAATGTTATATACAAGATATTTCTTCAGCTTTGAAAACAAGTTCTCCACTCTGTTTTTATACATCCTCTTTCCAAAAACAATATATAAACCATGTATCATCTTTCATCTTTTTAGACTTTTAGTCTATTGAAGATTCCATTTTCTTACTCTTTAATCCAATTTTTGTCTTTCCCTAGAAACAAAGGCTTTGGGTGGCAATCAGACCTCTACGCATATCCTGAAATATTTGGGAGTCAGTCAGTCAGGCTCCTATTTAAATCTTGTTTTTTTCCATTTATTAGCTGTAGGATTTTCATCATCTGAAAAGCAATGAAATAATATCAACTGCTTTTAAGTTTAGGCACACAAGGAATGTAAAGTGTATAACATAGTTTGATATGTAAGTTCTCTTTATAAGTTTGTATGTTCTTCTTGGTGAGCATAAAGTGATAACTGCTATTTAATTTTTAAGTGCAAACTTCTTTTCATACAGTTTAGAAAAGGGTTGTCGTGACACTTTACAATTTGTGTTTCTAACTCCTTATCTGAGAGCAATTGTTTCAGATTTGAATTTCAAAGATCAGTATCAGCTTTAATAAGATTTTATGACAGGGTTCATAATTTTGGTTTTTGTAGAAAAACTTTAAAACAGATAAAACAGTCACAAAAATGAAAACTATCACCCTCACCCTTTTTTTCACTAACACATACACACATACACACACTCCATTCACACTTTATTTCTTGAAAATCATGAATATTTAATTAATGGGTATTTGAACAAATACTTTTTCTTTATATTCCATTATTTTATTTTTATTTTTTAAATTTTATTATTTTCAAAAAATATCAGTCATATTTGTATAGTTATTGATCCCCTTAGGAATGGTTGATCAAATATTCTCTTCATCAATATGCTGTCAGTTTATTTTACTTAGGAAGGTAGCTCACAGGCCTATAGAAGTTAGTCTTTTACAATTCTCTACATAACACTGACCTACTGACTGTTTCAGTTATCAACTTAATGCTTTCCAGCTCCAAAATCACCGTAATTGCTTATTGTGAAAATGTACCTGAGTCTTATTTTTTCTTTGCTAGCTAGGACATGTTAAGCTTAGTCAGGAAAGGATAGTGAAGAGATGGTGCAGGAGGAGGGAGTCTTTCTTCTTGGTTCTGGTGTGCTCAGGCTGTGGGTTTCCACACATCATGTGGCTCCTAGAGCAGAATGGCCAACAGCACTCAGTGACCAGCAGCTTTCTCTAGCACTCCTCTCACCACAGGAAGTTTTATAACGGAGTAGCTCTGGTGAGACTGCTTCATCCTGAAGGGTGGACTTCTGGAATGTTCTGTAGGATAAAGCTCCTGAACAGTGTATGTGGATGACTTCACTCACTCACCGAATGACAGTCATTCTGGCTTTCAAAAGTACTCTGTCTTAGGTTCAATGTCAGTTCTTAAGGGAGGAGCTGTTATATATATTGTCCCTATATATACAGCTTCAGAGGATTCCCCCCCCCCTTCTTACTAATCATATACCCTGTTACTCCAATCTCTTGTTAAAATTTACATCATAATTATTTATCTTCTACTTTCTCTGTTTAAACTGCTATGCAATTTCTTTCTCCTAATTGGATCCTGAATAGACATATAAATTCCATCAGTACTTCTACAATAACTTTCTCAGCATCAGGCTGAAGCCACAGTAATCCTCAGGGTCAGCCACAGTAATTCTCAGGGACCCTCAGGAACAAGAAAAAGGAAACTGAGCTAAACAGAGCAACTCAGTAATGCCTGGGGGCCAAGAGTAAATGAAGAGAGAGTAGAATCAAAAGAAAATGACTTTCTAGTAACTAGTAAGCAACTGAGGGAGCAAATCCTAAAAAAATTCAAAGATTCAAAGCCATTTTGAACCAGCAGAGTCCCTCCCCCCCCCTCTTTCTTTCTCTCTGTCAGTCTGTCTTCAGTCTATCTATTTTTATAATGTAATTAAAATTTGCCTAAATTCTTTATAGTGACCTATGTCATACTGAAGTGCCAGCAATCTTTAAAAAGAGTTGATAAAATATAATGCTCTGAACTAGTCATTATTTCCTATTAGGAACCTGCAATAGAGGGTAGCATCCGCTTCTATTTTTTTTTCTTTTTTAGCAACAAGTCACCTCCTGCTTTTCTTTCTTGTTTCCTTCAAGGTTGATTAAAGAATGAGATTCCCTCATATTTCCGCCCCCCCCCCCAAAAAAAATTTTTTTATGTACTTCCTTTGAACTGCCTTTCCTGGTATCTAATTTAGAGTTGACATGTACTAACTTCCACTCTCCTATTACTCACTTTATTTTAACTATGAGCATAAAACATTTACTTTGTTATTAACTTTTTGCACATTTATATGATTATCCATGCATCCATGCATGCATTCATCCATCCACCCAACTACCCACCTATCTACCTACCCACCTACCCCATCCCTCTCTTATATCCCCTTTTGCCTTTCCACCTCCATCCTAAATTTAGAAACTTCTCTTGGCTTATTAATGATTGCTAGGTTTTATATGTCTTTTATTTTGTTGAATTACCTGCTATATGTACGTCTGATATTTGCCTCTGTAATTATGACTACACATAATTTCTTCAACTTCCTTTCATTCGCTATAAATGGAAACATTTCATCTTTTCCTTAAAGTTCAATGCATTTCATAAGTGTGTCTGTACATATTTGCTTGATCCAATCCTCTATCAATAGGTATTTAGACTCATTCTATTTTCTATCTATTATAGACAGTGCTGGAATAAGCACTGTAAGACATAGATTTTTGATGGTCTTACATTTTTTGGGTGGATGCACAGGTGTGGGATATCTGAGTGATATGGTATTTATACTTTCAGTTTGCTAAAGTAAACTAAGATGACATTCCAAAACATATGTACCAGCTTATATTTCCAGAAACAATGTAATAAGGTTCCTTTTTCTCTGCCTCCTCTCTAGCACTTTGAACATCACTTTCTCTGCCTTCTCTCTAGTGGCTGGGTTTTTTAAAACAATGTTCTATCCTCATAGATGTTAGACACTATGTCATTGTGATTTTAACCTGAATCTTTTTTGATCAAATTCATGAGAAAAAAATTTCCATATAGGTACAGAACTTCTGGATATTATCTTAAGTCAACTGTCTGTTCAGATCTGCTACTCATTTCTTAATAGGGTTGTTCATTTTTCTATTGTTGAATTACATAACTACTTTATATATCTTGGACAGTTACCCTTTGTCACTTATAAGGGGTAATTTACACTTGTCATGTGTAAATATTTCTCCTATTCAGTAGAACACCTTTTCAATATACTACATTTTACTTTGCTGTAAGAGGTTTTCAATTTGATATAATTCCAACTGTTTGTTCCTTAATTTCCCTTGCTATAGAGACTGAGCTTCCAAAAATCTTTTGACAAAAACAGGAAATAAAAGAATGTTTAAAAAAAGTATCACTATATGCAGACCATATGTCTTTGCAATAATATGAAGAGTCCTTTAATCCAGACAGCTTATGGAAGGTCTTTAGGTATTTAGACTTTTTATATAAACCTATGCCTGTTGCTTAAGAAAATGCATACTTAGCTGTGTCACAGAATATCATCTGCCATCTCTCTTGAACATAATTTTATTTCTGGTAAATAATTCTTTAAATTTGTAGTAAAATTAATACAGGCAGTATGGACAATTAAATTAAAAAAAAGTGACAAACAGTTGAGAAAAACACTGCCATCCACATGAATTTTATGTTTGACATGAACTTTTTTGACCTATACCCCAAATGAGCTTTTCTCTCCACTCAAAGGCACTAAGAAAGCCCTGTCACTCTGAGGGAGGTTGACTTAGTGAGATATTTACCAACATAATTTCAGGCAAAGTAGAAGATTGTAAGACTGGTGACACAGTGCTCAGTTAGGATACCACTTTTGGCAAAAGATAAGGGGTTTAATCAATTTGTATGATTTTCATAAATGTCAAGACATACCATTTATATCTGATTAAATACTGAATTTATGGCATTTCTAAAAAATCTGGGCATCAAGCCCAGGTCTGAAATAGTCTGATTCTATAAAATTAACCATATTTTATTATACCTCTACTAGTTACATAATGTTCTATAAGCTTCAACATTTCTTATAATGCCTTTGTTTGTTTTCATTATAATTCAAGATATCTTCCTAAACTGTGTGAGTACACTATTCATACTTAGGTTTATGGTTTGTTTTATTTCTTAGGTCAACCTTCTATATCACTGAGTTTGTGCTTGCCTGATTCTCCAAATTAGCTAATACATATTAAATCTAACCAACAAATGCTAACTACCCCATTCAGTTTCACTTTCTGAAATTTGAGTAGACATAATTTTTTATTACATCATAGATTAGAAACAAGAATATTAAAGAACCTTAGTCCCAAATGTTACATATTCTGTGATTTTCTTAAATGACTACTAAACTATCTTTGAGCTACCTGTTTAGTACACCAAAGAAATGAAGGGAGACTGTGATAACCTCAAACCCAAGATCTGCTCCACTTGCTTATTAACTGCAGCAGACAGGAAGCAATATAAAACAAACACAATAGGATGGAGGAGGGGAAAATTAAACATAATAGAGACCCCTTGTAAACCACCTTATCCAAATGTGTGCTAACATTTATTATTTGATGATCATTCTGAGGAAAAATAGGGTTGTTGTGCACTTATGTATAACACATATATTTGTTGTCAAAAACATGTATAAGTCATCAAATCAGTTTCCTCTTTTTGTTCCTTTTAAGGCATCTAATATTGTGCAACCTAAAAAGTACTTGTTTAGTGATAGCTTTGTTGATCTCAAATCATCTAGCACATATATTAAAACAAGTATTATAAATGTTTCTTTGAATATGAAAAATCTAAATTTTCTTCAAATTATATTTTCTGTTAATTGATGAAAATGATGCAGAGAGTTGGACAGATATGCTCAGTTTAGTGTTCATGAGGTCACAGCCAAAAGACACTTGCAGCTCTGAATACTGAAAGGGCTATCAATATAAAGTTATAAATCCCCAATAATTTTCTAATCCCATATTACCAAAGATTAAAGACCTAACAAAGATATTCAAAGGGTTAATAGATGGAACAGTTCAAAAGTAATAATTGAGGTTTATTATATTCATACATAATAATCTACAATTTTTTTCCATCTGTCAGCTGAATGGACAGGACCCTAAAACTCTAAAATGACTGTGTAGAACATCATTTCTGTACATGGGGTGAAGACATAGGAATGGCAAAAATAACAAGAATTTTTCAACTCCTTCCTTCCAGTTCTCATCACAAGTCTTGTTGACTCTATTTCTTCAACAAAAGCATGAGGAAGTACTAGATAGAAGAAATTATTAGAAGCATATGGAAAATCTGAAATGCAACAGAACAGAATAGCCTCTTCTCTCCTACATAACTAATGCAATAATTTTCCAAGGAGTTAGTTAGGTACATGTAGTAAAACAGATGCTCAACTTTTTAAAATCTACCTGCCTGGTACCCTATGAAGGAAGTACACATTCTCATCCTATCATTCTTTCCCCAGGGGCCTTCCTTCGCCTACTTTAAAAAAAAAAGAGAGAGGCAGAGGGATTTGATGGTATGTTACTTGGGGTTTAAGATCTGCTGAAGGAGAAGCCTCATGTAAGACAGAAATCAAATTACTAAAGGAGATGTTGAAAACTGTATGTCATCAATGGCTGGTTTTAAAAAAAAAATCCCTTTGCAAGTAAGATAAGATAGTTTCCAATTTTTTACTTAGAAAGAGTTGAAGCTGAATCTATTTGGGTTGTTAGTAGGGAGGCAATTAAAAATAATTATTTAATCAACAGGTGATTTTTAACATACCACTTAGAAGGAACACAAAAAATGTAAGGATACTGCTATAATAAAACTTTAACATACTTCCATTTATGTGAACAAGACTTATCAGAACATTTACAAAAGTTAGAATTTCTTTGTTGACTTATAATATTGCTTTCTGTTTTTTTCCAGGAATAAAAATAGTCATATGTGAGTATAATAATTCAGCCCATTATGGGGTAAATTCCCTCTTTATATATCTTTCCTTCTTATGTTTAATAATAATTTTTCAGGGCTTACAATATATTTATATGTATAATTTTAAGCTGATAATATTTACAATAATAATTTATACTAGAATAAAAATTTCAACATTTTAAATTTTTATAAATTTATAAATTAAGACATTCAAACTTTAAAGCAGAAGTACATATACATTTTATAGATCATAATAATATACTGATGAATGTAATACTTTCAAACAAATTATTTTACATTAAATGTATTTTGTGTAGGAAATCTAATGGAAATTGAAATCGGTTAGAAAGAGGATCATATAAAACGATCATTTGAAATGGATGATAGCAACCACGTCACTATTAGACATATCCAAGTATATACGGAAAATGGTATGACAATGTTAACATCAATATTGAGAAAAGGTGGATATTACATCTTTTATAAATACTTATGAAAATTTCAGACTTTAAATGTGGAAGAAGGAACGTAAAGCAATTGAAAATGCTTTTATTGGGGTAAGTGTAAAAGAAATGAGCACAACTTCATGGGATTATCCTTTACAATATAATGAATATAGTTAGCAAAATAAAAGTGGAGACATTGTACAATTAGTAAAGTTTAATATGGACCAAAAAGTTGATTATTGAGTAAAATCTTCATGTAAATGTTAGATGGAAGATAATTAACCCTGATGAAAACAACTGAGCAGCAAAATTGAAAATGGGACAAACTGGAAATGGCCTAACTACGAAGTAAACAATTATGATCAACAAATTAAGTTAGCAAGATGAAGTTTTCACAGAATACTTTCTCATGGAAAATAACTTTATTGTACTTCTGAATCAGAACTCATAACACAGTCATTATCAGTATATGGGTTAAAATTGTATTGTGGGTTGAAATATTTTGTTATTTGGGGAAGTTTAACCAGTCCATTCACAGAGAGCTTTTCATTAAACCTGTTTTTTGGTTTAATTCATTGATTTATATACCTGCCTATCCTAGACATCAGTCTAGACATGAGTCTTCACTTATAGACTGGGAGACTTCAAGGCAATTCATTTTTTAATTCTCCAGTTTTCTCACCGTAAAATTAGGAAAATAACCTCATAATCTCCTGGGTAGCTGTGAGAATCGAAAGATATAACTGTTATAAAAATGCTTAGTCCAGTGCCATAGGTGCTTCATTAGCAAAGGTTAGTCTACTGTTGCAATTTTTTTTTTTTGGTCAGATACTTTTTTATTGTAAATGTATTTTTTCATAAATTGGTGAACATTAAAAAATAGACATATTATTAATCTTCTTGTGACATATACAGGAATTTCTATCAGTGAAGAAGGAAGTATAAAGAAAAAAGCATATAAACCCTACTTTCCAGAACTCCACACTTTACAAAACTCCTTCCTAGCATCGGGTTCTACGTATACTAATGATATCTGACTTAATATACTGTTGCAATTTGTATAGGCCCCATCTTCTCCTACACACACTACAGTGCCAGTTAGGAAGTAGAAAACCCAGGCCACAGCAAACAGCCAACAGTCTCAAATAGTTCAATCTGGTGGAGAATCACATGTAGAGAGGAGAAAGAAAGCAGGAAGAGTGTTTCCAGCAGAAGGGGCAACACAGCTGTAAACGTGAAGCTTTAAGGATCCAGGGTGTCTAGAACATATATGTAAAGTGGCGCAGGTGAAAAAATAAAATGGAATGATAGAGGTGGGTGGGAAGCTGGGACTCAGAGCTAGATCATGTAACTGATCGTAAAGACAGTTAAATGAAGAACAAGGATTATATTTGCGCTTTAGAAATCAATGCTATGACTATATAGTATAGAGGCTGTTTTACTGGAGAAGGACAAAGCTGTTCTAATAAATCTGTGCAACTGCTATTTTACAGTCCTTAGTAAAAAACCATGACTTCTTTCAAAAGCACATTACCTCTCGATGAGCATCTTGCACACTGTGACAAGTGCTTTTAAATTTATCTATTTTATTATATACATCCCCCCAAACAATCACAGAATTCATGAGGGTAGAGATGAAGAACCGGCACAATAAAGAATCTCCCATCAATTTTGTTGAATAAAATATTTAAAAATTCAATTTACAAAGAGATTTTGAGCTGCAGCTGGAGTCCTCTGTGTCTACTTCATCTTCAAATGCATACTTCTCAAAATAAGGTAAAACCCTCAAAAGTAAAAAATGATATTGGCAAGGTTGATTCATTTTTCCTATTCATGAATATCCCATGTGTAAATATTATATGTTTGGCTGTGTTTCCTCATTTTCTCATATCTGGCAAACTTTAAAATCTTTTTTTTTTCTTCTCTGTTACTTTTAAAAGGGAAGGGATGGTGTTCTGTTTACACAGAATTCTACATTTATTGGAAAGAAACTAATTTCTAGTTTCCAGTATTTCATTTCTACATTGAGCATACAAACATCCCTTGTATTATTATGCACAGTGACAATTTTATAGTAGTATAGATCTGTACCTACTGTTCTTTAGACATATTTTTCTTTTTATATCAGATCATTTGAGTTTCTGGGATAGAGTGTTTTCTTTGAACAAATTAGGTAATAGGTTCTGAGAGTCTACAAATTTAAAAACTGACAGCATAAACTTTTTTTTTTCTTTTTGGGAATATTTCACATTGTTTCAGGTATGACTACAAATGACACAAATCAGACGAGGGAGCTACAATAACTATTGAGAAACCAGTGCTAATTTACAAAGTACACATAAAGGAAACTGCTTTCTACTAGCGAGCTACTGATGTTACAAAAAATCTTAAAATCATTGAAACTTTCTATTGAGATTTTATTTATTTATTATTTATTATTTTATTTTGTTCTTTAGGTTACAACCTCTGTGTTCTCTTTCTTTTTCCTCCCTCCTCCCTCTGATGACCCTTCCATTCTCTCAAACCCCACACTTTGCTGTTTATTAATTGTGCTAAGTCCATTAGTCTCTTTCCTATGGTAATGTCTTTTCTCTGGGTGACGGACTGTGTTGTTGGGTCCAGGTGAACCTTGCTGTTAGATTTTCAGTCTTAAGTTTGCGTTGGGTGGCCAGGTTATATTCATTTGTGATCTGTCCATGTTTTCTTCTGCAGGCCATCCTCTCCAATCCAATCCCATCTCCATTGCTTTGCTGCTTTTTCTTATGGCTCTGGTGTTGGACTTAGGGGGTCTCGCCCCTAGTCAGTGTTGGTCAAAAAGTTTCTCTGTGAATTCAGGTGTCTGCGAATGGCCTTTGAAGATCATCTCCTCTGCTTCAGTTTGCAGTTTTGATGTGGGGCCCATTACACCATCTTTGGTCATCCTCTCCTCTCCCTTGATGAGGGGAGGGTGTGTTGCTCTCCTTGAATATATCTCCAAATTAAAGTCCCGGGTTTTGGCCGGGACAGTGTAGAAGTGTGCATGGTGACATCGTGTCTCTATGGTTGTTTTTCTGGTCTTACTTGTACTGGTTCACTTGGTTGTCCATCTGCTGTGTCCAGCTTAGAACTGTGGGCTGGACTTTTGCATGGTCCCTCACCCGTTCTATGTTGGGGTTGGTGTTGCACCTATTTTGGGTACTCTGAAGTTTAGCTGGTATAAGAGAGAAATGGAAAGGGCCTTCCTTCCCTACCCTCACCACCGGCCCGTGCACTGGAAGCTCCCAGCTCAGGGGCAGGCCCGGCCGGACCACTGTTCGTTTGCCTTCCCAGGCCCCTGGTTAGGGGCACTGCTGAGCTGGGCTGTAAGTAGCTGCTGACCGGGCAGCCACTTACTGGTGGGTGGGGCCTACTCCCCCACCCCAACACCCTCCTGAGGGACTCACCCGAGAAGCCTGACCCCCCTTACTCCCTGCTCGCAAGGGAGGTCCGAGGGCCAGGGACTCAGGGCACCTATTATGAGATTTTAAACACCAACACATGTAAGGAGAAATGTATAATGGGAGAGAAATCTTAAATTTTTTAAACTGAAGAGTAAAATTATCTTTGCTCAAATTTTTATTTATGTTAACTTGGAATCATGTGATACAAATATTAGTATATTTTCAATACATATCATGAGTTTCCAGCAGGTAAAAAAATTTTTTTTTAGGGTCTTATGTCATTAAAGCCATAATTTCTGTATATAAAGTCCATACAATCATGGTACCTAGTAGATATTTCAGAGGTGGTAACTACTATTGTTAATACAAATATAAAATCCCATATTTAGTCATGACATACATTTTGTCTGGTTCTTAAATTCTAACCATGCCCCACACTTTTCAACTCCTGAATGTGCCATGTTCTTTCATGCTTCATGCTCTTGTACATGGTGTTTATTCTGTCTGAAAGATTAATTCCTATTTTGTTCTTCTGAAAACTCCTATTAATGACTAAGCTAAGGAAGACTGTTGTTCCCTCTAAGAACCCTACCCTACCTCCTGATGATTATTTACCAAGCTTTACTATAATCACTGGTTTACTCACTAGTATCTCTCATTAATTTGTGGACTCCCTGAGGACAGGAATTCTCAATACATACTTAGCAGAGCCCAGAACAGAGCAGTAATTGAACAGTAGTAATTAATTATAAATGCCTTTGTTATTCTATATTCAGTAATATACCTGCACAGGAAAGTCATTACTTTATATGATTCATAGTAGTTAAAATAGTCATATCAATATAGCCCAGAATTATTACCCAGCTCACTATGTACTAGATGGGAGGTAGAAAGTGCCCCTGTCTGAAAAGAATCTCTGTACCATGTTGACTATTTAAGACTTTTCCATGCTGGCCATGGTGGGTTGAACCAGGGTGGAGACCCAATATAAAAGTAGTTATGGAAGCAGAATTCCAGAACCATTGGCAGTGAAAATGCTGCCATCAGAGTCATGCCATCATGAGTATAGCTTGGATGACTCAATCAGGTAACTGCTGGTAATGATTTCAGTGCAAGATATGTGGGAAACAACCCTAATAAGAGGGCAAAAAGTCGAACAAGAGAAAAGTCAAATTACCAGCAATCATAAGACAGCAGAAATTTTGAGGAAGCACAAGTCAAGACAAAGATGTAATGATGGGCATCACCTCTCTTCCACTTCAGACACATCTGGTAACCCTGTACTCCTCCAGAGCCAGTCACTTTGGTCTTCTTTCAGTCCCTTGTTATGCCACATTGTTCCTGTCACAGAGACAGTGGACATATTCCTCCCACTATAGACCTATCTTCCCTCTCATATTGCACTTTTACCATCCCTGAGTTTTCTTTTTACTTTTATTTTCTCAACTAACTTTACTAGGTAGGTAAAGTCTCCCTATTGCACACCATAGAGAGTTTCTCTTCATGGTACTTATCATAAATATAATTTTGCAAATTTATTATGTTGTTGGGGTTTTTGTGACTAGGTCTCACTATGTTACCCAGGGTAGTCCCGATCCTGGGGACTACCAGGATCAAGTGATCCCCTGCCTCAGCCTGGCAGGTAGTTGGGATTACAGGTGCCCGCTACAGCGCTCAGCAGCTTTTTCAAAATCAGGTCTTGCTATGTTATCTGGGATAGACTTGAACCTGTGAACTCAAGCGATTCCAGGCCTCTTGACTCCCAGTGCTTGGATTACAGGCATGTACCATCACTCCTGACTTATTATGTACTTTTAAATGTAACCCCCAATGTTGAACATTTGTTTCTGTTCATTACTGTGTTCTGGTTGCTTGCTACAATGCCTGTTCATTACATTGTAGAAACTCAAAAAATGCTAAATTATTAAACTAAACATAAATTTAGAGTCAGTAGTCTGTGATAACAACAATCTTAAGACAGAAAGTAACTGACTATAATGCTAATGGATCTCTATGGTTTAAGGACATTGGAAAAATGAATTACTGGTATATGGATGAAATTCTAGATTTTCATGAAGTCTGATAAGAATTTCTCATGCATACTTTCCACAATAAACTCTGAAGCAGGTACTACAGTTTATCCTCCTGAAGTCTACTCCTGCCTCTCCCATCCAGCCTTCCTATTGTACTCAATAATTGACTTATTTCAGTACATTTATGGGTCAGGCACACTGGCTCCACAACCAGTCCCAGAGACAGACTGCATCCAGAATGGTGGTGCATTCATATAGAATCAATAGAAGCTAGGTTTCCTCATTTTTCTTGACATTTTTGAGCTTGTGCTAATTTGAGGGAGTGTTGATGCCACTATACTATCAGTGTGAGAATGAGAGCAAACCAGGCATGTCAGAATAGAAGCTAGAGAATAAATCTGGGTTATTGGAAACATCTAGAAGCAGCTGAATCAATGAACACTGGAATCTAGTATAAGTCAGGATGCACTATTTTATAATACATACACATGCATGCCCACATACATGCACACATAGTGGAATTTTCTGTATTATCTGCTCAAGATTTTGTAGACTCAAACTGTTCTAAAAATGTCTTTTAAAAATGTATGCAAAAAATAAGCATTTACAATACTTTGTATATCTTCTAGAAGAGCTTGCCCCTATGTCTCCCTGATAATTTCCTACATGTATCAAAATCTCAGAAAAGCATTTAAAAAAAAAACTATATTTACCATTTATCACATATCTACCAGGCAGGTACCAGATCATTAGGGACAAGGGGGACAATCTAAATAAGAGTCAGTTTTTTTCAGGTTTTAAAGACTATTCTTTTTCTTTGGTACTTAGCATTTAAAAGCAATGTTCATACAATACAAGTGCAGGATTTTTAAAATGTTTTTCCACTTGGCAGTCACGTACTGGCAGATACAAGTATATTCTTCTGGCTTGTGATATCTGTTCTTTCTCTTAAACTAGAGATCTTCTAGCACCACTGTATCCCCAATTGCAGAGAAAAGCTTATTTTTATTTTTCATTTTTGCGCAGTACTTTTTTTCTTCTCTTTTGGCCCCTTGTCATTTCTTACCCCCCATGTTGTATGCCTCAGATTTATAGTTACTTGTAAGTTTTGTCTCTTTCCTGGTTATTTGTTCAGTGAAAAAATAATCCCTCTTCATGCAGGGAGCTTGCATTTTGAAAATCATCAAATTGGACCTTTTTTATTAATGTGTAGTTATCCATTTCAGTATGAGTGTCACCTTTGGCACATTTTGTCATTCTGTACATACATACATACAAACCTCAATCTAGATGTACTAATAACTATGTATTTTACAAACATTTAGTTTGATGGACTATAGCCATGTGCTGTGCTGTTGCAGAAACGATTTGTACTTTGGAAGAGGAAAGATACGTGGAAGTATGGCTTGACTAACTTGGGGAACATTCCCTGATATCCCTGAGTTAAAGCTCTCCTTATATAAAATGAGAATGGTCACACTCATTTTACAGGTTGCTATCTGTGTTAATGAAAAACATACAAACTGTGCAGAGAAAAGGATGGTGCAGAAGCAATGTTAGACAATCATGCGGAACAAATGGCTGATAATCCTTCCTCATGAAGTCCCACTGAAACCTCTAGTCAGGAGTAAGGAGAGCTGTTCCTATGTGGGTTCACCCCAGGTCCATTTCCAGGGTGCATTATTCTTTGATCCAAACTTGTTTTTGCCTCTCAGAGTGGTTCAATCAAGTTTGGCTATTTTCTGGAATTTATTCCTAGAATATATACCACCTACTAGGTGATATTTGATATTTTATTATTTGTTGCATTTGAAGTTGAATTTAAAAAATTCTCACTAATTCAGAGATAATTTGGCTACTGGATTTTTCTGTGGCCATTTTACTTCTCCTCCCAATTTTAAAGGATGATTAGTAGCTCTTCAAGAAATGCAACTCCTGGCCCTCAGAGTTCCCTTGCCAGCAGGGAGCGAGGGAGGTCAGGCCTCCCGGGTGAGTCCTGGGGGGGTGGAGGGGGGCAGGCCCCACCCGCCATTGAGTGGCCGCTGACAGGCAGCCATTCACAGCTGGACCTGACACTGCCAGGACATCCCCACCCATTGCCAGGGGAATAGGGGTGATCTGTGGTCCCACCGGCCGGCACTGGGGGGGGGGGAAGGCCCCTTCCATTCCTCTCTTACTTCATACCCCAGGCTAAACTTCAGAGGAACCAGAATATGAGCAACGTCAACCCCAACATAGAATGGGTGAGGGACATGCAAAAGTCCAGCCCACAGGCCTGAGCTGGACACAGCAGATGGACAACCAAGTGAACCAGTGCATGCAAGACCAGAAAAACAACCATAGAGACACGATGTCACCATGCACACTTCTGTGCTTGCCTGGCCAAGACCCAGGACTTCATTTTGGAGATATATTCAAGGAGAGCAACACACCTTCCCCTCATTACGGGAGAGGAGAGGATGACCAAAGAGGGGATAATGGGCCCCACATCAAAACTGCAAACTGAAGCAGAGGAGATGATCTTCAAAGGCCACTCGCAGAAGCCTGAACTCACAGAGTAACTTCTTGACCAACACTGGCTGGGGGCAAGACCCCCTAAGTCCAACACCGGAGCCATAAGGAAAAGCAGCAAAGCAAAAGAGATGGGATTGGATTGGAGAGGACGGCCTGCAGCAAGAAAACATGGACAGATCACAGATGAATATAACCTGGCCACCCAACGCAAACTTAAGACTGAAAATCTAACACCAAGGTTCACCTGGACCTAACAACGCAGTCCCTCACCCAGAGAAAATACACTAACATAGGAAAGAGACTAATGGAGTCAGCACAGCTAATAAACAACAAAGAGTGGGGTTTGAGAGAATGGAAGGGGCACCAGAGGAAGGAGGGAGGGGGAAAAATAATATCACAGAGGTTGTAACCTAAAGAACAAAATAAAATAATATAAATAATAATAAAATGAAATGAAATAAATGAATAAATGAAATAAAAAAATGAAAGCATAGTTCTTATATATATATATAATAACAAAACAAAGCAAAACAGAAGAAATGCAACTCGAGGACAAGGGGAAGGGAGGAACACCCAAAAAGCAAGAAAAAAAGAAATGTAAACAAAAATAATACAATAAAAATTACTTTAAAAAAAGAAATACAAGTCATTTTTTATACCAAGTATCTTTGACACATAAATACCTGCTGAGGGTAAAAAGAGGACTGGAGACCTCACAGCTTTCACAGACAATGGGAACAGTAATTCCAAGGTCTAGTTTTCCCTAGAAGTCTCCTTTCTTGTACTGAAATGCCCAAGGCTGATTTTGTTTCTTCTGCCTACTTTATATTCCTTGCTTGTAACCTGTTTACTTGGCACAAAATACTACTTTGCTGAGAATTTACCATTTATCTGCTTCATTTAAGTATCCTGAATGATTCTCCATTCTCAGGCAAAGGTTATCAGCATCACACATCACTGATTCATCAAGCAAAACTTTAATCAGCCGTAACTACTAGGAGTTTGGTGCTGGGATTGCACTGGCAAGTAAGTAAAAAATGTCCCTGCTTTCATGGATTTTACATCTTATATTCATGCCTTTATAAATGAGTGCTAAAAATTATCTATTATGCTGGGATTTCAAAGAATTAAAAGCATCTCTGCTTTTAATAGGTATCTCCACTTTACATACCAGAGATCATCTTTCTATAGGCAGGAGGAGGTCCAGAGTGTTAACTGCAGAAAGGATTAGCTAAGACATTGATTTTAAACTTAGCTCTCAGAAAATGGTGGCTTTCATGATTGTGAAGCCATTTGGTCCACTTAAAGAAGAGTATCTAAAATATTAAATTTGGAATTTAGAGACCATTCTGGAAGCAGGGAGAAAGATTTGGAAATGCTAAACTGGACATCTGAATTAGGCCATAGGAACTGATGTAAGTCTAATCTCTAAGCAGGTATAGTAAGTAGCAAAAGGAAGAAGACAGTAGACATTTATGAGACAGAATTAATAGAACTTGTTTTTGTTTGGCTTTAAGCTGAGATAAAAGCCTGAAAGAAACCAAAGCTAGTGCAAGAGTTTTTGGCATCAGCGATGATGTGAATCATGTTTTTTTCCTTACCCTAGGTTTAGGATTACTGAAAGACTACAAATATTGTGAAAAAGAAGACAAGTTCAGTTCTCAGACCTCAGATGGGGCAATGACTGCTCATTATTACCCATATAAATATGAACTTCTGCAAAGAAAATATGTCAACAAGAAAAACAATTAACGTACCTGAATACTTTAAAGGACGATAACCAATGAATAAAATAAAAAAAAAATTAATCATCTAAGTTTGTTAACATTTTATCACCCACTAATACCATAAACCTAACAATACAATTTTCTCCCTATATCAATGTTATTTATAACTCATAGTCTGAACTCCAATTTAGTAGTGAATGTTTTCTCTGGTGGTCAACGTTGTTTCTGGAATACAGGAGTATGGACAGCTCTAAGGAATTTCAGTATTTCTCCAATATCTATGCTTTGGTAAATGAGGGAAAATATATACTAGAGACATCCACATGGTAAACTAGTATATAAGAAAAGCAACATTTCTGGCATTTTATTGTACATAGTAAATACACTATAAAGTGTTAATAGCTTTAGCTAATGGCACTTAATTTAAATAATGTTATGTAGTAAATTTTTTTATATGGAAAAGATTCTTATGGAGTAAACAGTAAACTATTCTTATTCTCATAACTGATGCCAATACAATTGGGTGGGTGCTTTATAGGGAATAAATTGATTTGAAGAGTTAGTAGATCAAACAGGACATACATATGTATAATTTTCATAACATATGAAATAAACATGTATCTAACACACAAAATTCATGCAAGAAACACTATATATATTCATTAGCAATAATCAAGTTCTACAGACACTGACACAAAAAATATTCTGCATTTAAAAAAAGTTAAAAGACAACAGAAACCATGGCATGTTTCCTTTTTTAGAATGAAAATATGATTAACCTCACCCATAGTGGAAACTCAAAATTATATGAAGATACAATTTTCTATAAAATGGTAAAAGTCAGTGTGATAACAAAATGTTGATTTGCCTATCAAAATTTTAAATACTTGTGTCCTTTGATCCTGCAATTTCATATCTAGGAATTTCTCCTGTGGCTATATGCCCACAAAATCAAAATAAAGTACCAGATTATTCACGGCCACAATGCTTATAATAATAAAAGGATGGAAAGAGATGTCCACAGGGAGTGTAATTAAAGTAATCAAATTAAGTATAAAGAATTATTGATGCTTACATCATTTTGGCCTGCTTTCTAAAAAAAATATGCAAAGTAACAAATAAAATGTTAGTTACAGAAGCTTTCCTGTATGCAAAAAGTTAAACAGAAGAAGAAATTTAAAAAAACATCCTTTTTACCATTGCACCAAAAAAAAAAAAAAAAAACCTTGGAATAAACCTAACAAAATGTGTGAAAGAACTATACAAGGAAAACTTTAAAATGCTGCTAAAAGAGATAGAAGAAAACATAAGGAAATGGAAAGACATTCCCTGCTCATGGGTTGGAAGAATCAACATAATCAAAATGGCCATCCTACCAAAAGTAATCTACAGACTGAATGCAATCCCTATAAAAATCCCAGTCACATTCTTTAAAGAGATAGAGCAAAAATTACTGAAATTCATATGGAATAACAAAAGACCTCGAATATCAAAAAGCCTCCTGACTACAAAAAGAGAAAATGAAGGTACTACTATCCAAGACTTCAAATATACTACAAAGTCATAGTAATTAAAACAGCTTGGTACTGGTACAAAAACAGACAGTCAGACCAATGTAACAGAACTGAGTGCCCTAAAAAAA
The DNA here is from genome assembly GCA_004024945.1 of Uropsilus gracilis. NCBI lineage: Eukaryota > Metazoa > Chordata > Mammalia > Eulipotyphla > Talpidae > Uropsilus > Uropsilus gracilis. Next base: position 105,384 of record PVHY01000753.1, on the reverse strand, counting down.
CCCACACGTGTATAGTCAACTAATCTTTGACAAAGTAGTGAAAAATTTACATTAGAACAAGGACAGCCTCTTCAACAAATGGTGCTGGGAAAACTGGTGCAAAACATGCAAACAAATGGACCAAGACAACTGCCTCACACCATGTACAAAAATCAACTCAAAATGGATAAAGGACATGCACATTAGACCGGAAACCATAAAATACATAGAGGAAAACATGGGCAAAACCCTCCATGAATTACAATCTAAAAATTCATTTCTAGATACATCTATAACAGGTAAAAAAAAGTGAAGGGAAACATTAACAGCTGAGACTACATCAAACTACAAAGCTTCTGTACAGCAAAAGAGACAACAGTGAAAACAAAAAGAAATCCAACTGAGTGGGAAAACATTTTTGCCCTACATACAAGTGATAAGGGAGTGATAACAAAGATACACAAAGAACTCATGCAACAACAACAAAAAAGTAAAAAACCCAGTTAAAAAATGGGGAGAAGAATTAAAAAGACACTTCTCCAAAGAGGAAATACAAATGGCCAACAGGCACAAGAAAAACTGTTCAACATCACTAGCAATCAGGGAAATGCAAATCAAAACCACAATGAGATACCACCTTACACCAGTAAAATGGCCCACATCCAAAAAACGGGCAACAGCAAGTACTGGTGGGGATGTGGAGAGAAAGGAATACTCTTACACTGCTGGTGGGAATGCAAACTGGTTTAGCCACTATGGAAAACTGTGTGGAGGAACCTCAAATTAATGAAACTGGAAATACCATTTGACCCAGCAATTGCTCTCTTGGTTATCTACCCAAAGGAGACCTCAATGTGGGTACAAAGGGACACCTGTGCTCGGATGTTTACTGAAGCACTATCTATAATTGCAAAGAAATGGAAGTAACCTGAATGTCCCAAAAACAGATGACTGGATAAAAAAGATGTGGTATATTACTTATCAATTACAAATGACAAATTGCATGATTTTATGGTAACATGGATGTACTTAGAAGAAATCTTATTAGTAGAAACAAATCAAAAAGAAAAAGACATCAAATGGTTTCACTATTATATGGGACATGGGAAAGATAAACAAAAAGCCATGACGAAAAGTCGAAACAAGCTTACAACCAAATTGAAGTGCACAATTGGAGGGTAGGGTGGAGTAGGACAGGGTGGGAACAGTCAGGGAGGGTGGGAGAGTGAACCCTGGGGATTACAAAGATGTGAAATTTATATAAATTATTTAATAAAAAAATGTTAGCTACTGAATACTGAGTAGAGTTACAAGGAAAATCACAAGATACTAAAAATCTTAGAAATTTAGGTCACTTTCTTCCAAGTTCTCTTCAGGCACTGAGTAAACTAAGACCAGTGTATACTTCTTGAAAACTCGTGTTCCTCACAAGGTCCTAAGAGTGAGGAGCTCTGACACTGAAGTTCCATAGCTTTACATTTAGTTTGTGAGTCCCTGTAGGTGGTGAAGCACGCACTCAAACTAATTTCCAATTATCATAGTTTTACTTAATTTCTCAACATATTTTTAAATTTATTTTTTTGTAAGTGTCCATAAGAACCAAAATTTTCTGGCACGTCATAAATAAAACTTAGTTTATTATAAATAAACTAAGCTTTTTGATATCACAAGCACTATTTTAGTTCATTTAATTATTTTAACTAACATTGTTTTATGTTCATTTTTATTATGAATGAAAACCTAATCCATGTTCAATATTATGTTTCAAAGCATTTAAAAGATCTTTGAAAAAACGGGAAAATACTCACTTTTCTTCCCATTAGAAGAAAAATTGAAAGGATGAATGGTTTTCCCACTAAGGACTGATGTGCCAATGTTCAGCATCTCTAAACTAGTTTTGCCGTGATGAAGGTAGTGTTCAAGTGACAAGGAAAAGATGTTTTAATGCACCTTGAAATAAAAATCCTAGCCTCTATTAATCCTCAAGCATCTAAGCATTAAAACAAAATTCAATGGTAAGTCAAAGCTAAATTAAAAATTCTACTTCCTCCCACTTTTTAGAAACTCTAAGATAGGATTTCACCATATAGTATTATTTTAAAAGTTTAATATATGATATCTGACAATTTCAAACTAATCCCCACTCTGCTTTTACTTTTATGAACCCCGGAAGCCAAGTCCAATGGATGGCATAAGATGAATCTCAAGTCCAGCACAAGCATTTCAAGTATAATCAAAAGGGTATAAAAACTTATATAAAAAGATGAAAGTGCTCTGCTTTTACATATGGCAAAATAAATCAGTGCATCGCTGAAAAAAGAAGCGAGATGTTCCATAGGGGCAGGTTAAGTCTGATGCTAATGCTTACTTAAAATGGTGACAGTCTGGAGTAGTGAAGCCTTGCTGGGCTGCTTTAATTTCTCCCTGGAATAGCTCTCTCCCAACCTTCTGCAGCACATCAAAGTCTCTGGAGCTCAATTAAAATTGGATTATATTGAAATGCTCGATCTATGGGAACTGTGTGCTCACTAACACTTTTCTCTCAGTAATACTCCAGATGACAGTTGCCCATCCCAATTTAAACAGTTGTCATAGAGACGGGAACTAAAGCAGCAGAAACTAACAATACAAAGGAAAGGTAAGGGCTAGGAATTCTGTGAATGAGGAGGTTGCCTTTTTTCAGCAATGCTGTTTATTTCACCAATGACAGTACAACAGACACAAACAGTATTATATTTTGTACCTTTGTATACAAGTGAATGGGAAGATAGCTAACAGAAGCATGAAGATTATATCAACATATGAGGTCAAATGTTGTCTATTGGGGCGTGTTCTACTTACTGAAAATCAAGAGCAAATGCTTCTCCCAATGGAAAACAGCTAGCAGAAACCATACTAGTAAAGAGGCTATGGCTAGTGAGTGCATAATGTAAAAAGTCAATACAACCTAGGAAAATAATTTCTTGCCTAAACGTTTTTATTTTTCCCATTCCTACTGCAATAGCAAAAGTTTGAAGCTGAGATTGACAGTGACAAATCAAGATTCTGTATCCATGTATGTTTCAAATACACACCATTTTTTGACATATCCAGTCAACCTTAGAAGGGACAAAGGAAGAGTTATAAGTTAGATTTTGGAATTTATTTATGGTTTTAATAGCAGGTATCCTATGATCTTCTATAATTTCTCTTCCTAACATGAAAGCCTACCAACACAGACAGAAAACTGTCAGCTTCCTAAAAGCCCAAGAATGAAGATAGCTTAAATTTCTGGCAATTCTAAAGAGCAATGGATTTGACAGTATAGGCTGCTAGTAATGGTACTATGTTCTTATGTAAATGGCATGTTTCCAACACCAGAAAAACTCTTAACCTTTCTTATAACTGGTTTATTGCAAGTCCTGAGGTTGTTTTTCCTACAATCATGGAGATCAACATGGAAATAAATTTACTACTATTTTATAGCGTATACAGTTTTTTTGTTTTGAAAGAAACCACAGTACCTGTGATTCTCTATCTCTTGGGAAGACTATGATAGGATTTTGAAGCAGCAACAAGGCAGAGTGCACCAAGTGCAGGCCAAAGGGGAAGGAAACAAAAATGTGTCAGAAAATTTAAAAACTGCACAGATCAAAAATTTGTCAAAACAAGACCCTGGTTTAAACCAACAAGAAGGCCCCTACAGCTCGGGCCTTGACAAAGCACAGACTTTTAATTCATTTATTTATTTATTTTTAGCCCAGCTGTAGAAAACACCATCTAATGAACCTGTCTGGGGCGGCTGTCCCCATCCTGTCAGGCATGTCAGGAAATGACAAGCACTGGGGACAGGCCGCCGCCAGTCATAGACAGGCCTGCCAGCTGGAGAGTTCAGCCCCAATCTAATCACACCACCAGAAAATAACTTTCACGCTTTCAGCTTGACAGGATGGACTTGAGGAAAAAAAAAAATTAGGATTGGAAACAATGCTTTTTGTTTCAATTACCTATCATTTTACAGTCATTGAAAAAAACCTACTAACACATACACAATCCATGTTATTTCATGAATGCAACAAAGTGTACAGATGATAATTAGAAAGAAATAGGTAAGATTATTTTGAAGATATAGACACAGAGGAAAGGAGTGTCTTTTTCTATAAATAAACTATATCACATTGGACATTTAACATTGTTTTCAATTCAGTTTACTGACATAACCCATTATCATAGATAAGATAATTATCATATCTTTCCTTATAAATACAATTACTTATCATATCAAAGATTTTGCTTGGAAAGATCACCAGATAACATAGTACTGATTTTATTCCCTTATTCTGAGAACCAATTTATATATAAAGAATAATAGGATAAAACTAGTATTTTTACATGGCTATATCATATTTTGTCTTTTGTGATACACAAAAAAAGTGTAATTATGAATAAATATACACTTAACGATATCACAACTTGGTCCTTGTTTATATGACATAAGTTGAAACAGAAGACTAAAGAAGAAAGCACTGTAACGAAAATCACACTTTGATTAAAAATAGTCACTGAACCAGGCGGTCACATAGATGATTATAAAATTTTCTTCACTCCCTCCAAGTAAAGTTATGTATATATGTACAGGTCAACATTCTGTTCACTGTATGTCACACGTAAATAATTAATTGTATATACTTTTTATATACCCAGTAACTATTTTTCACTCAGTTTTTCCACAGAGTAACTGCTAGCATTGGCACTTAAAGCAAAAGAGTATAATGTTATATGTACTTGTAGGTAAGCTATGTGGAAAATATTTACACTACATGTATGTAAGTGCAAAGACAGGTTTAATGTGCTATTCATGCTGATCATTAAAAAGATTCCCACTTAATTTTTAAAGTCATAACACAAAACTCAATATAAATAATAACATTATTACATGATTTATTATACATTATATATTAATATATTTGAAAATGTCACTGTTAAAAATATGGCGTTGGCATATAAGAACTGCCACTTACTAACTTGGTCAATTTGGGTCAATATATTTAACCTTTTTGAGCCTGTTCTTTATCTAAAAAGTGATGAAATGCTATCTGACTCCAAGGATTGCTGTGGGTTAGATAGCATAAATAGGGCATCTAGCACATGCCTAGAACTCAGTGCATGATTAACAGTTATTGCCATTATTGCCCTTAAGAAAGACCAAATAACTTAAAATTAGGTTTATTCTCTACAAAATGATTCTCCCTCTAGAGAGCATTTGGGCTGGATATTGCTTTTATTGTATACAGACCATGTCTTTCATAATACAGCTACACTGAAATCACAGTAAATAAACAGAATATATCAACCAAGACTGGAACATGTCCAAGAGATGGTTATTACTCCTCCATTTCTAGCCATCCTTATCCCCCCCGCCCCGTTCCTCTCACAAAAGGACCATGTGATCCTTGATGAACACATAAATTAGGATTTAAGTTTTTCTATCCTAAGATAATTGAGGGGAAGTGAACACATATTTAAAAGTTCATAGTTTTTAGACAAAATACATGTTTCCAAGATATAATGATTTTATTCAAGTTTCCATGTATAATTTTGTCATTAGTTTGCTCGGTACCGCTTTATTGTTGCATTATTTAATTCATTTCAGTCATGTAGGAGCAAGGAGAGCTACGGCCTACTGACCTCAATTTTCACTTAAAGAAACAAATTTCCTTTCTGCAAACTAAGACAATTTTTCTCCTGTCAACCTTGTTTTAAAATATTAACCTTATTCCCATTACAGTAAATGTTCATATTTGTCATCCAGATTTGCTTACAATTGCAGCTTTAATCAAGTTATGAAATTTGCTTTTGTTTTTAGTTTATCTGTCCCAAAGAAAAGATGAAAAATAAATATTTCAATGAACTACCATTGTTATGTGTAAATACACTTAAACTGAAGGTCTTCCTTATCTATTTCTTTTTGTTTTGGTTTGGAATTAATATACAGAATTAAAACAAAACAAAGCAAATAGAGTCTGATTATAGGTTTCCCTGATAAGGACTATAGACAGTGATTCTGGAAGTGTGTATGACAGATCTGTCCTTTTAAAAGCCATTATAATGAATTTACTCATTCTTGGTGTAAAACTTAGTATGAAAAACTGAATTGGAAGCCTAAATCTAACACCGTTAAATTAGTATAATGCATTCATAATATAATGTAGAATTGCTAGGGAAAGAGGGACAAGAAAGGGGACCATGGTGAAGTACAACTTGTATGTGTAATGTTTTATAACATGAAAAGTAAATATGACAGAATTTTACAGTATGTTAAATTTGGGTGTAGGTTCATGGCATTGATTACATTATTCTTTGATTTTTTTCTATTACTTTGATTATTTCATAGCAATATAATATAAAGTGTTAACAAAAAATAATGGCGCTGAATATATGCTTTTAAATCTATCCGTTTATGCTTACCAAACGGTAAACATTTTCCTTCAACCTTATCTAGACATGACAAAATTACTTAGTGGTAGGCATAAATGGAATTTTTATTTCAACTTTATATATATGAAGAAAAGCTTAATGTTGTTAATTTACTTGATCCAGGTCACAACAATTTGAGTGCTGACAGAGCTAAGGCTAAAACTCAAGCTGAGTCTAGAACCCCTCTTTCCTTAGAGAGTCAAATTGTTCATAAATATTGGAAAGTTTTTCAAATTTATTTTATTAATACAGTAATATTTGCCCGTGATTTTTAGAATTCAAGTTAATACATGTTTTGATAAACATGGTGATTAGATACACAGGGTACTAAAGCAAAGTAAGTAAATATATTGAGAATAACATTTAACTAACATTGATATTAACTAATATCTGGTGAATATTCATTTACCTTAAATCTTTCCTTAACCATAGCAAATTTTGCAATTCAGCAAAATTCTAAATAATTATGACATCAATTTAAGTTATCTACAAAAAATAAAGGGTTCACGTCAAGGATCAGCATATACTCTACCCTAACTTTACATTACTGTCTAGATAAAAGCTTGCTAGTTGTTTATCAAAATAACTTGCATCCTTACTGGTTAGCAATGTCCAGTGAAGTGTCTATTGTTCTGCTTAACATTTTATAAACAAATCTTTATTTGGAAGACACTTATTCTACATATTCCCATGAATTATAAATCATTAACTATAAATTTCACACATATATACTAAGTAATATTAATGTAATAATATAAAATAAGATCCAGATGCCGATTTGTAAGATTTGCATTTTCCTTGGAAAATATTTTAGCCTTTTTAGTTTTGCTGGCTCAAAGTAGTGTACTAGGTTGAAATAAAAGAATTTCAACAGAATTTATTTTTCAATGACAAAGAACTTGCTAAAGAACATACTTTAATGCAACAAATGTCTATGGCATTAAACTGTTACGAATCCTCCAATTAAATAGAATATAGGAAACCCTAGGAGGCCCTTGGTGTGGGGGTGGGAGAAAGCACATACAGGAGCGAGGTACAGGAGGGAGAGCTTCTGGGCACTCACTGCACAGACTCCTCACTCAAATGACATTGTTCATTGCTGACTAGTAATTTGGAACATGGCCACTTCATCTGATTTGTTCTTTTGGAACACACTGGAAAAGAGGAGTCTCATTCTTTTTTTAACCTATAGCATAGTTCTTCCTTATGAATTTTAAGGTGACTTGGGAAATGTTCAGTAAAGATCCTGGAAGGAGCAATGCAAAGCTGGCATTTTTCTTTTTGCAGTGTCCCAAAGAAAGAACTTATTACACACAGACATCCTACAAATTAGGTTCATTTGGATTATTGTCATTCTCTTAGGAATGAGCACAGCAACAGTACATTTACGAAACAGTGAGTATCTAAACATTACCATGGAATGTGATAAAAACTGAATGTCAATATACTTCTAGTTTTAAATGCTTTCAACTATCAAAAAAAGAAAAATGCATGCATAATACATTAATTTAAATCTTAAAGAAATAACAGGAAATCATATTGAAAGAATGAAAGGAAAGAAATACAGTTAAAATAAAATCATTAGAAAATTAAGAAGTGAAAGACATCTATAGTTTCTTCAAAAAGATGAAAAAGACAAATTCATAGTAATTATTTTCTAAAAAGAAAAAAAAGAGTGCAGACCAAAAAGTAGGGTTGTAATGACTAATATTGGAAGGATGCTTAGAGTAAAAATAAAATACTGAAAAATTGTACGAATTTAAAAATAATTTATATTTTATCATGGCAAACAATATTTAGGAGAAGCAAACTTCTGCTTAACATAGTAGCTGTCTTCTCTTACAGCCATTTTTTTTTCAACCTCATAGTTTCCACTTCAGTTTACTGTCTCTTAAAGTTGATGGTCCAGTTCAGACTTCCTAAGTTGTAAACCCATGTCTAATGTCCATCAGACATCTTATCACAGAGACTCAATGCAATATATCTAAAATAAAACTTATGTATTCCTCAAATGTTATTCTTCTTAAGGAAATCTACCTTAAACACTCAGCCACTCAGAAGTCATACAGAAATAGTTGTGAAAATTCACTTTGTACTTTGAGTTATGTAAACATATGAAAGTACTGAAATATTTAAAAGCCTGTATTTGTTATCTATATAATATAAAGCTCATAGAGGCATAATGATGATTAAATATAATGATGGACGGAAGGGTCTCTAGTATAGTATTTTTATATATCACAAGTACTCAGAAAAAGTGCTAACTGTATAAGAATTCCTTATTTTTTCCAAAATGAATGGCACCATTATTCATGAAGTAATCCAAGCTAAAAACTTGGGACTTAACTTTAAATATTTTTGTTATTTTACTTACTCCTTTCAACTGGTGTGGCTAAAATCTTGTTGATTCAAGCTCCAAAATAGTTCTCAAATCCGCCCTCTAATTTCCACTGCCAAAAAGCCCTCAGTAGGCCTACAAGTCTCTTGATTGGCTTTCTAACTTCCATGGAATCTTGGTGATTCCCTGGTTTCCAGGCTCTCTTGCCTGCCTCCCCAGCATTTGATGACACTGCTGCTATGGAGATGTCAGCTTTCATATCAGATTCCCCTCAATTCACTGTTTTACACACTCTCTGAAGTTCTTACTATTCTCAGAATCCCTCCCACACCTCTGTGAGCTTCCCCAAGTACGCAAAACAAAACAAAATAAAACCAAACAAAACACGCAAATGAAAAGCAAAAAAAGCAAAAAACTTTTAGGAGTGTATGTCCCAACCATTTCACTTTTCTCTCAGAAGCTCCTTCATACTCTCAGGGTTGTACTGCACAAATTGCTTATGTACCTAATTCTCCTTCCCATTTAGACTAGGATGGGTACCTGATACAGGTGCGAGGAAAATAATTCTCTTTTTAGAATTATCAATTGGAATTTCAGTTGGTGTTGGAGCAGCAATGACTTATAGGGAGCCACAGTAACTACTTTGGATTTTGAGCAAGCAGATATGTCTGTGAAGAGAAACAATAAAGTAGAAGCAGACAAACCACATGGTCAAGCAAGGGAGAAATTGAAACTCACTGTGGAAATTTAGATTTTCCAATTCTCAAACCCAGTCTTATCATCACATTCCAGATGTATTTGTCACTAGATTCCAATACTTGCTTAAAACAAGCAATATTTTAAATTAAGTTTGTTTTAATTCTATTTCTTGCAAACAAATGATTCTTGAAAGTTCATACTTGTCATAGTAATGAAATTAGGATTAGAATTTGTGGGTGGCATTTTGTTGCTTAAATTTGATCATCTGCTGCTTTCTCCAGTTGTATTCCCAACTAAAAATACAAGGAACAAAAAAATTAAAAATAAAAGTATCTAAAAATTAATAGCTGATTATTATCTTTTCTCAAGGTTAGTCAGGTTAAGTGTTGAACTGAAGAATGTGGTGTGGATGTGAAGTCAAAGCAGGGCTTGAATCTATCATAGAGCATGATGAGAGCTTACAGGGTATATTTACCTGGGTATTACTGCAGGGAAAAGTTAGGCAGGACTTCTAGAAGGACTCAAGTTGTGATGATTTTATAGACTAAAGTGGAAGAAAACGTGGGACAACCTATCTTAAAGCATCAGTTCTAGCCACATATACATGGATCATGGGAGTATTACACTGACCCTACTGATAATGAATTTTTATGGCCCAATGAATACTCTGTGTCTGGAAAATCAAAGTAGAAGTTCCTTTCCCATAGAAAGAGCAACAAGAACTTGAGGGAAGTCTTTTCTTCTCCATGGAGAAAGCAAAGATGTATGGAAATAAACAAATTCCTCCTCAACAGAAGTCTCCCCATCAGTAAAATTTTGTTTTTAAAAAAAGGATTTTTTTTGTCTTTCATTAATAAATTATGGCTTTCAGAGCAATCAATGGATTAAGACAACAAAAATACTTAAAAATTTACAGTGGAATTTCACCTGATTAAGGCAGACAAGAGTCATGAAAAGCTATAGCTCTGAAATAACTCAGATGACAATGAAACATAATAGTATTGGAAAACTGAAATGGGGGTTGATTCCAAGAACTGACAGGGAAAAAAAGGTGACTAATTATCTGGTTGGTGTCTGTGAAAATAAAGTTTACAGGATGTTCTAAATCTGTTGGCACTGTGTTTCTTATAACTCTAGGGATTCTTACCTGCAACTCTCTAGTGGCACCATCTATCCATCTTCTCTTCTTACCTCTCACCAGGCCTCTATCCAGCTAAAATTCCCGCCTCTCTGCCATTTTTATTCCTAAAGTATCTATATATATGGTGATTGTGTTGATGCTAGGACTAGAATCCCACAGGCCTAAAACATCAGATTAAGCCATGATCTTCATGTCCTCCATAAATCACAGTGACTTCATCTGCAAAGTATACTGATCCTATATTATAATGAATGCTATTTAAAAGACTAAAATTATTTTTAATGAAATTAATACTTAGCTCATATATGTTTAAAAAAAACCCTAAAAATAAAATAGGATATTATCATCAAAAACATTACTCTAAGAACATTTGGGTCTGTCACTGAGATGGAACTTCCATAAAGCCAATTAAGTAGACTTGAATAATTCTATCTATAAAAGTTTACAAGTTGAAATATAAAATTAGAATAATCATATGCAAGCAACTCAAGAAGACTAAAACCCAAATTACCTGGTACAAAAAATGCTATTTTATGCATGAATAAGTAAATATGAATTTTGAAATTTGCATAATGTGAGGCTAAGAGAAAATTTCTACATATTCCCTCAAAATGATTAAATTGAAAGACAGCTTAAGAAGGGAAGGCAAAAAGAAGCCTTGGTAGTGAAGGAAGTTTAGATTTGAATAAAAAAAGGAAAAGAAAACTAAGCATAACAGACAGCTTGAAAGATTATCTGAAAGGTTAAATAGAATTGCATTGGTTTGTCTTTTGATGTTCACTTCTCATTTCCAAAATAGAGTAGTAAAATTTACTAAATACAAGTAAAATAGGAGTTAACTCTTCTTTATAACTTTCTGTGCTATCTTTGGATTTATGGTTACTTAAGAACTGCTGACCTGAGTGGCAGCCTCTATAAGGCAGCCCATGTCATTTATCCCCCAAATGCTCAGTTAATACAGATTAGATTTACTGGCTTAAATTATATCAATAACTGCAATTATATAATTAATGCTAGAAAGCAGGGCAATGGGCATGTGTACATAAAAGTGTTCAAGATTTTTTTCATTCTGTTTATAAAACTTTGGGGCTAATTTCTCTCAGTTTAATACAGAAAGCCATTCTACCCAACACCTGGTTCAATTATTATTAAAGCTGCTTATATTTTTGAAATTGATGTAACTGGATAAACAGATGAGTTGAAGTTAAGAGTTCTTGTTATATAACATCCTATTTTTTTTTAGGCCCTGGACATAGAGGACTGGGCAGCACAATGGAAAATTATGAACTGGCATTAAATGAACATCATTTCCACCTTTGGCGCTGATATTTGGTTGTTTTATAGTGTATCGGAACAGAAATTTATCTACCTCAGAATACATTTGACAAAAGGTTACTTCACGGGCAGGGTTGTGAAGGCTGGGTGTAGACTGCCTTTGGTAAAAATGAATAAATGAATGAATGAATGAATGAATAAAAACTGTAATGATTTTATAATTTCTATAAGAGTGTATACCAGGAAGACTTAATGTACTCTCTTTTTTGGTACCATCTCTTTTTTAACGGAGAAGCCAAAATTTAATCTACATAAATTTATACACTGTCTACTTTACTTTTCCCTAATATCTATGCCCCAGCCTCAGTCCTTCTGGCTCAGCTAAGTTGTTTAATGTGGTGACTAAAGCCATGCAGGTAAGTTACTCTTTCATGTTAGGTCCCATATATACAGGAGATACATGTTACTATTAAACTCCTTTTTGGATTTTGTGCTTATGAATCTGACATGTTCAATTATTTGCCAGCCTAAAAGCACCCAAAGGAATATGGAATGATTTCCTTTGTGCTCTCACAGTACATGTAATTTCTATTACAAAATATTCTACATTTATAAATGTAATGTGAATAAACATTGCATTTATGATTGTCATAAGGACAAAAAATAACAAAGATTTAGTTATTTTTAAATCAATACTCTATGTCGTTTCCAAGATTTCTATGTATCACAGACATCACTGTAAAAGTGGCATGTTTAATAAATTTGGTTAAATGTTACATAAAAAGAAGCACTATCTTCCCAACTAAGGAGGCATGTTTGTGAAGGCAGGGGTTTGCTGACCTCTGTGTACCCATTATTGAACATAGTGTCTGGATCATACACGGCACATAGGGAGTGTGAGTAACGTTAATGGTATATGATAACACACTGAGATGTATATACGCAAAATTCAGCAAGAAAAAGATGTTTCAAATGTAAATAATCAACAGATTAATATCTAATTCTGACATGGAAAGTTCATTTATGTATGAGGAAAAATGACAGATTAAAAAACATGACAGAAATTGTTAAAAATATAGAGACAGATTAATTCACTGGAGTCAATACATTAAAAATAAACTTAATTCGTTAGCAATGGATTTAACTCACTTCCATGCATTACTTACTGAGCTTCCCGTTAGATCATTTGAGTATTTTATGTATGATACAACAGCTACTGCCCTCAAGATTTTTACTAAGGAAGAGTTTTCTATCTTGAAAGGGCAATTATAAAATTAATAAAAGACAAACTATAATGAAATGTTTTTGAAAGTACAAATTAATTGTTTAGGTTTTCAAAGAAGAAAGAAATATACATTTGATAGATTAGGGAAACGTTTCCCACTAAACTTTGATACAGGTCTTGAAGGATGGCTGAGCTGTGAAAGTCAAGAAAAGATGGGGGTGATCTGAAAAGCTAACAAACAAGGGAGGGCTTTTAACATCAGATTTGAAAACTTCTAACTAATTTGAATTGGTGAGCCTGGGTGATTAGAAGAACGGCTTTATTATTTGTTTGTTTGTTTGTTTATTTTTTGTGACTAGGTCACGCTATTTTTGCCTGTGGAACAGCAAACTCATGTTGCCTGGGGTACCACGGACTCAAGCAATCCCCAACCTCTGCTTCCCCGGTAGCTGGGATTGCAAGTACGCGCACCACGCCCAGCTGTATTTTTTTTGGAGCTAGGTCTCGCTACGTTGCCCAGAGTGGGACTTGAACCACGATCCCTGGTTCCAGCTGTGACTTACTAGACTGACACTTACAGGCATGCGCCACCATGCTCAGTCAGAACGTCTTCCTTTAAAAGGGAAGAAAGATGAAGTTTAGGGGTAAAAAGGAAAATGATTCGTTTCATGGAATAGAGCATCCCAAGAGGATGTAAACTGAGCAGAGCAGACAACTAAAACTACATAGTCGTAGAGAGAAAACGGAACTAAAAAGAGATACTTGACAGTATCTGAAAGGAAGTTTAAAAAACAGAAAAGATCTCAACTGTAGAGAAAGGAGGGGATGGAAAGGACCTGTCTTTAGACATGTGAGAATGTATACTGAGGTCAGAGCAGGGAGAAAAGGCCAGTGTGTTGGCCAAGAACGATTTAGAATTTTGAAAGATCAGTACCAAATGTTATGCAGAAGTCAAGGAACATGAAGACAGAAAAGATCACTGAATTCAGGAATCTATAGATCTAAAATATGGGACAATGTATAAAGACAGTATAATTGTACCAGCACAGTTAAGATATGGTATATACACAAATAAAAGACTATATTGTGAGCCTGGGAGCCAGGAAAGCAGGATTTGAATCCCTGAATGACTGGACATCTCTGAATCTTAGCTGCTTCTTTTGTAAAGTGGTAATAATAATAATAATGCTGTAAATATTAATTGGACATTATGTACAAGGTCCTAGTACAATGTCTGGTATGTATTAACTATCTCCCTTTTTCTGTAGAAAATACAAGGCAGAGGACGTTCGTTTAGCAATAAAATATTTAAGATAATCAGAAAGACATCATGAAAAGTAACAAAATAATTTCCTGCTCCTCAATTTTCCCAATTATAAAAATGAAACAGGACTTTATTTCTGCCCATTAAAAAGTACTATATGAAGGATCAAATGTGATAACATCTACGGAAACACCAGCTTTCAAATTATCATAAAATAATGATAGTAGTACTGAATGGGTATATACATCTTACGTTTGATAACACTACTGCCATGCGTGTCTGTATATGTATATACATTTTGAGCTAGTGGTTAGGTATCAGTCTGATCTAGACATTAAGGCTGATCTAGACATCAGCCTTCCCATAATTCTCAATTCTCCCTGAAATCTGGATCCAATGCTCTGCTGCCTTTTCCAGATATATGAACCACTGTGTACAGGCGCTGAAATTTAGGCTTCTCATTCCCAAATTAATCTTCAGTTCCGAGGATGTGCTTTAGGTACATATTTGAACTTATAATTGGTTGCATGGCTTTCTTACTGACTCAGGACATAGAAATACATGGTTTTAAAGTTTCTGCAACATGTAAGGAGTAAATTACAATCACAAGAGGATCCATTTCCCAAAAGGTTTCGTAGATTCCAGCAAAACATCTGTGTTAGTATTTTGCACCAGAGGATAGTGATTGCTATATTATAATTGTATCTAACTATCTTTTGTAATAACTGCTCAAATGGAAAGTTATAAGAAACAGGTAATAAAGGAAAACAGAAGAAGTCTTTGTATTTAAAATCCTTAATGCTTATACCTTCATTTGATACAGGAAGATATATTTACTATTATCTAAGAATAATTGCTATAAAATGAAAGAGAAATATGCTTAGAAATAAAAGGAACAGTCAAAATTGATCATAAAATGTTTTTAATCTACTGATCTCTGGATGGTCAAAATAATAACCTAATAACTTTTGAAATCTTTCAATACTGAACACAAATTTCTGAAGTTAGCATTTTGGGAGGCAATGTATAGAAAATTTCACTTTGGCATTTCATAATTCTGCTTTTAAAAGGCATAATAAAGAAAGCTGCTACCAAAAAAATATTCTACGGGTTCCTGTATGGCTTCAGAGCATTCACAAGATAATAGTGATTATGTGTTGTTTTGATAAAAAGGGAGGTGTCTAAAAAGTGCCTTGTCAGTTTTCTCTTCTTTACCAGCTACATTAAAATGCAGCTCTGAACACCTTCCCCTTCTCCCCCCCCCCTAGTCTGGAATTTCAGGAGCAAAGAGTACAAAAGAGCTGATGAGCAATGAATGCTTCATCCTTCCTCAATTAATCTTGTCTCTCTACCTTTGCTTTTGCTTTCCCTCTACATGAAGGTAATAATGACACCCTCATCCATTATCCTTTTATCCCTGTTATTCTCATGAAATTGCTTAATAATATGTTACAGATTCGTCTTCACTCACATAATTCTTCCTGTCATTTGCAGTATATCATCCTACAAACATACAGCCCACTTTCACTGGCCGTTCTTTGAAGATTATTGTCAGTGACATCTTCAGGATGCGTTTGGAATCTGGAGCATCATTTCCGTTGCAATGGGGAATTACACTGACTTATCTGTCATTGCCAAAAGCACAACAAGCAATTCAGTGTTAATGCAAAGGTAACACAGGATTTTATCCTGCCACCAGAACAAGAGCTCTTGTAAATTTATGCTAATATGGTCCTTTCAGAGTTTAATAACCTCTTACCAGCTGGCTGAAAGACCCTTACACACAAACACATTCTCTCATATATGCTGGAATGGTAGCTGATCAACTAGTAATTATTTGTTTCAACTCATTTTTTATACAAATATAATTTTACTAGGAGTATTGTGTAGATACACTACAGAAAATAGAAATGAAAAGGTTCCCTTTCAATGGGATCACCAAAATACTACTACATTATTGACAAAAAATATTTTAACTCAAAGAATTAGTAAACATTCCTCCATGACTGCTATTTTAGTTAGCTTTTCTAACAAGAGTTCAACACCACTACAAATGAGCAGTTTTCCCTGATTGAGGGTGGCATTCCAGAGGGACCCAGGCAATCCAGCATGCATGCCAAGTCTGACAACACATGACAAGATGGTCGGCGTGCAGTAATTTGACTAATTATACCGGATTAGAGCATATTAATGCAAGCTGTTTTCTCCAGAGTTAATGACCTGCTGACTGGGTTCTGTTAGGCCCCACTACGTCTACAGGCAGCTAAAAAACAAAACCCTGTTTTGTAAGCCCTCGTCATTTCACATCAGCAAATGAGTACATCAAACTACTGAGCAGCAAAATGTAAGCGACATTTTGTCTGCTATAAACTCATGCAGTCTTCCCTAACTTTCCACCTCAAGGGCTTCTTTTATATAAAATTGATGTCAATTTCTTTCTTGAACAAAGGAGTAGCTGAAAAGTAAGGTCCGGGAGAAAAAGGAAATAATGTTAGGAGTATATTACTGTTAGAATAGTAGAAGTAGCTTTTGAAACAGGTTTAAGTGAAATTGTAAAATGTATATTAATATTATTGCAACTACCTTCTCCTAACAAGAATATGTTACATATAGTTATGAATGCAAAAAACCAAACTGATGTGTAGTTAAATCTTTTCTACCTCAAACTTTATCCCTAAATCCAAAAGCATTTTTGTTTTAAAAAAGCAACTGGATGATTTTAAATTATATAAATACAGAAATATGTAACATTTATATAATCAAAGTATCTGTCAATTTCTTTAGTATTAGTTCACATTTAACTAAAAACTAGGTAGGAATTTTAACATGTCTCTGAACATGCTGAAATACGTATGTTATATGTACATATACTTTGCCTCTGAAAATATGTAAAGTGGCTTAAAGGGATATATAAACTATAAATATGAATTGAGTTAAAAACATGGAAAATAAGGTTAAACGGGGAAACTATATAGATATAAAATTGACAAAATATAAAAAAGAACACCATAGAATCATTAAACTTCATAACTTGGGGTCCAACACTTGTGAACTCCCAATACTCACTGAGTACAGAAAAAGAAGTAATAATTTCATCACAATGTTAGTAAGAAAAAAATAAAACAGTTCAGGAACAAATTGCCCAATTATTTCTGATAGTAAAGCTAGAAATAAATTCATGTTAAGGATTTCCACAAAAGGGCACTCACTGTATAGTGTAATAAATAAGACCCTAACAATACCCTTAAACTAAATCTTAGAGAGAGATGGTTTGAGAGGGTCTACATTTGACAGAAATGGGTTCATCCAGTTTTTCTGAAAGGGGCTGACCTATAAGGACCAGGAGGTACTTTCCTTGGGCAGAACCCATGGCACCTAATCCCCAGTCTGATAGGGCTCTACGGTTCAGCCTGGCTCAAGAATATGAGTTCAGTGATTCAAATTCTCTATAAATAATGAAAATAGGAAATTAAGAAAGAATTGTGCAATAATTGGCAGTAGGCTCTGAAGCTGAAATGTCATGCTGTAATGAGAGGCCTGGGAGAGAAGATGGGACATGAGCAAGCTGAAAATACAAGTGAACCAAAGCTATGAATAAGAACAGGAATCTTATCTGCTGTGGGAGAAGAGAAGAATGCCTCATAGATTAACACATCAATTGGTTTATGAAAAAGTGATGGAGAAAATAGTTGGTTCCTAGAACTGATTCAATTTTTCAGTTTTTAAATATTTTTCAATTTTAGTGTCTCTCGTTCTACATATACATGTGCACGTGTGCGTGCGCATGCACACACGCACACACACCCCCCCTCGTATTTATGCCCCTATTTCTTGAAAATACTTGAATGAAGACTATCCACTCAAAGAATTTAAGAATAATAGAGACCACTAATATGATAGTCTAGGTTTACAGTTTTTGTTCATCATGTTTAACACAAGAATATGGACTAGTTAGGAATAAATGAACTCTTTAAACTTTAGGCAATCTTCTGTGACCTCTCTTACTCAGGTAAGATTTTAATTGATATTGGACTCTGTGTGAAGACTCCATTTCTGTCATGCACTTACAGAGCAATTAAAGAATGTTAGAATTTAAAAAACAAAACCACTGTTTTCACTGACAGTTCAAGAGGGGGATGAATTTGGCAACCTCTTTTGGAAACTTAGGTTTTGTAATACTTACTTGAATAGAAGACCATTCTGTTCCTGCCATGAGTAAGCTGGAGAAGGACAAGATTCATTTGGGAAAAAATAAGCCAAGTCCTTGCTAATGCATAGACTGATAAATTCATCTTCAAATTTTCACTCCATAGAATCTAGTCATAATATTTTTTGTTTACAAAAGACAAACAGCAAACTAGAGGCAGATATTAAGTATCCAAATGTCTATTTGACGATGAAAGTAACTTTCAATAAATGTCTACACAGATGCTGCAATTTCAAACCAAATTGCTTTTTTATAATAATTATTTGCAAATAGTAGCCTCGGATAACTGTTCTTAGCTGCCACTACTTTAGTGAAGTCATCAAAAACTCTTTTGACATTGTTATAGTCTAATTTATTCTTCATACTAAAGTCAGAGTAAGTCTTCCTTGGAAAAGTAAAATACTTCAATTTTTTGTTTCCCTCTCTCAATGCTTGATGCTAAGTGTAAACTTCTCAATATGGTTTATAATCTCCCTCAAAATTTGGCATTATCCTCTTTAACCTGATTTTTATCACCAACTTTTCCTTTATACTCCCCCAATTTACAGAACCTTCAAATCTTTAATGTATCTTGTTTTCTCTTATATGCAGGCTTTCATATACAGTGGTCTAAGGATGAGCACTGAAATTACATTTGAATTCTGTTGCCAATATTACTAATTACTAGTTCTGTGATACTGAGTCATTCATTTAACTTTTTAAAAATAATTTATTTTTATATAAATTTCATATCACTGCAATCCCAGGGATTTACCTCCCCCACCCTACCCTCCCATCCCCCCCTTTTCCCTCCTGTCCATAGTTGTGTGCTTCAGTTTGGTGCTTAGCTTATTTTGTCTTTTCCCCATGACTTTTGTTTATTTTTTTCACTATATCCCATATATTAGTGAAACTATCTGACTTCTGTCTTTCTCTTTCTGATTTGCTTTTGCTAGTATGATTTCTTCTAAGTACATCCATGTTGTCATAAAGTCGTCAAATTTGTCATTCTTAATTGATGAGTAATATTCCATCATGTATATATACCACATTTTTTCACCCAGTCATCTGCTTGGGGGCACTTAGGTTGCTTCCATGTCCTTGCAATTATAAATAGTGCTGCGGTAAACATCCGAGCACAGGTGTCCCTTTGTACCCACATTGAGGTCTCTTTTGGGTAGATTTCTAAGAGAGCAATTGCTGGATCAAATGGTACTTCCATTTTCATTAATTTGAGGGTCCTCCACACAGCTTTCTATAGAGGTTGGACTAGTTTACATTCCCACCAGCAGTGTAAGA
Organism: Uropsilus gracilis; assembly: GCA_004024945.1. Classification (NCBI taxonomy): domain Eukaryota; kingdom Metazoa; phylum Chordata; class Mammalia; order Eulipotyphla; family Talpidae; genus Uropsilus; species Uropsilus gracilis. The sequence goes on along the minus strand of PVHY01000753.1, from coordinate 85,522 downwards.
GTATTCCTTTTTCTCCACATCCTCACCAGCACTTGTTGTTGCCTGTTCTTTGGATGTGGGCCATTCTTACTGGTGTAAGGTGGTATCTCATTGTGGTTTTGATTTGCATTTCCCTGATTGCTAATGACATTGAGGAATTTTTCAGCTCTGTACAGTAAAAGAAACAGAAAAAACTAAAAGAAGCCCAACATGTGGGAAAAAATTTTTGCCCTTCACAATAGTGATAAGGGTTTAATAACAAAGATCTACAGGAACTCACATAACTAAACAAAAGCAAAATAAAAAGTCCAATCAAAAAATGGGGAGAAGAACTAAAAAGACAATTCTCCAAAGAGGAAATACAAATGGCCAACAGGCACATGAAAAATTGCTCAATGTCACTAGCATTCATTTAACTTTTCTGAACCACTAGTTCCTCATTTAGGAAGTATTAGGATAATATGTCTATTTTTAGGGGCTTATGTTGATGAGGTTGTATACATAGTTGCTCTACAAATGATAGTCAGTATAATCACTGTACATAAGGACAGATCACGGCAGTTTGGTTCACTCTAGTTGACACTAAACTATAGCTGCTAAAATGGTCCTGGTGGTTCTTGGATGATTAACTACATGATTTAACAATTCTGCTGGTATCATGGTCAACCAGGCCATTTCTGAATATTACACAATCCTAATTTTTGGAGGAAGCAGAGATCTGAAAAGTTAAGAGGCTGTAAATTCAAGTTTGATTAATTGTGAAACCTGGGTTATTTTCACTATACTATCTTGATACAGTTTTGTGTAAGAATTTCAAATTAATATTTTTAAATTAATATATGTGATTCCTAAAACATTTCAAGTGTCTAAAAGCGAACACTTAGACGTCTAGCAAAAGAATCTTTCTAATTATTTAATAACTGTCATAAATATTGGCAAATTAGATATATAAATTAAATAAATCCAATATCAAATGATATAGAAATTCTACTTTTCAAACTTATCAGTTAAACTTTAAACATCAACTGAAAGTAAATGTTATTTTTTACATATAAAACAGTCAAAAATAAAATCTGCAAGGTGAATTTAAAGAGTAATGCAGAACATTAAAATTAATTGATTTTAAATTAATTAATTGAAGATTGATCAAGACACACAATGACTTTTAAAATGTCTTTTCATTCCTCAAATAAAACTCACCAATGCCTCTGAGATTACCTATTTTTACTATATTAAGTTACTGCAATATGTTTAGATTCATATGGATACCAATATGTTTCTAACAGTTTGTGTGTGTTTGTGTATGTGTAGGTCTGTAATTTATAAAGTTTTAGATAAAAGAATGGGAAAACAATTTTAGGTAAGAACTGATAATATATACATACTATTTTACAAAGAAAACAAGCCAAAAAATCTTTGGCAGAATTTGTAAACTGGCAATCTTTGGCTAGCTATATTTTGCTTGGCCTCCACAGTGTTTTTGATTGTTTTGTTGTCTTCAGCTTCAATTAACTGGAATTCGAAAGCTGAAGTTGGGACGTTTCACATTTTGATTTTATTAATTCAAAATAATTCCTCTACAATGAATATCCATTCAGGATAGCAAACAACTAATGTGAAATATCCCAACATTCAATTTTAAGTGTATATTCACATTTGTTGCCGTCATCCTATATAGTATAATTGAAATAGTCACTTTTTAACTTAAAGCTATACTTCTGTAATTTTCCATGAGGCTTATCAACGTCTCCTCTTTTGTTTTTTTCTAAGGGAATGATTAAAATTGGATAGTACATTAACATTTTATTAGATAATTTCAAGCTTACAATATATTGGTTAAAAATAACTACATATTTTAAAGTATCTAATTAAAACTATTTTCACAGTCAGTTGCTCACCAAAAATTTATAAAAACAATAATACCCCATGATGACAAGGAAGTAATGGCATGTATCATTCTAAATGCTACTCTACAGATTAGTATAAGCTTTCTGGAAAAATAATTTGGAAACAATATATATGAAAGCTTCAGAAACAAACAAGTATCAGTACTCAACTTATCTTAAGGAAACAAGTGAACAAGTATACAAGGGACTATTTTCAAAAACATGACCCAAAATAGAGAAAAATGAAAATGCTGATGCAAGTTAATGGTTATAAAGCTGAATTTTTACAAGAAAATATTATGTAGGTGCTAAAAAATAATGGGACATTTATACTAGCTGATGTAGAAATATATCTGTGGTATATACTTTTATGAAATAGAGGAAGTTGGAAATAATCTGATAGTTTATAATCTACACAAATTTTCATCTATAGATGGATACATGCATCAAAAATGTATTAAGTGATATTAAAATGGTAACATATCCATGCTATTGGACTATGGGTAATTTTAATTATTTAGGCTATTATAAATTGCCTACATTTTAACATTTACCAAACATTAAATTTATATGAAGAAAAAAATCCTAAGTGTATTAGTTTTGAAAACTAAACAAAAACTTGATTTGTTCATGGCAAATATAAAGATAACTAAAATTCATTATCTAGGCTAACAATATACCTTTACATTTATGTTCTCTGTGATTACATGGAACACTAGTAAACAGTTACACACAAAAGACAATTGTTTTTAAAAGAGAATAATGATTTAATTCATGGGGAAGTTATTCTAATTCAGAAGGTATATAATATCATTAACTAAATTTTTATATACTGAGAAATCAAATTTTGTTAACCATATTATATACTTATAAAATTTGAAATAATTAGAAAAATAATCCTAACTTCATTTTATGTTGTCTAATTTCTATTACTGTCTCTTATAGAGGGTGGAAATTGTGGGCATTTATGGGACTCCTTTTTCCAACTTTATCTGCAGGCTCTGGTCTCATGAGTACATCAGACTCAACAAGAATGTGAGGGCATACCAGGTGGAATGCTGGGACTATCTGCAGTGCTTGCCCATTCCTGTTGTATAAATGCTCGCATCAGGACAAACTTCAAGCTACTGAGTGAGGTCACTGAATGCGGAGCCTGGAAGAAACCAGCACACTGGGTTTTCCTGCATCCATTGGAGCTGACTCTAGTTTCCTGTCGGATCCATTCTGAGGCCTCTACTGTTTCTACATGGTAAGTGAAAAAACATGTAATAAACTTTTTGGAAGGAAAATAAGCAACAAACAAAACAGAACATGAAGTCAAGAAGGAAATAGGTGTAGAAGTTACTTGTTTCCTATTCATAAAAATAGCCAAAGGCTAGCCTGAATCTTTCCTTTGAAATTTTATCACTTTTCAGGTGTTTTTATATATATGGTATCTGAATTCTGAATTAGAAAGTTCCACTTTGTAGATATTGAATCATAATTGTATATGCAAATGCTTTCAACTCTTTGAAATAAGAATACATTGTTTTTTTTTTTTCCACAATGTGGTATTTTCAACAAGTCAATTCAAAGTCACTTTCTCAGGAAAATGTTCTTAACTGGGCTGGTTAGATCAAATTCTTCAATAAGAGTATATTCACAGTCATAAATTTACATATAATTGTTTGTTTATTTTATTTTCCCTTGTGTATTCACTACAAGAAAGTTCCAGGGGGTAAGATGTGTTATTTTAACTCTCCCTATAATTTCTCCCATACAGTCACTGTACTAGTAGATGATTCTCAACAATTTTTGTAAAATACGTATTTTTTCACTATGGAAAGATGTTTAAGTATATACACACAAACACACATTAAGACTTGGAAAATGTGAACATTAAGATTTGATGATGGGATCTTGAATTTAAAAGAATTTATACATTTTTCCTTATTGGAAACTTTGTTGATATAAGAGAGGTTGAGGAAATAGAACTTGACATGGCACTGGGAGGGTATTAAAAGATTTGCAAACAGCAAGAATTACATTTATCATACATTAATTTTTTGAAAGACACATACATAGTTAAAAGCAACAGAACACAAAAAAGAGTGAAGCGGGTTATGAGTGCTAGAAGTTCTTGTGTTTGAGGTCAACTATGGTCCGAATATAAACAAAGATATAACTCATGCATATCATCCAGCCTGATTGCTATTTACCAAGTCAACTTTATTACATGCTCTTAATCTTAGCAAATCAGAGACTATAAGTGCAGCTTTGAAATATCATTCAGAAGATATTTACATTTAAAAAATTTAATAAAGAACCCATGATGATATTCTTGAAGGTGAAGAAACATATCACCATGACAATAATTTTCTAAATTGGAAAAGTACGTTATTAGGAAGCAATGAAAATGGTTCACAGTACAGACTCCACCAAACAATTAGCTGGTATTTTCCATACGTAGCTCCAAAGAAAAAGGGTAAGCAGTAAAAATGTGCTTCTGAGAGTTTTAAACCATATTGTACAGAAGTCACATCAAATTAATACTGAGAACCATTTAGAGCTTTTATTCTGAAAAGCTTTTGAAAGGGGATTAAACTATGAAAACTCTCATGATACTAAAGTACCTATTAATGGGTTGAGGAGGTAAGAAAGGAACAATGAAAGTGTTATTTTTAGATAAATCTTTGTGTGCAGCAGCACAAAGCTTTGTTGAAGGGCACAACAACAGTTCTCCAGGAATATCCCACGCATGGAAGTGCTGACTAGCAGAATTTTGTTGTCTTTTCTTTTTAGAAATAGGTCATTTTCTTTTGACATTAACAAATACAAACCGACAGTATGGCCAAAATGAAATAAAAAGTTATTTTGAGTGCTGTAATTTTGAAAAGACTATAACAAACTCTGTTTTCTTGAGTAGCAGATAATCAGTCTTGCAAGGCCTCTAACAATCTACTCCCCTTTAAAAAAAAATTAGTCTCCACTCTGTGATAATACTGCAAAGAATGAACAATTAGTTTTTTTTAAAGTAGGAAACAGCAGGAGAAGTGCGAATATGAACCTAGATGGTTGTCATCTCATCAAAAATAATGAATGCTCAAGAGGTTTCAATTTCATGTCTTCCCATGGGCCAATCACAATGGGCTACCCAAGGAGAAAAGAGTAGGCAAAAACTCCTTTTCTCATCAGTCCCAGTTAGCACCTGTAACCTCCAAACAACCATGTACCAGCTGATCTGACAAGGCAACAACCCTAAAAGACAACTAGAAATGTGGTTGCTAGCCTGCTGAGCTTTCACCAGGGAAGGGCCTCACCACATGGTGGATGACAGCTTTGTCTCTGTCCCATCTTGCAGCCTTTCCCCCCATTCTCTGACACACAGCCATGCACTCACATAACAGTCTTATGGCTAATGATGCAAACATGAAGTGTAAAGTCTCCTTAATTTGACCCTTGTTAAACTCCTAATTGGATTGAAGCAGGCTCTGAGCAACTCTGGATTATTAAGGAATGCTCTTACAAAATGAAGCCCAAATTACAAAAGGCTGCTGTGGCTGCAGGACATCACAAAGAATGGGCAATGAATTGCAGCTGTCACTTAAGTTAAAAATCTAATCAATTGCCTTTTTAAAACAGGTAACTTTTAGAACAGTTTCTTCATTGTGATACTCTTCAGAGTACACTTGACCCAAATTTAATAAGTTGCTATTAAAGCAGAAAAGCAGCTGTAGCGCAAACACTGTAGAATGATACTGTGTATTCAGAGTCTTAATGATTTTAAAATGACTACAACTATTGCTTCATTCATGAGGAACAACGCTCAGGCTCTCTGCTCAACAATGTCTTAACACAAACTGTCTGAGTAGACAGCATTCATTTGTCCTTCATGAACTCCAGAGGTCAGTTGCATTGCTCAGGGTATCTCAACAGTTTAATTGTGTTTCTTCTGTAGAAGTCTGAGGAGAGAAACTTAGGATTCCTTGCATATGAAAACTAGCTTTTCTGTGAGGAAATACACAGCTTAAGTATAGAGACAAGGGGGGGGTGCGTGATATGCAGACAGGTGTAAAACATGAAGTAATTATAGAAGCTCAAATTAGTTCTTAGGCCTGAGGCAAAAAAGAGAACAGTGCCTTGACAAAAGGGAATAGCAAATAAGGGTAGCAAACAAAAAATGGCTTGAATGTGTAAATTAGCAAGAAAAATGAGACCGAAAAGCAGCTTTACTCTACTATTATTCCCCACATGAGAACAGAGCAGCTGAACATGATCAAGAGGGCTTTGCAGAAGAGAGGCAGACATCATCACGGACTCCAAGGCAAAGAGTGGCAGCTCTGTACTTTCTAGTCAGTCACTCATTATGTGCTGAAGTGCTCCTGAGAAGTGCCTTTTATACTTGACCTATCATATTACTCCTTCTGTAAACACGTAATCCCTGCTTGTTAGGAGGTGTCAACACTAGCATTCATTCACTATGGTAGTTTTTTTGTGAATAGACACTTTAGAAGTGCTGCCAAAACCAAAGAATTGACACCATAATAAAACAATTTGAATTTCAACCAGGTAAACAGATCTTATGTGCTTCTGTAAAAAGCATTGTAAAGAGCATTACATCAATTTTCTCTCATTTGGAAAACAAAACAAAACAAAACAAAACTGCTTGCTTATAGCAAGACCCTATTTTTCTACAAGTGATTACAATGAACAGAGATTCCAAACTAGGGCTAATACCTATTTGTAAGGTGCCTGATGTGGTCACATAAATTCCGCTAGTACTCTTTACACAACAAACGAACACACAAACCTCAAACAAAAGGCTGTGAGCAACTTGTTTATGATATCAAAAAATGTGTCTATATGTCTCTTGTATGAGGCAAAGCTGACAAGTATATAAGGTATTATGTAATAGATATTGGGGACACATGGTGTTGGGGGGAATCGAAAGAACATTTGTGAAATTACACTGCCATTAGGGATAACAGATATATCATTTAATCAAGCTAAAACATGGTTAATGGATGAATATATTTATAGAAATTTTATCTATAAAGATTTTACAGTGTTTTAGATTTGAAGCAAAAATATTTTCAAGGTGCATATGGATAAGTAAAATCACTGAGAAGAAAATACAATTTATTAATTATGAATCTTATTAAAGAAATTGGAACACTTTGTTTTTGAACTACTTTTTTTCAAATTCTCCTGAAAGAGATGCTTTTTAAATACTAAATGTAATCCCAGCTCTTCTGGTGCTTTAAGATGAGTATTTTCAACATCTAAGACTGCATCTAATATTGTAAATCAACCATGATCTCTTCTTCATGGTACAGCAGTGATGGGTGAGTGTCATTCCACCAGACATCACCACCACAGAACTCCTGATTTGGAACCCTTACTCTGGGTACTAGACAAGAAACAAATTGCCTAAGGGAGGAAGAAACTGAATGATAATTAGCAATTATTTGTCATACCTCATAGATGATATTTTGTAATTCTTACTGGATGTGTAAAAGACAAGATTAGTTATGAAATGTTTTCAACCCAGGGTGGACTAGGTAGTACAAGTTAAGTATCTAACTGATACGTAAACAGTAAAATATCTAAATGCTTAGGGAAATGTCTCCTAAGCATCTCCAGAGCATTTCCTCCAAGAAATTTGATTTATATGACCGTTACAGATTAAAATTTTTACACAAATTAAAATATGCTAAGACTTACAAGGTTATAAAGGTATCATTAAATAATTTTGCTTCTAAAATAATTGTATTCAGTGAAAGAGTACAAAAAATAAAACAGTGTATTAAAGGTAAAAATAAAGAGCTAATCTTACAAGTATAGTAAGTCATAAACAAACACCCATTTCAAGCAGATTTTATTGTAAATAGTACACTTTTTAAACATTTGGTAGAAAATTCATAGTTATTTAAGATTACAAACAAGTAACCTGAAGTCTTTTAGATCTATCTAAGATTGTCTTTTCAGAGTCATCACTGCCCATCATTAGGATAATGTACCACATCCTTATTTCTGAAATTCAGGGGTGTGGGCTGATCAAAATGATGAATATATGAGTGTGCCTAACTATTCCAACTAATTTATACTGAGATAATATAGTAAGTGAAAGAATATTTCTCACTGAAAATCCTATTCTGTTTCAATGAAGACTGAAGAGTGTCTGGCTAAATAGATTTACATTTCCAGTGTGCATGCATGCCTCTGTGTGTGTGTGTGTGTGTGTGTGTGTGTACCAAGTCATGAACAGTTGGAGCTCTTTCTCTATTTCTCCATGGAAGGGTCTTTAGAATAATGACTGAATAATTATGACTGACAATGTTCACTACTGATAGAACAGTCCATTGGAGGCAAGCATGGTCATACATATTGTTAATCTTTATACAATCTACATTTCTGAAAATTCTCTAATACATATATTTGAATTTCTATTTAAATAATTCATTATTTATGTGACTGGCATATAGATTTAGGAGAAAGATCTACCAATATGATTCTCTAGAAAGCCAGACAATTAAGGAATGATTTAAAAAAAAAAAGCTGAAGAAAAATTCCAAAATAAAAGGAACTTAATAAAATGAACTTAAGAACCTAATAACTTATTTAGAAATTTATTAACTTTGAGGATGCCATTATTTTGAAAAAATAAGTGAAATGGGCACTAGAGAAGAATTCTGTTGTTTAGTGGAGTGTTCCACAAATATGCTAGGTTGATTGGTTTATATTTTTGTCCACATCTTCTTTAACACATTACTTAGACTACTCCATTATTGAAAATGGAGTACAGAGGTTTCCAACTATTATTGTAGAATTGCCTATTTCTGCCTTCAATTCTGTTAGGTTTTGCTTCATATATTTTGGCTATTGTTGATAGGCACATATACATGCACAATTGTTCCCTATGCATTAACCTTTACATTATTATAAAATGTTTTTATCTTTAGTGAGTTTTTTTACCTTAAAAGTAAACTATTTTGGACATGAGCTACTCCAACTCTTCTATGGTTGATGTCTGCACAGTATTTTTTTTTCATTCTAAATTTATCTATGAATATAACTTAGATCAAAGCATATATAGTTGATAGCATATAATGATACAAAGAATTCTCTATAGTTGGATATTTTTGATTCTTAAAAAGTTTCAGTTTGATAGTTTAAGCTCTAATTGGACTCTTAAGCCATTCATACTTAATGTTATTGATATGGTTAGAAGTATGCTTGGCATTTTGCGATGTGCCTCCCATAAGTCTTAGGACTTTTTTCTTTATCTGTTCCTTTTTCACTGCTTTTCTTTTGCATCAACTAAGTATTTTTGAGTGTAATAGCATAGTATTACATTTAATTTTTTTAGAAATATGCATATTTTAAGACTGCTGTAGGGTTTATAATACATATCTGATCAGAATATAAATTTTTAGATGCAAATTCTATTTGCTTACTGAAAAGATGTGAGACACACACACACAAATTTCCCCTAAGTCATCCCAACCTTGTTAACTATTGAACAAGATGGTGCCAAGTACAAAATTTACTAATACTTTTGCTCTTATCTGAACTTCTGGTACACCTCACATTCTCTGTAATTCCTCAATAATGATTGGTTCTTCAATCAAACCTACAAGCTATTTTAGTGTCAGAAGTCAGGAATTCATGTAAAGTTAATTACTCTTACTATTTTCTTACTGTCAATTTTGTTTCATGTTCCATTCATATTATTCCTCAAAAGTTATATAAAAGCATATATATTTAAAAAGAGCACACCTATAGGATTATCTTTTTTAGTAATATATTATAAAACTAAGGGTTTAATTTAAAATTTATATAATATAAAATCATTAAGCTATACAATAGTTTATAAAAGATTCATTATAAGGCTCATTTGAAGAATAAACTCATATATTTATATAACTAAAATAAGCAGTGGTTTAATGAACTATTCAGGAAGATTAATAAGCTGCATATGATGAAGCATACCTTCAAAAATAAGACTACTGATAATGTGCTGCTCATAAAGTTAAATGGAATACAGAGTAGGTTAATGGTAGAAGAGGCTTTGGAAATCAACTATCACAATGTTGACATTATATTATATAAAGCAGGAAACTGAATTAACTGAACCCGTTACTTAAGCTCATATAGTTCATTTAAAAAGACTAAGTCTGGAACCCAATCTTCTGATTTTTAATCAAGGGTTGTTCCCACTCTACTGCAAAACTGAAAGAAGACATATGATAACCAAAACTAGAAAGTTATTTTTGGTAACTTCTTATATCTCAAACAAATCAAATATGATGACTCCTATTCAAAGTCTCCTAAGGGATATTTCAGTAGTATTGGAAAAGACATGCCTGATAAGAGTTGGTTTGAGTCCAAAATACACTTTCATGTAAATTAGGGATTATTAAAAAATATTTTAATTGTCAACTATTGATGATAAAGCTATTATAAAATAGCTCAAAAATATTCAGAGTATTAAACTAAAAATGATTTTGTGAAGTTCTCTTTAGATATCAGATTCAAGCAACCCCTTTTAGAAGCATTTGTTTCCTTTTGTGTAGGTTTTAGTAACTCAGGCTGTTTCCCTCTCCATTCATTCATTCTAGACTGTGGTTCATTTTTCCCAAAGAGTCTTCTTTCTGTTGCCATCCAAAATCTTGTCATTACTTTCAAAGATTCAATATTCATATATTTAATACTAAATTAGTAGTTTAATCTTAAAATTCACTGACTTTATTGAATTCTGTCTATGTATATTTATGACCATATTTTCCTTCATGAGCTACTCTGCCTCCTGTCTTTCAACTATATCATGAAGTCATATAATTAGGGATTTCATACATGTATTCATTACTTTAACCTAAGATTGTCAAATAACATGTTTATTCAGAAAACTAAATAAATATTTCTCTGAAATTAAAATTTTCTATAGTTTTGCAAGCTAAGATTTTTGGGTGGAGATGGAAAAGTATATTAACTGGAAATTCTTTATTTGCATATACTATTAACTCTAAAAAACTTCCAAGTTTCTTCTATTCCTATTTTATTACAGATTTTCAATCTGACTATACTTTCTTCTCTAATTTCTTCTCTAATCTGGAATCAGTGGTCTATTAATCTAGTCATTTACATAAGTATATTCAACAATTTTATATCTATTACCCTCTGCAGTAAGTTCTCCACAAATCTTCATTCCTAATATATACATTGTTGTATTCACTGAAGTTCTCCCACCACCATGTCACCTGTGAACTATCATACTGATCTCTTGCACTCATTCTCCCCTGATTTTCCCTCTCCCTTCCTCACTGGCTATATGTTTTAGTTATGTTAATCAAGTTTCAAGGCTTGGTTTAGTTAGGATTTGTTTGTCTTTTTTTGCTGTTATATTCCATACATAAGTAAAATCATCTGGTATTTGTCTTTTTTTTCTGATTTATTTCACACAGAATATTATTTCTGACTCATTTCACACTCAGTCCTAACCATGTGGACACAAATGATAATATTCCGTTGCATATACATAAACATGCATGCATATGCATACACACTTATATGCACATATACATAGTGGAGATATGCACACATACATATAGATGCATATAGCAAACATCTGTGTGCATATATATGCATGTGTAAGATATAGACATATATTACTATTACTATATTATTATTATTTCTGGATCTCAATTCTTTTCCCCTGATTTGTATCAAAGCATAGTGTTTGCATTCTGGGAGTGCAATTCCTTCATTTTTCTTCTTTTTTTTTCATGGTCAGGATGATTGTGGCTTTGGGGGTCTTTTGTGTTTCCATCCAAGTTATACTAATGTTATTCTATTTCCTTCTTCTTTTAATAAATAGGCACAAACATTTTTCTATGTGTCTTCTATTTAACAATGTCTTAGAGTTTTTGTTGTATAGTTCTTTCATCTCATGTGTTATATTTATTATTAGGAACTTAATTCTTCTTGATGCGATTGTGGATGATTGTGGTATTGATTTCTTTCTTATCTAGTTCATTGTTTGCATATAGAAATAAGCAATTATGCACAATGATATTATTCTGCCACTTTACTACATGGATTTAATGTTTCTAATAGTTTTTCAGTGCAGTCTTTATGATTTTCTATGAATAGTGTCATGTTGTTTACAAATAGTGATAACTTTAATTCTTCTTTTCTAATTTGTATTTGTTTTCTTTTCTTGCCAAATTGCTCTGACTAGCAATACTACCACTATGTTAGCCCTCTCTTTTGAAATATCTCCTAAATTGTTCTTTCTTTATGCCTTAAATACATACACATATCTCAAACTGTATCTGGTGTCATTTCATACTTGACATAATAGCTTTTGCATTTCTTCTAGCTCTTGTTTTCTTCAAAGTGTATTTTATACTTCACCATTCCATTCCATAAACTTTTCAATATCATTTACTTTGCTTTCTGTTTCTATGGTTCAAATTAGACTGATGTGATGAAACAAAGAAATTTACATCTTACTTGAACTCTATATGGTAGTTGAACTACTGTCCACAACTTTCTATTAAAATGTTATTATTTCTCTATTTCAAGAAAGCTCTATTTCTTTTTTTCTTCTTATATCTATAAACATTAGTTCTCATTCATCTCTTCTTCATTATCTTTCTTTGTTGGTGTGCTTTAAGAAAGTGACATTTTCCTCATTCTATAGTGCCTACTGGTGTCTTTTAATGATTTCTACACTTTTAACTACAGGAAATATTATGATGAGTTCCAAATCTTTTACTAGGCCCCTTTCTTGAGTTTTCCTCATTGATAATTCATAGCACAAGGCTAAAAACTGGAATTACCACTGTTCCCCCCAAAATTATTCTTGCTCTAACATTTCTGTTTCAATAGGTAAGATTTCTTCCCTCTAGTCACTCAAAGCAGAAATTTGAGAATTATCTCAGGCATAGATAAATACTCCTTTATGATTTCTCTATCTTCCTCATGTGGAGGTTATCAGTTACATATCTTCTGTATTAGACAGGACGATGCTTGAAAACAGGGAAACAAAATGAATGTTTCTTGATGGGACAATTATATTAATTATTCAGGCTTTTCATTTAGAAAGGTTTCGTGGATGCCACTTCTTTATTATCACTAATATTTTTTCCTTTCTCTTCACTAAACTAATTTAGTTCACTGAATTATATTTGTTTACTCAGTTTTTTTGTGAAGATGAAGATGTTATCACCAAGGCATAATGGAGAACACAGATGGCACTCTAAATGTATCTGATCGTTGGATGATGTATGACGTTCTTTGACTGAGCACTCTGCAAAGGATTTTAAGTGAATGTTATTCCATTGGTCTATGCTAGTGATTAGGAAGAAAGGCAACTGCATTTTTCCCCACTACATTTTATATAGAATCAACTAGAATAATGCAAGTGCATACAGTTCTATTTTCATACTAAAGTAAGATATTCCTTTGTCATCAGCAACTAGATGATGGTAACTTTCAAATACTGCTTATACATATAATTAATACTATAGATTTGATAAAGTTGATGACTAATGAAATGCTGGAAATATTTCAAATCTCTAAAGTCTTCTGAATGAAGACACATATGAATTGTTGGCTAGGGTGAGTATGTTCAGGGGAAAAAACCTCAACCTGACAATAAAAAAAAGTTCAAAATTGTCACCTATAGAAATGTAGAGCAGGAAGGAAACCCAGGAGTTGCTTCTTTTTTAAGGTCAGATGACACTAAAATAACAGTGGTAGCTTGAGATAACTATGAAGAACCTCAAGCTAAGCAAAATTTAGCTTTTTATAATTATCAGGAAATTAAAGTTAGTCAGGTTGTTCAATGGACTAACCATGTTATATTTTTTATATTACTCTTGGATGAATTAGAATGTATGATATGAAAGTCTAAACAGAAGTGTCCAAAAGAATACCAATTATAATTATTAAGTTTTCTTTTAATCACTAAAAGTACCTTAATCTTTCTCCTATATAGCTGGTATCTTATAATTAATATATGTTTTATCATTGAACACATATGTATTGTTTATATAAATTGCATAAAGTCTTATGCTAGGCATTGTGGGTTACAAGTTATAATACGGTAAAATATGCTTATCATCTAGGAATTATGAATCCATTTTGGAGAAAACAGTTTCAAGTTCAAATTACTTTCTTTTGCATCAGTTATCTATACTCTGCAATAGAAAAGCTGAGTGATACAAGATTATTGACAAGGAAAGACCATTTTTAACTAGGAAGTGCACATAATAAAGTTGACCTTAAGGAAGGAATGCAATTATGAAAAGTGAAAAGTAAGAGTTAACCAAGTCAAAGAAAGATGGAAAGTGCAAGAATGGATGTCAGAAAGTTCCACTGGAATTTTATATGGAAGCTTAAATGACTGGAAGCTTAAATGGTTTGAATATACAAAAAACCACATTCCCTGCTTCCTCCTTTCCTTTGAGAACTGGAAGTCAATCTGAATAGGGAGTGACATGATAGATGATTTTCATGAGAAAGTCAATTCAGCAACACATTTTAGGATGGACTTGAGGTGGATAAGACAAAATGAGAGAGAAAATACTAGTGATAATAAAGGAGTAGCATCCATGAAACCTTTCTAAATGAAAAGTTTGAATAATTAATATAATTGCCCCATTAGAAACATTCATTTTGTTTCCCTGTTTTCAAGCATTTTCCTGTCTAATACAGGTGATATGTAGCTGATAGCCTCCACCATGGATGACAAATACATGAGGAAGATAAGAGAAATCATAAAGGAGTATTTATCTATGCTTGAGATAATTCTCAATCTAGTAACAAAGCACTAAAGTTCTGAGCTAGGGTGATGGCAGTTCTTATACCAAGAATACATGTGAAAGATTCTAATAAGAATGAGAATCTGAAATAATCATGTGTCGATTAATAGAGCTCAAGGGTGGTGAAGAAGAAGCAAAGTGAGGAGAGGAATCAATAATGACTAAGATGACTTGACAGTATTTGATTTAATGAGTTGACAGCCTGAAGTTATAATAATGACTGAAGTCAATGACAGAAACAAAAGATAAACGAGAGAAAGCATTTCTCAAGAAAAGGCTTTTGACTGCTACTTGAGAGGTGCAACGACATGAAAAGGACAAGAGCATCAATTTGGAAAATGACCCCCTGAATGGAGAAAATACACACTGGTGAGTAAACAGATCAGAATTGTAGATATAGATTTATGACACAGCTACATCAATATAATAATTCAAACTATAGAACCAAGAGATTAAGAACAAACATTATGTTCAAATTTAGGGGGTTATAGAAGAAAGTTAAGGGAGTAATGTTAAAGGAGAAAAATCAGTTAGTGAAGAAAAGACAAACAAGATAATGATTGAAGATCAAGCAAACATCACGGAAGGAAAGAAAGGATTCAAGTCCCAGCTCCTGCTAGAGGATCATAAATTACTGTTTTAGCTTCACTATCCTTACCTCCCAAAATCAGAACAATACCCATCCCTCAGAGCACTTATCACCACCTTTCATATTTGCTTGCTTACATATTTGTTAACTCAGTATCTATTTCTGGAATGTAAGGTCCACCACCTCGCATTAATTGAAGATGATAAATTAGATGCTTCTTGCTCTCATCTCTGAGCTCCATATGCCAATTCTGGGGCTAAAGAAAAAAATTCCACTTAACTACTCGCTGCCTAAATAAAGTTTTCAGCATATTGTCTTGCACATAAGTGTTCTGCTAATAATAATTGCTCAGAAGGAAATTTCAAAAAAGAGGAGTTCAATGTCGTCAATAGGCTAAGATCTGTGAATTAGATGTTATGATAACCTTAAGTTTATTTCAGAGGATTATTACAAACATAATAGCAGAATTAACCAATTGTCTTATTTCTTCTTATTTCCTGTGTTTTCTCCACTTTTCCTCTCTTCATTTTTTCCTTCCTTCCTGATATCCTTCCTTTCCTTACATGGATATTTAATGAGCACTCACTATAGACCAGGCATCATTTTACATTCTGGATACAAAGTCCTAACTATCATTAAAAGTTTAGATTTAAATTGGGAAATAGGTATTAAATATGATTGTAAGTTAAGAGTGATGATTGATAGGGGAAAAAGAAGAAGGCAAAGAAGATGGAGAGAGTATGGATGAGGATGCACTGCAATTTTAGATTGGGTAAATACTTGACCAGCATAAAGGAAAACTCATGAAGATACCAGGAACAGACTTCCACATGGAGGAACCAGAAAATTCAGAAGCCCTAAAACAGTGGAGTACCAGTGTGCTCAGTGAAGTAAAAGCCATGACAATAGTAGCTGATGAACAGTAGGACAAAAAGATGTTGATTTTAGGGATAATAGGTCATTGTAAGGGTTTAGACTTTTACTCTCAGATGAAAAATGATTATGGAATGTTGAACTTTATGTGATATGATCTGATTTTCTTTTCTTTTGAATAGCTCCTTTTGACTTCTATCTGAAGAAAAGTGTATAAGAAACACAGCAAGAATGGGGTAAGAAGACAAGCACCTCTTGGGTAACTAGTAATACACAAGTGAGATGATGGTGACTTGACCGTGATGAAGCTATAAACATGAGAGGTGATGAAACTCGGAAGAATTTACTGATGTGGAGGACATAAGACACAAAAACAATAGGGAAATCAAGGATTGCAGTCAAGTTGGTTTATGCAACAGGACAAAAGGAGTAGCAATTTACCGATAAGCGCAGGTATCTAGAAATGGAAAGAATCTTGAGTAATGCAAGCTAACAAATATTCTTAGATTTTTATGTTTTTTATTATCCCTATTTTACAAATGAGAAAACAAACAGCACAAGAACTTTACTATAATAAGAACTCAATTTTATCTTATTGTTTGAGCTCATTTTTGTCTGTTTTAAAGATATAAAAATTTAAAAACTTTAAAAAAGATGTTCTTGAAGTCTAGGCAATAACAACAATTTACAACTTTTTCCTTTTAAGTTCTAAAACATGTTACTTGAGCATTTAGTTGACTTCCAGGCAGAGTAAAATATGTAGATTGATGCCTTAGGTCAGGGCATAAACCTATGACTAAATCACTCAGAAGCAGCCTTAAATATCTCGTTATGAGATTTAGGGATCTTCAGTTAGTTTTTAGATCAGTACTTAGGCGCTATAGTCAGTGACTTACACTATTCTAGGTGTTGCAGTTTATGTCTTAATAAAGTAGCACTTACCATTGGCATATATTATCTTTGCTCTTCTAGAATATGGTACATTTTCTGGTATTAGTGGGGAAAAGTAACAATTCTTAATAAACTCTACGGGAGTTTCTAGAGTACAAAATCGAACTACCTACCTGAAGACACATCAGCATCTTATTTACTGGATGTAGAACTTTAATAAAGTTACAGCCTTCTTTTGTTGGCAACTATGTCTGTCCTCCTTCTAGTATGTCCTCAGTAAGCTACCAGATCTTAACCTACACAACAAAAGTGCCACTCATTGAAACAGTTATAACAGGAAAGGAGAGCAAGTAGATGGGATTTAAAGTGTTACAGGCCACTGAATCACCTACTACTCACTGAGGGCATGTAGAGAAATGTCATTCTCAACACTGCAAGTACAATGAAGCCATTTTAATGAAACAGTTTCAAACATGAAATCTATTCATAAAACTTTTCTAAAAGTCTTATTTCTTCATGAAACCTAATTCAGAAATAAGAACATACCCTTACTAATTTTCAATTCTTTTACTTCAAGTTTTTCTTTTTCAGGGGCACATTTTAAGAGGCTCTTATCAGTTGATCAGGCACCTCTTCTCTACTCATCTGTGCCACAGACATTTTAAGATCTAAACAAAAGATGGCAAAGAACTAGCATTTTCCTCAACTCTAGGGACTAACCCACATTATAAACTTTTACACTGAAACATGTTCCTAAGCATTTCAAATACCACATGTATTTTTAATGCTCACCAAACTTAAAAACAGAGGAGCTATAGCAAGACAATGCTAGAAAAAAAACAAGTGCACAGATTATGATTTGGAGAAGTCTTAGGAATCAGGCAAGAGCAAAAGAATAAATCATTAGCTGTGTTCCAGGCTTCATTAGTTTTAATTATCCCTCAAATATGCTCAGCAGAATGTACTCGGGTCAGCTGGGACTGACACACAATAGAGTAGGCAACTTATAAACTCCTCAAAGCACAGAAAGAGTTCATAAAACAACTGCTTGCACATTTAGATTCATGTGATAACACCTCTTATTGCATAAGCCACCAGATGAAACAGATGGGGCAGCTCTTCACTTGAAAATGTTTCTTTTGTAAAAAGCGCTGAACTTCTTATTCTTCATTCAAGACACAAACTGCATGAACACCAAATCTGAGGCAGGCTGTTTTTGTGTTTTATTGCCTAGATGTCACAGCAATAGTAAATAAAGTCCTAATGAAATATCCTAATTTAGAGGAGAAAAAAAAAAAACTTGGCAAATAAAAATGTGTCTACACTCAGATATTTAAGGCTTTAAAATAAGTAACATATTACCAAAAAAGTTATTAAGTTTTTTTTTAACCATTCAGTGAAATAAAAAAAAAAAAAAAAACAGATGTCATTTTATCAATTAGTTTCCTAATACTGGTTACTTTTTACCACGTAATTTTCTGAATATGCTGTTCCAGAATTGTCTACATTTCTTTTTTTGTTTGTTTTGTTTACATTTTTTTAATAGAAGTGTCTTTATTCTACAGTCACTGATTCATTTTGGGTTATTTTATCTTTAGTTCTCAGTTTTGCTTTTGTTTTTGAAGAAAATAATAAAGCAGAATGGATCCTGATAGGTAAGACTATTCAATAAAAAACTGATTTCACCTTATTCAATGTATTTAAGTATATCTTTTTTTAAAAAAGTGTTTACCTTTTTTAGTAAAGGCTCATGCTAAATTTAGAAACTATTGTTATTATCAGAGGTTAAATATTAATGAAGTTATATGAAATTACTGCAAAAATACAGAATCAACATATTTATATGCATTAAATGTTAGTTTTTCCTGTACATTGTTCAAACATGGAAAACAATTATATTTGTAGGCAACAAATTATTGATGAGGCAAAGCTATTAAATAATGTCAAAATACAGTACATACCTTACAGCAAATGGAGCTTATTAGTTAATTATTTTGATAACAGCATAAAAAAAAAACTAGTATTAGGATTTAAGTATTTGGCAAAAAGTAACACAGGGGCCATGGAATAGTGAATGAATTTAATCTATCTGGAGAGCTTATTAAGTGCACCTACTTCTTTATGTACCTGCCAATTTGAGCCAAAAAAGGGAATTTATTACAGTTCAATTCTGCTTTGCAATAGATATGTAGCTTATGACAAATTTTAAGACATTACTTTTATGTTTATTCACTGTATTCAAAACAATGTACAACTTGTTACATATATCAAACCATAAAATAATAGCTTAAAATGGCAAGAAAAAGTCAATTAGATAATTAAAAAAGGCAAGTAGTTAGGATCCCAGTTTAAGCATATGTTTAAACAAATAAAAAATCTGTGCACACATACGTCAGCATTTGTCCACAGGGTTACAGAAGTCCCCACTCCCCTAAAGCTATCATGGCTGTGTTTCACTTATGAGGTCTTTGTCTACATTCACCAATCTACTTTGGAAGCAATGACTTCTAGATACCACAGTAAAGAGGTATCATAATGGGTCCTGAATAATGAGGTGATTTAAACTGTACTACTGATAGAATGGCTGAAGGGCCAGAGTATATTCAACTAGATCTGGTAAATACTGCATTTAACAAATATTTTTGTTACAAGTATTAAGACTACAGTGAAGGAAAAACTGGTATCAAAAGGTGTAAGTTTCAAAACATTCAAGATTGTGATTCAATATTAGGAAGAGTTTCCTAAATAATGAAAACTCTAAGTGCAAATATTTATCTGGTTAAATAATGATTTTCTCATCAATGGATGTAAAACCAGAGGTGGTATGTCCATTTCTTAGTAATTCTGGAGAGAAGATTCAGAGAGTTAATGAGGAGGACTGCATTATATTCTTCTCTAAGGTACTCTCCTGTCATGAAATGAAATGTCTGACTTATAGGCAATGAGAATTACTTTTTTCCTAGCACTAATTGCATGATATATTTTAATAAAACGTTCACTGTAAATTCTACTTAATTTTTGTATTTAGTGGAGTACTTTCAGCTCACTAAGTATTAGTTTAGGGATTATAAGTAGAATTCTCTAATTAAAATAAAAAAACATATAACATAAGCAGATATATCATGGGAAAATCATACATCATATCTGTATCAAAGAAAAGTTTATTAAGAAATAAAAATGATTTGTATTCACAGAGCTTTCTTGTAAATGACTATTTACATTCATGATAACAGGGAGTTTCCAATGTGTTTTGAATTAAGAAAAGTACAATTCCGCACCTTGAATAACTCATTGACATTACAGTGTTAAACTATGTATGTATAAAAGTATACTTTATTTAAGTTATTACTAATTATTTCTCATATTTTTTATAAATGCATGTCTCATTAATCTTAATAGGATTTTAGGTGAATTAGTTCAATTTGATATTCATTGCATAATATATATACAGACATGTCTTACTTTCTGCTATGTGATAAACCAGTACATCTTATCATAAAATAAAATAAAAATTAAAACCAGAATGTCTCCAGTATTTAAGTATCTTAATCTTTAAACCTCACCAACCATATTCTTAATGTAAATGTTAACCTGTAGGTTCTCACAGAATAACACTCACTTCAATCCCAGTACCAGTACCTAAAAATTATTTCTGGGTACAGAAATAGGTATTCATGCACACACATACATACACACACACACCTCCCTCTACAGTATATAGTCCAGTCCAGATACTGGAATTGTTAAGAGCTGCCTCAGACAGATCAAATTCTGTAATTACTTGAGTGAACCCTTGTTTAAGAACCTTAACTTTTCTAAACCTAATCTCTTTACTTGTAAATGGAAGTAACACTTTTTTTGAAGATTATATGAAATTAAATACTCATTAAATATTGGTATCCTTTCCTTATCACTCATTTCTCTATTCAAAGAATTATCTTAAATCACCACATGAATAATATGCACATAGAAGACTTTTGTAAATAAAAAGAATGCTGCATATTTAAAGTAGTATCTCAATTAACAGGCCATTATTCTCAAAGGTTGCATATGGTTAAGGCATTTATTATTGCTTTGAATATTCCATATATACCATAATATAATAAAAAAATTCTCCCAAACAAATTAACAACTTAAAACTAAAGGTAAATTTCAAAATAGAAAAACAATCATCAGCAACAACAATTCTTGAAATAATTTTGGAATATTCCACAGATTTTTAAAGAAATAATGTAACCATTTATATGGAACACTGTGAGATAACAGAGGCTTTACCACTCAGGTAAAGAAGAGGAAAGATTATGTTTTCTCTCAAAATTCCCCTAGCCTATTTTCTCGCTGAAACAATCTGCATAATTTCCTCAATTTACATACTGCCTGAGTTATATGCAGAGTTCAAATATACACCATGGTGAGGTTGTGATGTCTTACTGAGAGTTTTTCATGTAAGAACAGTATAGCATTCATGGGGAGCGCTTGTAAATTATACAAATATGGAAAGATTTATTTTTTAAAGTGACTCAGTGTTATTTGATATTGCTCTGATTTTTGTTTTTAAAGATACAGATATTGAAACGATCACAGTTGATAATTTCATTCTGACATAGTTTAAAAGGTTAAGTTACTATCTGAAGAAAGGTAATCTGGTTGCCTTTCACAGCAGCCTGCAAGCTCTGCAATCTGCATAGAGAGGGGCATTTGTCATCATTAGCTGAGCTGTGACAGCTGGCACCCAGGGTGTCCCAGAATCAAGAAGTGGCAGAGACACTCTTGGTTTAGGTTGCCATTAAGTATAGGAGGTTTCTTGAGGATCAAGTATATTTTATGAAAAGCTTTGTGATGTAACTAACAGCAGTGAACATATTTGAATTTTCCATAACATGGATAATACAATGATAGCACATAATTAGCAGGTTGCCTCAAGACAACAAATGCCAGATTACAGTATGAATAAGCATCTCCTGCCTGCCACTTAAGGAGGGAGAACTGTTTTCAGCACCCACACTGCTCTGGCAGAGTGCTTTTTTTCCAGACTGGATTAGGGTGATCAATTGATTAAGTATATTTAAGGGGACATAGTGAAGATGAAAGGAATAGTTGTCAGATATATTTTAAGTATAGTTGTGACAATGCGTAATACCCCAGGAATTAGCTCCATTGTACCCACTGAATATAGTACTCATCCTTTTGATGCCTTGCACATGAAATTTAAATCAGGTGGACAGATACAATATTCCAATAGCATGATATATATATTGATATATATATGAGGACCTCATGCTATATATATACATATATATATAATTGATACTAAGTACTTTAAAATATTAAAGTTTAAAATCAGATTTTTTTTAATCAAATGAGTATCACTATTATTCTCAAACAGCATGGTTACTATCATTCTCAAACAGTGTGGTTATTCTATCTAGAAATTAAAAAAAATATAAAGTTTATGAATCTGTGTTTTTTGAATCTCAAACTATACAAAGCAAAAGAAGTCTAAATCAAGATATAGGTTGATCAGATATTGAATAATAAAAATGCTACACAATCCCTTTAAAAAAATCAATGCATGGAAACATAATCAATAACACTGGGTTTTATATTATTATGTAAACTAGTTTTCCACAAATAAAACTAATTTTTGTGTTAATGTAAAATCTATGCAAATACATGCAGTCATTTATCAGGAAAGCTGACAAGCATTCCATATTGGAGGGGGAAATGAAACTGCCTCAAGAATAGAGGCAATTAATTATTTCTGTATTTTTTCTTCTTCTGTCTTGAGGCACAAAAGTTATCCATCCAGTTAAAACAGCAAATGAAATAAAGAGGTTTTTTTTTTTATTTAAACACATATGGCTTTTGCCTGCAATACTGATCACCACAAGGTCTACAGATGCCCGTGGCTAAATTGTACACTGGCAGATGCACACAGGGGAAAACTGTGCTAATGCAGCGTGGAAAGCAAAACAAATGAAGAACTGAATTTGCTAGTAAAAGAAAAAAAAAAAAAGCACCAAAACCCCAAAACACACAAAAAATAAAACAGAACCACTACACCACACCCCCTCCTGCGAGTTATGCAATATGTTTATCAAACAGAGGTTCAGGTTGCAAAAACTTTCACCTTGATTTGTTGCAAAAAAAAATAGAAAGTAATTTTAATAAGTGAAGGTATTTTTATACATAAACATGTATTATGTTTGTGAATGAACACTGTATTTTTATCAATACAGACAGAATGGCTAGCAATATTAAACTCCTGAATTGTGCAATTAAAAACTCATAACATTCAAAACTGCCATAGTATATATGACTGCATAAATACTGTTGGAAATTTTAGTTATTATCATTTTTAAAATCCATTTAGTTGCAATCTCTTAAGGAATAATCAAAATTCATAAGGATTATTATGAAAATGAGATTTGATATTACTTTCATTTGGCAACAAGAAGCCTATATTTAGTAGTTGTTTCCTTTTAAGAGGTTAACATAAAAAAATGTATACAGGTCAATTCGATCTTTCACTATCTGAAATACTGGGTTTGTCTGTGTATGGGAGTGCATGTACACACACACACACACACACACACTCGCCAGTGAATCTATGTGTGCACAACCTGCATGCACAGGCTGTTTTGCCAACCATAAAAGAATATACTTCCTAAAAATGGCTTAAGATTATTAAGAAAGCAATAACCTTTTTGTTAACAGGTCTGTAAGCATACATAACAATAAAATTTCTATTGTAATTGCCAAATAAAAATATAAAACAGAAGAAACAGACCAATTGTACTATTCAAGTTGTAAAAAGGCAAAATAGAGCATCATTATCAATTAAACCATTTACACTCCTCTAATCTAAGAATTTGAGTATGTATGACCATTTAAATTTAAATGACAATGTATATTTATACATACGTAGACATACAAGCATACATTTTAAAATTATATATAGATATATAAAGATACATAAATTAACGTAGCTCTAATAGTTTCCTTAGCCACGTATTCTACTGCTCAAAGGGAGGACTAATTTACTCACAGTCTAAAGCAAAATAAGTAAGTTTTGATAGGGGTTTCTGTCTTTAGTGACATAAAGCTAGTAGTAATATAGGTATGACTGAGATGTTACTGATTTATATGAGCAACCTGTTTTTTA
Organism: Uropsilus gracilis; assembly: GCA_004024945.1. Lineage (NCBI taxonomy): Eukaryota > Metazoa > Chordata > Mammalia > Eulipotyphla > Talpidae > Uropsilus > Uropsilus gracilis. The sequence goes on along the minus strand of PVHY01000753.1, from coordinate 61,330 downwards.
ATATATAGTTTCATGTGTAAACTGTAAACTACATTACTAAATCTAATACACTATGCTAACATAACAAATAATAGTAATCACTTTAAAAAATCAATCTTTTTTCAAGTATCAGTATCACATGTTAGAATTAAATAGACTTTATATAAACTAAAAATTGTAAACCTAGTAAGTTAGACACATGATAAAATATTTTAAGGAAATAAGTAAAACGGTATGGCCTAAAGTTTTTTTAAAAAATAAAACCAAAGCATTCAGACATTCATAAAAATCATAAAATTTATAAATTAAAGAAGAAAACAGGAATATAAGAATACCATATGGCATGTTATCACATGGTCAATGCCAGTTTTGATATGACTATATATTTTGTGGAACTCATATAATGGCAACGTATCTTGGAAAATCAGAATAACGCTGCATGCAAACTGAACATCAATAAACCTTGGAAACTAATAAAAATAGATTTCACATAAAATTAAAATAAAGCTATTTTTTTCCCACTGTGTTTACCAATATTGCATTAGTTAATGTATGTTACAGACTCTGCTCTTTATGCTTTTGATTTGATGGCTAAATGAATAAACATGCAGATTAAAAAGTAGTAACTACTAACAATTTTTACTTATTATTTCTGACACATCATATGGAAAAATATGCTTAGAAAAATAGTTCTTGGTAAACAAAAATGTATTTTGTCAGAATACTGAAAATAACCATAGTAAGTGGAAACTTTAGTTGGTCTATTCTCAGATGACTTATAATGTTCCTCTATAAAAATATAAAGGAAATTCCTATTTATGAGTTAATTTTCTTTCTTTTTTTCCCTAGGAAGCATTTATTTTATTGCATGTGATATACATACATGATAAAAGGTAATATAGGTTACATCTAAGGAAATTAGTCTTTTTAACTCTTATTCCAGTTAATAGTCATTAAAATAATAAATCCTAGTTTAGAGAAATTGCTTTGTTCATTAAAAAGTAAGCACGGATACTGTAAATTAGAAATACGAAAGGTTATTTTAGACAGGCAGTCACTGGAAGTTGATTATCTACCATACTCTAGTCTCAAGGTCATGTTGAATGTTTTCAGTGACTTAATCACATACAGTATAGGACAGTAATGAGAGCTATGCAGTCATGGACGACCCACTACAGATGAACAGATTAACAAACACTAATTGCATCTGATTCTATTGTTTTCTCTAAGCACAACAAAACTCTAGTGTACCAAGAGTACTAAGGATGCAGTCATTTATGCAAATGCCTACAAATCTATGTTACTTGGGGGGTTAGAAATAGTTTTCATATATTCATATAGAAAAGAATCATTTGACTCATCCTATTTCTGTAACATGTACATGAAAAATTTATGCTAGAATCCAACAAAATTTAAATGTTATATTTTATAAAGAGAACAATGATTTTTCTGAAGAGTTTATGAGGAAATGGCATACTGAAATAAAAAATTCCACATAATATTCAATAAATTAACGAAAAATCCCAGCAGCTCTAAATGTTTCGAAAGGGTTAGAGATCATGATTCATTCTGAGCAGTACACCTTTCAGTTGATTGACCCCCAACCCAAGTTTACATATGCAACTTAAGATATTCTCCAAGTCTGTGTACATATTCAAATGAAAACAGAAAACTGAGTCAATTATCTACATAATCCAGACTTTACATTTAGCCTCTATTAAAGAAAAGTTTTGGTCAGGGCTATCCAAAATTATCTCAAATCCACAAGTCAAGTGGTGGTGACAGATCTTATAAGTGACACTTTCAAGTCCCCTCTTAATTTCCATATTACTTTCTTTACACACACACACACACACCAATAACAAGCTTACTAAGTAACACTGTAGAAGAAAGCCCTCTCCAGTACCAATGTAGACTAATGTTGAATAAAAAAAAAAAAAGTTTTAAAAATTTAAATAATTATTAGGATACTCTGGCAGATTAAATAAAATAGCATCTAAATTGTCTGGTGACCACAATCCTGTTTTACTTTGTCATAAACTTGGTATTAAACATAAAATAATGACTTTAAGAAAATATTGAAACCTGAGCTATCTTGTTTCAAGTGATCTTATATAAGGCATCCAGGAAGAAAGGTATAGATGCCATCAAATTAGATTTCAAGAAAAATTCCCTCTATTTTACTTTATTTAATGTGACACATAAAGAAAATCCAGCACAAATATCTGTCTTTAATTTCTCTAGTGTAAAAAAAGATATATATTGTGTCTGGCAGAATGAAACAGATGAAATAGCCTAGGTGAATTTTAAAAAATGAGGCTGGGGGCGGGGTGGTGGAAATCAGATGCATAGAATGAGCCTTCAAAGCCACTCCAGCAGTAGGGATAAATAATTTAATAAACTCAACTTCATATTCTTTTTATCTCCCCAGTGTAATAAGCACATATTAAAAAAATAAAACTTTAAATTCATGAATATTTGTGAATAGTATAGCAGCCAACAGATAATGAAAAAAACACAAAACGGTATCTATTTGAACATTTAACATGTATGCCTATCCTCTGATAAATTTTTCCAAACTAAAGGTCATAATTGTTTAAATTTATGAACATGTAATTGAAATTTGAATCAGGTTGTTTTTTTTAAATCCTTGTATTTCTACATTTCTCAACATTATAGTTACAAGTTTTTCTATAAACTTAATAAAATGACTACCAACAGCTTTGTGTATCCCACATATGTAGGTTTAAGAAGGCTATAATATAAGTTACCTAGCAAATAACACTGTATGGACAATGATTATTTTGTATACATTGTTATTTTTGTATACAATGATGTATAATGGATTCAAACATCGAATTAGTCTATATTCATTCATGCTAAAATTTATATCGTGTTTTTGGCTTCTTCTCCCCTAAAATATGCTTACTAATCAAAACTGCCTGATAAACTTAGTAAAATAAAAAAAGTCGAGTCCAAGTTAGACCTTAAAATCCCATCTACCATTCCAATGTATCGCAAACGATCATTAAATCAGGAAATTCTTGTGTTTTTTCCCCTTTCCATTAGGTCAGTTTTCTTCAGCTATCATTCTATTATTAGCTCATGTCAAAGATGTCTGCACAGCATACCAGTGAAAACAATTAGGCATTTATATTGTGAAACACGGTACACACATACCCGCTTTTATTCTAGAGCTAACTGCTAAGATGGTATTTATAGTAAAGAATATCTGTGAAACTGGTCTCATTAAACTCATTTTATAAACTTTTCACATAAGTAAGCTGATCTTACGCTATTTCCATGTGTTACAAATTTATTTGAAATAACTAGTTCAGTAGGTCAAGTGATACTCTGAAAATAATTCACTGTAAAATAGTTACACGTTATTTCCATCAAACAAATCTAAATCCGAAGCCTACATTAAATTCGATCGAATCGCAAAGAAATATAATATAAATGCATATATATATATACACACACCCACATATATTAAACTCCTTTCCATTGGCCATTCAAAAATATAGTGTAAGAAATAGAAAACACACTCTTCAGAATGGTTTAATTTTCCCTTCAACAATGAGAGGTGTCTAAGATCACTCAGACACAGAAGGCAATTCATTTCACGTTGTTCAGGGTAATAGAAAAATCACTGTGTTGCAGCAACAAGCAGTACTTGCACTAGAATATTATTCTAGGTTGCCCAGTTCACCCTCAGTGATAACACCGGGGTGGGTGAAGCCTATGTTATGTAAATCATTGTCAGCTCTGAGTGAAGGGTGCTGAGGAAAGCGGCCTCAGAAAACAGCCTTGGTTTCCTTGAAACCAAATGACTTCACTTCCCTTGAACACTCTGGGGCTAACGAGTTTTTTAGTTCTTTTCTCACCATCCATTTTTCTCCTTCAAAGTGCAAATCGTTAGTGAAAAGGCCCCAGTTACACCAATTAGTTTGCACAAAGTGCTTCGGTGTTTAGCTTCGCTTTAACCCAATTAAGCCGCACAGTGAGCCCGAAGATGCGCCACCTGCGCGCCTGGCTCTGGCGAGGCCCGCCCGGCGCCCCTCTTGTCCTTCCCGCCGGACCCGCCGGGCGGCCGCGCCGTGCTCCCCCGAACCGCCCCCGGACGTCCACGCCCCCGGTTGCTTCAAAGCCTTGACCCTCCGGGTATCTGCAGGTGGCCCAGGCTGGCAAGGGGCGCGGTTTTGTGGAAACAACTCGGCCTGAACCCCAGGGAGAGCGAGCTGGCCGCGGGGCGGGCGGCAGGCGGCGAGAAAGCTCCGGACTCTGCCGTCGGCGCACGGGGGCCGGGGCGGCGGCCAGGGCCGGGGGTGTGGCGGAGAGCGTGGCCTGGAGCAAACCTGGGGAAATCCGCGATGCGGATAAAGGTTTCCAAAATCGCCGCCCGCAGGAAAAACGCCCGGGAGGCAGTGAGCAGAAAGGGAGACGGGTGGACCGGGAGAGCGGAGCAGCGGGAGAGGGCACCAGGGGGAAAAACACTTGGGGGGACCTGAGCTTAAAGTGGGCCAGAGGGGGCTCTTCCCCAGAGACCGCAGCACAACACCTTCGCCTTCCAAGTGGCGGGCTCCCTGGCTCTGATTTGCCTCCCCTTCCTTCCACTGCCAAAAGGTAGCAGTGCGTTCACCCACAACGCTGGCAAAATGCGGAGGAGGGGGCGGTTCCGCTGTTCCCATCCCTGCTCCCAAGGTAGCGGAAGTTCTTGGGGACTAGAGTAGATGGATGCCATTAAATCTAAAATAATGTACTTATTTTAAACTAAATCAGAATCCATCAGTCTTGGATAAGGAGAACGTAAATAATAGGTAGCTTTGTGATGCTATGAACCTGTGCAGGGAGGGAAAAAAACAAACAAACTTGAGGAAAAAGCGCAAGTTCGGTCCAAGATCCCGTTGAAAGTGGCTTTTAAAAAAGGTCTACAAGCCAGTCATCAGACACTATAGGTTTCTGCTGGAAATATTCTCAATTTGAAATTAAAGAGAGGCAATTAAAAATCTGCATAGCCTTAGGCAGTATTTTTTTTTTCCTATACATTAAGGATACAGTTGATATCACAGAAAAGAAAATCTACACGAATCTGTTTCCCCCCTATTATTTTAAGGTTGCAACCTTTAGATATGTTGACTTCGCTAAAGGATTTCAAAGATTATATCTAAATTTAAACACCTGGAAGACTAAATTTTCTTTCAAAATATTAATTATTTCCCCTTAATTAAATTACATGAAATAGTATAAAACTGGAAGTCTACCGTCAGCTCACCACTAAGAACACTCAAAGAAAAAAGATATAGCCTTAATTATATATCTGTACACAAGTCAGAAAAACAAAATGTCAACCTTTTTAGGTCAGTTTTATGCCAGTAGGTCTCTGCTCTACAATCCTGCTTGAGCTTCATGAATTAAAATACATAGTTCACTCTGGACATGTTAAAACCATCTCTTGGTCACAGAAAATTTATTTTTAAAATATTTCCACCACTGCATACAAGATCTAGCGTCCTGCTTATAAAATGGGCAAATCTACTATGGCACAAAGAGGACTGCAGATGGGCTGGGGGTCGAGGGGGGATTTCTAACATTTTTTTTTTTTTTTTACAAAACATCCCAAATGAATCCACTCATCAATAATGTTCAATTTCCTTCTAACAACAGCAAGTGAGGATAAAGCAAACGTAAAGCACTCCACTGTGTTCAAAGAAATCATTCTAACGTAGAGTAACCTCTAGCAAATAACAGAGGTACTGGCCCATCCAATGCCAACTGCATACACAAGGAAGAGTAAACTTTTAGGCAGTATTTAAAAAGACCTGGAGGATTAAGAAACATTAATTATCTTACTCTAAATGCAAGTTAGTGATTTTTGTCTTAGGAAACCCTATCTAGTTCGCTAATTGATGGATGACCACTAATACACCTGTATTTGCATTTTCCCGGCAAAAAGACAGGCAGGGTTTTCAGCACAGAAGAAAAGCACTTTGCCAGGTCTTTTCAAGACATCAATATGCTTCAAGTAATACCCAAGCCCAGAGATTCCTCTTGATTTCCAAAACTGTCTAGGTGGCCAGGGTGATTTTCTGCCGGCAGCAGCCTCCTACCTTTAGTTGGTGTGCCTATATCCGTAAGGGGGGATTAATTAGCCGGATTGGAGCTCAAGGAGGCTGTCGTGACGAGCCCAGTGGCGATTGGCCGCCAGCCTGCCTGGCCCTGCCTTTATAATTTCCACACGAGTGCATCTGGGTTCTTAGACTAAGCAACAGCAGCTTCTTCTGACATATACACAGGCACACTCACCCCCGAGACACACACACTCTGCACACTTTTCCTCCATCTGATTACAGTCCTGCACACACAATGATTACGGGAAAGCGTAAATAAATACGGAAAGGGTTGATTATTTTGACTACTGGAAGAGCTTTGCTGGGTCTCAGCACAACTTTTGTTTTTATTACTGAGAAGGTAATCTCTCCAAAGCGTTTCTTTCACACGAGGATTCTCTAAAAGAAGAAGAGAGATCGAGAGGGGGGAGAACAATCTTTCACTTTAAGGCCGGCTGGGCTCAAAGATAAAAGGAGGGGGGAAGCAGCAGCTAGGAATTCACTGCTGCCGCACTTCGGAAAGGACGTTTTCGATACATTTCTTGAGCGCAGCGGTCCGTTTCTCCACCGAAGTTGGCTCCAGCTCTAGCAGCCGCATTGGATCCCACAGCTTACTGCGAGACTCCGGTGTACAATCCGGATCTCTGCCCCAACATGATCGCGGCCCAGGCCAAGCTGGTCTACCATCTGAATAAATACTACAATGAAAAATGCCAAGCCAGGAAAGCTGCCATTGCCAAAACTATCCGGGAAGTCTGCAAAGTTGTTTCCGATGTCCTTAAAGAAGTGGAAGTGCAGGAGCCCCGGTTCATCAGCTCTCTCAACGAGATGGACAATCGCTACGAGGGCCTGGAGGTCATCTCCCCCACCGAATTTGAAGTGGTGCTTTACCTTAACCAAATGGGAGTGTTCAACTTTGTGGACGACGGCTCCCTGCCCGGCTGCGCGGTGCTGAAACTGAGCGACGGGCGCAAAAGGAGCATGTCCCTCTGGGTGGAATTCATTACCGCCTCCGGCTACCTCTCGGCGCGCAAAATTCGGTCCAGGTTTCAGACACTGGTGGCTCAAGCGGTGGACAAATGTAGCTACAGGGATGTGGTAAAGATGGTGGCAGACACCAGCGAAGTGAAACTGAGAATCCGAGATAGGTACGTGGTGCAGATCACCCCGGCTTTTAAATGCACCGGGATCTGGCCGAGGAGTGCTGCCCACTGGCCACTTCCCCACATCCCCTGGCCGGGACCCAACCGGGTGGCGGAGGTCAAAGCGGAAGGGTTCAATCTCTTGTCCAAGGAGTGCCACTCCCTGGCCGGCAAGCAGAGCTCGGCCGAGAGCGACGCCTGGGTGCTGCAGTTTGCGGAAGCAGAGAACAGACTGCAGATGGGGGGCTGCAGAAAGAAATGCCTCTCCATCCTGAAAACCTTACGGGATCGCCACCTCGAACTGCCCGGCCAGCCCCTGAACAATTACCACATGAAGACTTTGGTTTCCTACGAGTGTGAAAAGCATCCCCGGGAGTCGGACTGGGACGAGTCTTGCCTGGGTGATCGGCTAAACGGGATTTTGCTGCAACTTATCTCCTGCCTGCAGTGCCGGCGTTGTCCTCACTACTTCCTACCGAACTTAGATCTGTTTCAAGGCAAACCTCATTCGGCTCTGGAGAACGCCGCCAAACAAACGTGGCGCCTGGCAAGGGAGATCCTAACCAACCCGAAAAGTTTGGAAAAACTTTAGAGGACAATTTACTTAAGAGCCGAAATGTGATTACCCTTTGCAAAATCCTCATTGAGTATAAACTTCCTGGTCGATTCCTATCTGTAGTCCACTTGACAGTGCAAACCATCTCTTCCTTAAAAAGGAAGACTAATACAAAGTGTAGGCATCACTTCACTCACCCCTCCAAGGGGAGGAAAAGTAGTAGTCGAAGCAGATGGAAGAAAACCCAAACCACAAGTATTAGAGGACTTCTTTACAAAGGATTTCATATCTCCCGTGAAAAGTGCACAGTAACACCCGGAAAACAACCCGGCTGTAATGCAAGACCACAATGAACACTCTGCCTAACTATCAAAGGATTATAGCAATCCTGGTGATTTAGGTGCATCTGTCTGTGAGTAAACACGATTTGGATTTGCCATCTGAAGGGAAGTGTAATGTATATTTTGATTTGTAACAAATGTTGTGATCTCACATTGTCTTTGAAAGTGTGGATGTTGGTGTTTTGTGATTTGGTGAACAGAAGTTAAATTGCCATTTTGGATACTTCCAGACGTGTTCCACTAACAAAGATACCATTTAAAGGTAGATTTCCTTCCTGGTACTTTCATTGGTCTTTGAAAGTGTCTGAACTTTTAAAAAGTTTACATTTTGTTTCAAATATATTGCTTGTTTTATTTCTAACATTCCATAAATATACTTGAAATGTTATTTAAATATATTCAAAGAAATTTGAATTCAGCTTATATAATAACGCTTGAATATCTGAATTATATATTTGAAAAATGCACTTGAAATACACTGGATAATTACTTTTGTGATTTAGATTTAAATTTTTGTTGCTGTTTTTATTTAATTAGAAGCTAATAAATGAGTAAAATAAAAGTTGTTGTGTCTCATTTTAAATTGCTTCTCTATCAAAAGATGTAATGCTTTACCTTGAAAATTAAACCAACTTGAATATTTTATTAGACATTTTGAGAGACATGTTAATGCAAGCATTAAAAATAAAACCTTAAAATATCAAAGAAAACCTCTTTTGTGAATATAGGAGATAATGCTCGACCTCACTTTCTTACTTATGATACTATTCTACAACAAACACAAATTAAGTCTACCCTTGGAAGTGTGTTCCTCTGGGTTAGTATTTTTGTAGTGTTTTTGATAACAGAAGAAAAAGACACATCAAGAGAGTAAATATTTCCAAGTTGAAAATCAGATTAAGAGAAATGAACTTGATGCAGTCAAATGAAACTTTTGAAATTTGTATATGAAAACTACCCACGCCAATGAAATAAATGAAAAATAAACTCTAACTCATTTTATGTCAAACCTTATTTTACAGAGTAGTAAGGGATACATTAGCTGAATAAGTTAATCAGGAATACAGAATTCTTTCTTCACAGAGGAATCTACTGATAAAGTATAATTTTAAACTATTTAAATTGTAACCTATTTAAAATTAAATATACAACTTTAATACTCATTTTTAAACTTCAGCTCCATTAAAGCTTAAAAGCAAGGAAGTCTTATGACTTCAGAGTATTTTAACAGTCAACAAGTGCTGTAAGGCTAATCACCTCTGGGCTATAAGGTAGTTAATCCAGGTAAAGGTAAATTTCAGAATTTCAATTGCTATTCTACAGTGTTTTATAATGTCTATCTTCTATATCTAAATAATAAAGATCTGGATCTATGGGACCATTTTTTTCCCTTGACTGTAATAATTGCTTCTGAATAATACTTTAAAGGAAGGTGTTTAAAAAGTGATGCTTGGATATCTAGCATGACACTTGGGTTCTTGAATTTAAACATTTACGGATTATATAGTAACATAAAAGTTAAAACAGCAATGACATTAATTTCAGAAGGAAGTGCAGATGTGTACAGTTAACCTAATACTCACTTTTAAATCTATATGACAAAATACAATAAACAAATATTTAAACATTTCAAATGTTCCAGATATATTTTTCAGCATTAAACCCACAGAAGAAAGCAGCCTTTAAATATCTGATTGTTTGTATGAACATTTTAAATAAAAGCATCTCAGAGAGTGTTTGTTCCCCTCTTTAAGTTCACATGTAAAACCCATTCTTATTTCAGTAGATGAAAAATGGATGTAATAATGAAGATGAATTTTTATCTAAATGGTTTCCCCCTCGTTTCCTTATAGCCTTTCAATGAATAATAATTCACATTGCAATCTACACTTTTGGAAATTAAAAGTGATCCTAATAAGAAATTTCATAAGATCCTTCTTAGTCTTCCTAAACAGCCTGAGACTCTGCACCCCAGGGACCTGGGAGCAATTGGTTTAACTACCAAATCTGCCCAAGTGCACACAATGGCATTCAGAGAGACTGTTAACATGTGCATGCTCTGGTAACACAGGACTTAAAATCACTTTAAATATACTCTTCAATTCCATAAAATAGAGTATGTGTTATTTCATTCATTTTATTTTCTATGGAAAAGGTGGGCATGTATTCCCCTCCCCCACTGTCATTTAAGACCAAGGAAGATTGAAAATCTTTTTCTCCCACAAAGCCACCAGTACTGTACACACAGTCACTGTAACTCACTTTCGTGTCGATCTTCTTAAAGGCAGGATCGTCCTCATCTACCTCGAAGTAGATCTCTGTGGTGGTGATGGAGAGAGTCCCTTTGGCCACCACCACTGGAGCAATGAGCTGGGCAGGAGTGCTGAGAACCACGGGTCCTGAAAGACAAGGGCACTGGGAATCAGGCTTAAACCCCTGCGACCCTCTCGCTCCCTCCCAGAAGGGTACCTCAGGATTTTATTTTTAAAAGAAGCATTTAAAATGGTACCTGCACTGGGCGCAAGCTACCTTCACGTGAGATAAGGTCTGCTTAACCTTTAACACACTGCCTTGTAAATGAGGTTAGAGATAAATAATTCCATAAAAACCCAAGAGGTCAGGATGCCGAATAAGTGACCCTTAGAAAGCGAGTTTGCAACCTTCGCTCAGAAATTCTACATGCTGCGTGAAGCACTGCCATTAACCAATTTAAAAGTGCGGAACCGACTCAGAAGGCGCGGATTCTCCAATGAGCACCGGCGACTTTTCCAGAGACCCTAGGCAGTCAGCACTGCCCTCTGCGACTAGTCCTCACGCAAAGCCGTTCCTCTCGGCATCAGCAGTCCGCAAGGATGGGCAGGAAGATGCGAAGGTGAACCAGACGTGGAGACAGAAATTCCCGGGGACTAAGGGGTTTGTATCTTGCAGTTGAATAAATATCGGCGTCCTGACGCTCACCACATCCACACCTACCGCACACACCAACACCTCTCTTACGTAGAAAAATAACGAAAACGGTAGCAGTGATTTGTCTCACCGAGAATTAGTAAAAACTGATCAAAGTGCGAGATGCTTGAAACGATTCTCGAGTGCCCGAAAAGTGCTGTTTCTTAACTTCGGAAACGAGAGGAACTAAGGCTTCGCTGATTTTTTTATATAAAAAGTGTCATTGAGGGGCTTTGTTCGACTCCTCTCAACCTGAGGGAAGGTCGAAAATCACGAATCTCAACTAGAATTTTAATTCGAAGTGATTACTTAATTGCCCGTTTAAGAGTCTCCGATGTGCAGGGCATTCCCCGCTATTCGGGGCTTAAAACACTGAGGTGGAAATAAGATTCACGTTTCGGTAATGGGGGGGGGGGGAGTTGCAGTCCCTTTCACCCACCCCACCCCTGGAAAGCGTCAAGTCAGAAGAGGCACAATTACAGTAGGAAAAAGGCAATAAAAACGTAGGTGCCCTGCGGCCGCTCAGGCCCCGACGCTCCGCAGCGGCGGCTGCAACAGCAGCAGCAGCAGCAGCAGCAACAGCAACAGCAGCAGCCCGGCGCCCGCCGCGCCCGCCGCCAGCAGGCCTGGCCGTCGGTCGCGGGGGGCCGGGGCGAAGCTCGCCTTCCCTGGGAGCAGCACACCCCGAATCCGCTACCGTCCTCCGCCAAGCTCGGCCGTTCCTACCGCTGGCGGGAGGGAGAGGAATCGACCTGCTTCTGTACTAAAGGGGTCGACTCTGAAGTAAACTGAGTGTCAGCGTCACTCTTCGTCCCCTGCTCTCAACAGCTGGGGTCAGAATAACGCAAAGCCCCCTTTATTTGAGTGCTTCCAACCCCCAAGAGCGCGCCCTGTGGGGCCCGGCCCCCGGGAGCGGCGACTCTACGGCCTAGAGCCCAGGCGGGCCGCTTGGGCGCGGAGCAGAGCCGAATCGGGCTCTAGCTACCTCGACTCCACAAGGTTTTCCTTTCCAAAGGGCCAGGCGGTCGATCTGAAGCGCCACTTTAAAGGCTCATCAATCTTAATCTAGGTCGCTCAAGTAATTATGCCCGAATCTCTTGTACGATTACAAGTGGATTTGGGTTTCTATTCCCCAGGCCCTCCTTTGTGTTTATTGGAGGGTCTGTGCGCGCGCTCGGCGGCGCCTCCTGCCTCCCGCGCCCACCTCGGAATCCCCTAGCGCTCGGGCCGGTTCGAACCGTTCCCTTAACCCTGAAGTAACCAGGACGCTCTTTGGTTTGGCGTCTCGTCTTTGCCTTCTGGAGAAACGCAGTTTTTCTTTTAGACTCGGGTGAGGTGAGAAAGAAAGTGACCTAATTCACAGCGGAAACCAAGTGTCATCTTAAATCGTTGGCCCCTGCTAAAATCTCAGGAAAGTCACTCTAAAGGCGTAGCGATTTCTTGTTCAGTAGAGGTTTCTGGCATTTGGAGAAGAGTCAAAAAGCATTAAAAATGGCGAACTGTTTCTTAAAAGAGTTTAACATTCAAACAAATAAATCTGGAAAATTAAAAAAAAATCACGAAACACAGCAATACCGTATGTACCGATCTATTACGAATTTTATGTACACATTTCTGTGAACTTTTAACGGAGAACACATTTTTCTCTACTTGATTCTCTTCATTTTTTGAAAGGAAACTGTGCTTCCTTTTGAATTTCGTCCAATATCATTCTATTGAATCGAGATTTTCATGGAGTTTCCAGAAGGACTGAGAAGTGGTTCTTCTTCATGAAAGACACATCATGAAATAGTCTTAATAGTGTGTCATTTTTACACTTGTCCTTTGGAAATCGCCAATTACAACTTCCAATTCCATAGCATGTTTAAGGAGCACTGAGTCTTTTTGTTGTAGCCTTCAGGGAGCAAACCAGCCACAGAGAAAATGCAGAGTTAATCCACTATAGCAATAGAGAGAAGGGATTATGTTTTAATCCCCTTTGGGGGAGCCTCTGGATTTTAGGGATCTGAAATTAAAATGTTTACATAAAGCACAATCACAAACCAACAGATCTTTCATATGAAAGCTTTGGTTATTTGAAAACTTCAGATTCCTTTATAAAAATAGTTTAAGAGGGGTAGCATCTCTGAATGTTAGAGAGATAGTGACCTAGCTGTGTTTTGAAAGATAACTGTTTACAAATTTAACCTTCTAATTTTGGGGTAGTAAATTGGGGATAAATGTAGAGATATTCCTTCTAGTGTTTATTACAGTAATATAAGGATAAATCAGAATAATGTCTTTAACGCACACACAAGTGATGAATATTAAAGGATTAACAAATGGATGGGACAAAACATCCTACAAATGGATGGGACAAAACATCCTCCTATTTATTACTGGTGTACAGAATACCCCATCAATTAAAAGGGTAAGTAAAAGAAAAATATTATTTACCATTTAGAATCAATGAAATAGTTTTAAAGTATTTATTCATTTATTATTTTTGCAAGAAGATATTACTTATCATTAGTTTAAATGCTAATATGAAATTTGAACTAGAACAAAGATCACACAAGCACAATGAAAAGAATCTTTAAAAGAATGAACTTCTCTTAGGCTACAAGGTCTTTAATCTCTTGAGATGGTGAAGCTAAAGTAGAAAATACATGTTTTATATTTAAAAAGGGGACTGTTCATCAAATGTATTTTAAAGTAGAATGTTAAAAAATATTTGCGGTTTCTGCTGAAAACCAAACCCAAGCCTAAAAATTTTAACAATAATACAACAACTTTTAATAGAACCTTACAGTTTATAAAGTTATTGTACCTTTTTATTTAACTACTCCTTCAGTATTTACAATTTTGGGGCTATAAGTGTCCTAATATCTTCCTGCCAAAGACTACCAGAAACACATCTACATTTGAAAATGCTGGGTTTACTGCTCACTGCAATGAGGAAGATATGAGAGCATGTTGGAACAATTTAGTAAGAGGGTATCAGAAAAAATTTATCTTGAGCTCTGAGTTTTGGTTAAGTGATGTGGGGAAGGGTTCAAGGAAACATAACTTTGCTCTGAGTTGGGCCCTATGAGAGATAGTTGTGATTCCATGTCTTAATAATCTTCTAGAGAGAAGGAAAACCACATCTAGGTTAAATAAATCTTATCTAAAGAGAGAGAGAAACCTCATCTGAAGACAGCAAAAAAGTAGCAGCAACTCATATTAGCCAGGAGAGGGGGATGTTTGGTATTTAGGTGTTAGGCAATGACCCTGTGTTATCTGTGCTTAGACAAAATGATAGATTTGCTTTTTGCCTCAGTTATCGTCACCTTTTCTGATCATAGTACTCTTGTGAGGTGGTTTATGTCCAGAAGGGGAACACCATGGCCTAGCTATGAGTAGTAGGCCAGTTCCCAACAATAACACAGCCTCCTTGTAAAGGCGAGGCCAGTAAAGTCACTTTCCTTTTTTTCAGATATATATTAATGATTTTTGTTATGGGGGTGAACAGCATTCTAGCTATTAAAAGGTAATTGTTACAATTATATTTCAGGGATTCCTAAGCTTTACAAATTTCAATGTCAAGTACAAGGAAGAAAATATACAGGGGCGAAGACATGAAGTTCACTTAAATTGGTATTGTTACAATTACTTGATGACCAATTCTATTACTTTTTCTTTATTTTACTGAAGTAGCATTACATTGTAACACTATGTAAGTTTCAGGTGTTCTTCAATAATCAGATACATTAAGCTCACCTCTGAAAGTACAAATGTATCCTTCATTATAACACTGTTTTTTCCTAATTCATCTACCCCAGTTCTTGTCCTTTTTAGTAACAACGAATTGGTCGGATAGTCCAAAAGCTTATTTTGTTTTAACTAATTCAGCTGTTGACTTTTTTGTTTTTTAAATATACCATATGTGCGTGAGATGACACAGTGTTTGTCTTTCCAGGGTATTCCTCTAAGTGCAATCTAGCATATTTCTCAATGTGCAGTTCCCTTTAGGTACAATCATGTTATTGAAAATGACAAATTTATTTTTTTTATATACTGAATATTACACCACTGTGTATATATGCCACATTCTTTTAGCCAATCATCTCCTTGTTGGCTACTGTAAATAATGCTGCTAATAAGAAGGGGATGCATATATAGCTATTCAAATTAATGTCTTTGTATGTGGGGGAGACAGTAAATGCCCAAAAGTAGGATAACTGAACTGTATGTAATTTGTTTTTAATTTTTAAAGGAATTTTCATATTGTTTTCCACAATGGCCTCACCCATTTGTATTCCTATCAACAGTGTCTTCAAAGTTCTCTTCAAAATGTGCTCCTTATGTCTTTTGGTTTGTAGCCATTCTCACAGGTATAAGGTGATGTCTAATTGTTTTGATTTTTGATTTGCATTTCCTTTAAAATGAAAGATGACATCTTTTTATGTGCTTATTGGCCAATTGGTAAGACTATACTCATATATATATATGAAATTATATTGTATTTAGGATTATGTGAATATTTTCTAAACTCATTTTAATATTAAATTCATTAGCTGTATGGGTCTTCTCTAACCTTGTATTCAGTTTGCAGTTGAAACATGAAAAAAAAATTGAAATAAACATTAAAATTATTAAAATTAGCATCCTGAAATTAGTTCAAAAAATAAAACTAAAATCCTTTATGTTCAGTGTGAAGGATATTGTTTGAAAATATTTATGACAAAAAATAATAAAGAAAATTTTAGCATCGTTTCTATAATGTGATATAATCTGGAGTATAAAAATTCAGGAGTGACTGAACATATCTAAAATATCAATAGTACTTTGGACTTACATTATTTTAAGGTATAATACCCAAAATTAAAGGAAACATTCTCATAGAATTAAAAGAAAAAAATGCTTTAATCTCAAAACAAGTTACTAAAGAATGTTAAAAAGTAGTTACTTGTTTTGGAATCTTAGTGAAGACTTAAAGCATTAAGAAACTGAAGGCATCTGTGTATCAATCCACAGAAGATGTACATCGGGGAAAATGATGTAAATCCTCTATTATTAAGGATAATACCCTGGGTTTCAGGCATTTGAAATGTTTCCAGTAAAAAGAAAGTATAATGATGAAATCTCTAAACAGTGACAAAGAAAATGTTGATAGTGACCTGTCTATTTTCATTAATAAGTGATAGTACATTATCAAGATATGATCCTCTGAAAATTTCAAAAATACTTCTGCTGCATGAAAATAGTTACAGAATGTTTTCACTTCAATCACAGAAATGTAACATGAACTCCAGTATATAGAGAACTCCAATATAAAGAGAATATATATCTTAAAGGCAATGAATTTAACTTCTAGCATTACTCTCTCCCTCCCCAACACTCTAAAAGTCTCCATTATAAACATTACATAAACCCAAATTTCATGCAAAATCACTGTGCCCAAAATGTTGACTCTTTTTACTTTCTGGTGACTTTTAAACATGATCTAGCTTTAGACTGATATTAACAATAATTCATCATCTCTATAGTACATCATTTCTTCACATTACTACTGTACTGTTTAAGAATCCACATGTCTTTTTCATATCTGAGTCAACCTATTTCTGGAAAAACTCAACTTTCCAAAGTTTGAGAGAGAAACAGTGGATTCTCCCCTACATGAGCTATTGAAGATTGCAATTTAACTTAACATCCATTCATTATGGAAGGACATCTATTTCTGCACCAAATACTATCTAAAGTTTCATCTTATTTAATGTTTATCTAAAAGAAAATCTAAATACGCACTAACTTTAATCTACCATGTATATTTTCTAATTTATTTGTGGAACAAATAATTCTGCTAAGAAGAAAGCAAAAATAAATCTAGTGCATTTTCAAAAATAGGTAATGTGTGAGATCATGTAAGAGAAAGCTTACTATGTATCTTTTATATATATAGTATATATAAGCATTATATCTTAAGTAAAAGTCACTGAATTACTTTTAGCTATAAATATACTAAAAATAGTGAAACTTTTAATGTTAATTTTAATTTGCTGTTTTAATTTCAATGGCACACCAGCTTAGATTTGTGTTGCTAGTTATATATCTCATTTACTTCAACATATGGAGTACATTTTTCTCTTTCTAGGTACTGACTCTTTTATGGCACTAGGATATCATTTAATGATTGAGAACAGTAAATTTCTACTAGCCTAGATGAGTGAATAAACCAGAAGATATGATTTAAATTTACTGGACTCGTAAGACTATGTTTTTGCACTCCTCCAAAGACTAAGTACCTTGGCTTTCTGTTCCATAGTTTCCCAGGTGTATCTTTACTGAAACACTTATAATATATTGACTACATGTGCTTAGGAGTCTGTTTTTCCCAGCTCACGCAAGCTACTTGAAGGAGAGGGAATTATCTTCTCAATGTAACACAGTATTTATCACATAGTGTGCAATCTGTGTTTATGAAACTGAATATAGAATCTTATATACACAACTGTGTATTGATAGTGAAAAGGCCGCTTAAAATAACAATGCATCTTTTTTAGTTTTCTGGAAATGATTTCAAATTATTCATAAAAATATGGAAAACAGTGCATTTAAGAGAAAACATAAATTAAGAGAGATGCTGAAAAACCAATGAGAGTTATAACATATTTGGTTATTTTAGTTACATCACAGAAGTACTATTATTTTTCTAAATGGCACATTTCCCCCAGTGTGTAAGTAGTTCTCTCTGTGTAAATTGTCTTGAGAGACATATTTAACTCAGCATTCATTTATATAGGGAACAAAAATTATTCACTGCTTGGGCACTATGTGAGAATATAGTAGATACAAGAAATGAATTTTATCCAAAAGAATTTATAGTATAGACAGGAAATATACAGAAGTAATTATGGCATAGGGAAGAAAATTTTTAGCTAAGCATGTATAAAGCAATTCCCATGAATTATTTTTTTTATTCTTCATTGACACCTAAGAGATAAGCACTGTTTAACCTCCATTTTACTGATGAGAAAATGAGACTAAATGGTGCAGTAATTTAGGAAATTTACACAACAAGTAGGCAACAGGGACTGAATTCAGACCTGGTTACCTGACTCTAGAGTCAGCTCATTTAACTGTTTGGTCTATTGCCTCCCACCAAAAAAGGAGTGGGAAAACTAGAAATTCAGAGAACTATGATTTCCAGACTTTCTATTTTGGAAGGGAAGTTGGGACGGAGGATGGGTGTCACAGGGATGGATGGGATGATGACAATAACATCTGAAGTGAGTTATGATGACTGGGTATGTTGGATATGGACAAGTGGATATGAAGAAAAAGAGCATTGTGAGTAGAGAAGAGTTTGAGCAAGTACACAGATGCAATCTAAAAGTAAGAGTAAGGCTGGCCAGTGATTATGGTGTGTAAAGGGAGTATTGTGAGATGACCTGAGGAAAAGGATGAAGTCTTGAATATCAGATGTTTTAAGATGAAGAAATCAAAGAATACAGCTCAGGTATTATAGAGGGAGTTATGTTTAGCCTTTTTGAAGGTCACAGATCTCTGAGATGATCAAATATAACCCCTTTGTAGAAAAAAATCACATGAGGACACCTGTCTATGTTGATTATATAATAAATTATTCTTATTTTAGAGAAAAATGAAAATGTGTCATTCATCTTGATGTCTTTCTCTATGTAAAGGTTTATTTATTTATTTATTTATTTGTATTGGCATTTGCCATCTATTTCTATGTCTACAGTTGTGGAAAACATCTTTTTCTTTCTGTTCAAGTAGTTACTCTTTACCTGGAATTTAGCCCTTATTCTCTCCAACCCCTCAAGCTGTTCTCTTGTCTTTGTCACTCACTGTTCTTTGTTAAGTTTCTAGACATGAGTTTCTATCTCTTTTATCATTAGACAGAAGTGTTAGGGAAGCATATGCTAGTATATGCTATACTAAAGGCTAGAAAAGTTTATCAATTAAAAAGAAACCTGTACAACATTTTATTTTTAAACCCAGTTTTCCCAAACATATTTATTTTTCTCACCTAAATATTTCAAAATATGTATATTACAGAAAAAGTACTTAAAAAAAATGCTGAACCATGGATTCCATGGTTCTAGACCACACTCCATGATAGTCTCATTTCCTTTTTGGCATCTTTAATGGTTTCTCCTTTTTAAAAATCTATTTATTTACTTATTTTTTAATTGTATTAATTTTTATCAGGGTATGTTACTTTACAGCATGTATGATTTAGCATATATGATTCTAACTTCAGATACATGCTACCACAACACAACACCTAAGATTCCACAATTCTCCCTCTGCCTTTGCTTCCCATGTGCCATCTTCCTGTTATTTAAATCTTGTTCCACAACACAAGGATAGACTCTTTAGTAAATGGTGCTGGAAAAACTGGATCAAGACATGCAAAAAATCATGTATGAAAATCAACTCAAAATGGATAAAGGACTTGGATATGAGACCTGCAACATAACATACATAGGGAAAAACCTGGGCAAAACCCTTCATGAGCAATCCATTTCAGGAAACAACTATGGCTGGCAAAAAAAAAAAAAAAATGAAGGAAAACATAAATAGCTGGGGCTATATCAAACTAAAAAGTTTCTGTACAGCAAAAGAGACAATAAATAAAACAAAAAGAAACCCAAACCCAATGGATTGGGAGAAAATTTTTGCCCTCCAGACAAGTGACAAGGGTCTGATAACAAAGATCCACAAAGAGCTCCTACAGTTCAACAAAAACAAAGCAAAAAACCCAGTCTAAAAATGGGGAGAAGAACTTAAAAGACACTTCACCAAAGAGGAGATACAGATGGCTACTAGGCATATGAAAGAATGTTCCACATCACTAATAATCAGGGGAATGCAAATTAAAACCACACTGAGATACCATCTTACACTAGTAAGAATGGTCCATATAAATAAAACGGACAACAACAAATGTTGGCATGGATGTGGAGAAAAAGGAACTCTCTTACACTGCTGGTGGGAGTGCAAACTGGTTCAGCCACTATGGAAGACTGTGTGGAGGACCCTCAAAAAATTGAAAGTGGACTTACTGTTTGACCCAGCAATCCCACTACTGGGAATCTACCCAGAGGACATTGAAACACTAATTCAAAAGGACACCTGTACACACATGTTTATTGTAGCTCTGTTTTCAATTGCCAAGATTTGGAAACAAACCAAATGCCCCAAAACTGACAATTGGCTAAAAAAAAGTAGTATATGTACATGATGGAATACTATGCATCAATCAAGGAGGACAAACATGCCATTTGAAGCAACATGGATAGAACTAGGACTCATATTAACAGAAATAAGTCAAAAAGAAAAAGAAATACAGGATGGTATCATTTATATGATGGATATAGGGAAAAACAAACGAATAAGAAAAATTAGAAACAACAATGGGACTGAACAATGGAGCGAGAAAAGAGGAGGGGGAAGAAGGCAGGGGAGGTGAAGGGCACAAAAGAGCAGGATGGTTAACAAGTGTTAGGGAAGTGGGAGAGCCCCAGGGTACACAATAATGTAATATAAATACACATATATATGCAAAATTAAATTAAATTTAAAAATATCAACCATCACAGAGATAGCTGACATTCTCTGTGGGTATCTCTTCTATCCTATTCCCCATTATACATTTTCAGAAATATTCAGTACACTGGAATTGATGTTTGTCATTCCTGTGGTATTTGAAATTTTTAAATCACACATCAGTACATATATTATATTTCATGGTTTATAATTTTGTAATTATGGTATTGTAATATGTATACCCATCTGTAACTTGTTTTCTTCCCACAAAAATTAATTAATTAGTAAAAAATATTGTTCCACTGTTTTATTTTTTTATTTACGTAATGTGCATTAATAACTTCTTATAGGTTTCACGTGTTTATCATTAAAAGTCAACAGCTGTTTTTTTTTTTTAATTTTATTTTTGGGTTTTTTACAATACATGATTGTATAATTGATAATCCCCATGGGAATACCCCCCCCACTACATCTCCCCTGGTCACTTTGCCTCCTTTCTTTGTGTTGTTTGTCCATGTTTAGCCCTTTAGTCTTTTTTTTTTTTTTTTCTTTTCTGGATCCATTTCCTTATCCTTGGTGAGGGTGTGATTTCCGCGACTTGGTAGAGCTGCTATTTATCTTACTTGTACTGCTTTTGCCTTCGCAGGCCGATTGGGGCACCTTTGGCTTGTATGATTGTCTTTTGTTTCTCGGTGGGTCTCATCGCTGCAGTTTCTGCAACATTTTCTTGCTCCTTCAGTCATGCTTCAGGTCTTTGGCTTTGGGGGCATGACTTCCAGCCGTATGTTTTGGAAGAGAAGCTCCTCGAAGGGACAGCCCTCAGCTGGTGGTAGGTCTCCTCCGTTGGGGCTTTGCTGTGGGACCACTGCCATTCGGTCTTTTTTTTTTTTTCTTTTTTCTTTTTTTTTTTTTGAGAATAGGTCTCCCTATTTTTGCCTGTGGAACCGCAGGCTCCCATTGCCCGTGGTATCACAGACTCAAGCAATCCCCAGCCTCAGCTTCCCAGGTAGCTGGGATTACAGGCGCACACCAACACGCCCAGCTATTTTTTGGGACTAGGTCTTGCTGTGTTCCCCCAACGGCACTCGAACCGCGATCTCTAGCCCTGGTCGCTTCATAGGCTGAAGCTTACAGGCATGAGCCACCGTGCCCGGCTTTCAACAGCTCTTATTACATTAAGTTTCAATTCCAAAAGTCCAATACCTACCTTTACCATAAGACTGAACTCTTTTATCCCATTTATCTTCTCTATCATTTCCCATCTAGTAATCACAGGTCTTAGAGTCCACAAGTTTATTTTTACTTCATTCGTTACGTTTATGTATCACAAATGAAGTCATAAAGCTTGTCTTTATCTGTCTAATTTCACTTAAACATAATACCCTGTAATTCCATCCATGTTACTGCAAATGGCAAGACTTCACCTTTTTTAAGTAGTACTGCATTAAATATATTTACCATATCCTCTTTATCCAATCATCTACGATGAGCTCTTAGATTGTTTCCAACTCTTCAATCTTGTAAATATTACTTCTAAGAAGATGAGGTGCATGTATTTTTGAATTAATGTTTTTGCATTCTTTGGGATAACAGAGTAGCACAGAATTTCTATTTTTACGTTTTTAGAATTTTTGATACCGTTTTCAATGGTGGGTGCATCCATTTATATTTGACCAACAATGGATAAGCGTTCCCATCTCTCCTCCTCCCCTTCAACACTTACTTATTTTGTCTGTTGGATAATAGTCATTCTCACAGGTGTGACATGATATCTAATTGCTTTAATTTGTATTTCCCTGAAAATGATAGATAGACATATATTCATATGCCTTCTTAGCCATCTTTCTTCTTTGGATAGGGTCTATTCATATTCTGCTTATTTAAAATTGCATTATTTGCAAACATCTTCCATTCTGTAAGATGCCTTTTAATTTTGATAGCTTCCTTTGGTGTAGAGAAGCTTTTTTTTTTCCCCTGTAGCTCCACTTATATTTGCTTTTGTTTCCATTGTTATTGGTTGGAATAAAATCCCCAAAGACATCTCTAAGATACCTCTAGGTCAAAAAAGACAACATTGCCTATATGTCTTTTTCAATATTTTGTGGTTTCAGGTCTTACATTCAGTCTTTAATCAATTTTGGACATTTTTTTTGTGCATGTTGTGAAATAGTCATTCTCTTGCATGCTGTTTTTCAATACCATTTATGGAAGATATTTTCTTAGTCCCATTATATATACTTAGTTCCTTGTCCTAAACAAGTTGTTCAAACATGTGTGGGTTCACCCTGTACTCTCAATTATGTACCATTCATTCGCGTGCTTTATATTTTATTTTATTCTAATGTCATAATATTTTGATTACTATCACTTTATAATATAGCTTGAATTTGGATAGTGTAGTATCCAAGTTCATTTTCTTAGGATTGTTTTATCCTCTGTGAAGAATAACAATGAAGTTTTGATAGGATTAAGTAGAATTTGTTTCTTACTTTAGGCAATATGGCCATTTTAGTGATATTAATTCTTCCTGTGCATGAACACAGAATATCTATCGTTCTGTGTCAACATGTTTCATTTAACAATATTTTATAGCTTCAGTGTAGAGTCCTTTTCCATAGTTAAATTTATTCTGAGGTAATTAATTCCTCTTGATGCTAATTCATTTCTGTATAAAAATATCAAAGGATTTTTATATAGTATTCTTGTAGCATGCTACTCTTCTGTATTCATTATTACTGATAGTAGTTTTTAGTTTTTATTTTTACTGGAGTCATTGGGATTTCTTTGTGTATTATGTCATCAGCAAATAGTGACAGTTTTTCTTTTCCAATTTGGGTAATTTTCATTCTTTTCTTACATATTTGCTTTTGCCATATCTTGTAATATAAGTTGAATAACCAGTGACTAGATATCCTTGTCTTGTTCCTGATCTTAGAGAAAAAAACTTTGTTTTTCATCATTGAGTATGATGCTGGTTGTGGTTTTGTCAAATATGATCTGTTATATTGAGGTACATTCCTCCCATGACTATTTTGTTGAAGGGTTTTTATCATAAAAGGATGGTGAATCTTGTCAAATGTTTTCCTTGCATTTATTAATATCACAATATGCTTTTATCTTTGCTTTTGTTGAAGTGTGGTTTATCAATTTTATTGATTTGTGTATACTGAAACATTTCTGTATCTCTTTTATACATTCTCATTTTCTTTTAGTAAGCTCACAGGTTTTAATTAAGAACTCCATACTGCCTCTAATTTCATATCTATCTGAAAAAGTGAATATACAACGGACCATGGTGAATGTTCACATGGCAATCATCTTTATTCTCTTTTCTAAAAGCAAGCATGGTTATATTTCCAAACACATTCAATAGCTACTATATATTTCCTTCTTCCAGGTCAGAGTTCCTTTTTCATTTCTCATAGATAGAGAGTCCTTTACATTATTTGACTCCTTTTACTGTTTCCTGATTTTTATTTCAGGCATCACCTCTGGCCTGCAAAACAACAGTCTCTTACCTCAAATCCTGGTATCCAAAAACTATAACCTACATAGTGGATGTAGTGCTTTTGAAAAAAAACAATATATATATATATATATATATATATATATATATATATATATATATATATATATATATGAATCAGATTAAATCACTGCCATGATTAAAGTCCCTCATTGTGTTACTGTGGTCTTCAGGGAAAAGTCCAGGTTCTCCATGGAAGATAAGGCCCCCCAGCAAACTTGTCAGTCTCAAATTCAGACCTGAGTAACTTACTAACATAAGTTACTAAATAAATATAATTACTAAATAAATTAATATAATTTACTAAATAAAACTAAATTATTTACTGAATTTAGAATTACTCTAGTTTTACATATAGGGTGATATTCTAGCATATGGTATTTCACTCTTCAAATTTTTCTAAATCTTTTAATTGGCTTCCTTAGTCAAGCTAAGGTCCTCAAGGGCCCTATTTCTCTGTGTATATCTTTTTGTGTTTTTTTCATTTGTTCGTTTGTTTTTAATCATTATTCGTTGTTCTTCTACACTTTTATCTCCTTCAGGGCTGGGAATTTATGTTCTTTTGCTGCACACACCCACTCTAATTCTTGCATAAAATAGATTTTCAATATTTACATTTATTTAGATTTCACATCCAACCCAGATGAAGTTGGACTCTGGCATTAAAGAATAAGGAGCCATTTTTCACATATCTGATGAATTTCGACATTATTTCTATTTTAATTTACTATTTTCTCCTTTTATTAACTTACGACATGCTGCTAACAATCCATTAATGTGGTACACCTTAGAATTTGAAAAACAAGGGCTTTTCAAGACAGAGAAAAGCAGATTTAAATCTTGGCTTCTCTCTCCACTTGTTATATGGTCATGAATATATACCCTAATTTTTGAACATTTGCA
The DNA here is from genome assembly GCA_004024945.1 of Uropsilus gracilis. Taxonomy (NCBI): domain Eukaryota; kingdom Metazoa; phylum Chordata; class Mammalia; order Eulipotyphla; family Talpidae; genus Uropsilus; species Uropsilus gracilis. The sequence continues at coordinate 36,290 of PVHY01000753.1, read as the reverse complement.
TGAAGTATAATGCCAAATTTATGGAGTTGTAAAGTTGCAGTGGTAATATTTTCTTTCAACAAGTATAAATTATATTCCTTAGCCTCCTTTGTCTATCCACAGTTACCTTGTTTTTATTTATGTATCTGGCTGAATTTTTTCTCCTACAAAAGTGGTTGTTAAATGGAGACCCATCCTTATAGACTACTCCTACACACAAGATTTATTATTTTTTAAATTTTCTATGATACCTGGTTCTTAGCATTCCCATTTTAAATGCAAACTGAATTGAAAAAACATCACAGCTATACTTAAATGCTTCATCTCGTAGTGATATAAAAGAAAATTCCAAGAGAAATTTTAAATAAAAAACAACAAACACTCAACATATTTTGATGCACAAAATTCTTGAGACATCTTTATATGAAACATATTTAACAGGATTTAGATAGCACAGTATGACTTTCCTTTCTTTTTGGTAACAAAGTCTTAGACATAATTCTATTTAATTGATGATACAACCTGGGTAATGGTATATATTCTACTGGAATAATTACTTATACAGAAATAGATAAAAAACTTGTAATATACAGAGAGCCCTATTTGTCCTTTGTAGGTATAGCATTGCTCTCTAAAGGTAGCAAATCAGATTTTCACTGAATGTTTAAATTAGTGGTAAGGACTTTCAAAGAGAGCCCAGAACACTCACAAGTGCAGCAGTGACATGATAAATAGATCACTTCTGTCATCTCCAAGTTGCTGACACACAGTGTGACAGTAGGAAAACAGTTCTGTTATCTATATCTTTTTCTCCAACTGTGACAAAGAAGATGACCTATATATTCAGTAGATGGTTACTATCCTTATTCATATTATATTTAAAAAACATGACATGAAACTTTAGTCTTCTACATATAGGAGAGATGTGATAATAAATTAGGTGAGTTGTTTATTTCTCCTAATTTTCAGATTGGTGTTAAGACTATAAATTTGCAGAAGAATTACTTTCTAAGAAATTCACTGTACAGACAATACAAAGCAAAAGTTCATTATGATAAACAGACATGAAAGTGGTTTGTGAACCACTTGCCACAACAATGGATGGCTTACTCTTTAAAAAAATAAGTTCTAAGACTGTTATTTATGATTTGAATCACAACTGGTATCTAATAACACAGTTAAGATATGTTCTTTTATATTTTAAAGTTACATAGTTTTGGTTAGCAGAGATGTTACAATTAAAGGTTCCTTAAAAGTGTTTTTATATATTACAGAATCTATAGTTGAAGGTGACATATATTTCTGAAAATTCAAAAATATTTTTGGTAGAAATATAGCAAAATACTTAGTTTCCAAAACAGTCTAGGTTTTTAACAATAATGAAAAAGCAATTAAGAATGTTAGATATTCTAGGTAAAGCTTCTACTTTATTTTTTAAAAGTCCTTTACAATTAAAAAATTAAGTTAGAAATATAAATACTTTAGCTTTTCTTTCTTTTTAAAGGGCATGTGTTAATGTTTCTAAGAGCTCAGTGAATTCTGTGTTTGAGGCTGAACATGAACCCTTTGGGTATACTATTTATGACTGGCAAAGCAACTTCCTAATTCAAAGAGAGAGAGAAAAAAAGACTTATAAAGACTCATAAGGCTTTTTCAACATCAAATAGCTTTTACTAAACAACATTTTGATGAGTTAAGTGTGAGTGATTCAGGGACATATGGATTAAATTTCCCTTGAAATACACATGGGTTTAAAAATTAAGGGGAAAATTCTGAGCAAGATGCATTTTAGAGACTCCAGAATGTTTAAAAGACATTTCTTTCCCTAAATACAAATATCAGGTTGATTCAATTTTAGCTAGACTCTGTAATTTAAAACTACATAAAAATAAATATGGAGGAATCTTTTAAAAATACTAGTTTTGTCAGGGAAAGAATGTTCATTACCTACTGAACTGTATTGCTTTGAGTAGGGAAGCTTAAGCAAATACAATGTGAATATGAGTTTTTCTGCATCTAGTAACACCAAGCTTGTCTCTTCCATTATACTTATTCAATTATGCAATGTAAAGAATTTTTCCTCTGCTTTTGACTCATTTAAAAAAATATTTATCTGGAAAAACTCTAAGCTTTTAGAATTCCACCCCTTTAATTTCATTATAATTTTCCAGAATCTTGAGTTATTCTTTTTTACTATATGCTCTTATTTTTTGCTTTATCCTCCCTCCTTCCTTAGTTCCATTTTTAGATAATATTCAATTTATTTAGAAACCAATTGGCCTCTGGTATCTGGAGTTTCAGATTACAACACGTGTAGGCCAAAATTATCCATCTAATCATCTCGATTATCTATTTTCATTTATTAAGGCAGACATTTTCTATGCCTTAACCTTCTTGCTGAATCATGAAGGAAAAGTGGTAATAAGGCCTATTTTCCTGAAGATTTTTTTCAATTCTTTTCTGAGTCATAGACCATTATATACTTACTTACTATTTAATAGATGTAAGTGAATGAGTGAATATAGTCAAAGAGAAATTTCAGGATATCAAAGTCTTTTACCACCCATCACTTGATACCAGCTTCTAGTCTGAATTAGCAGAACAAAGAATGTAGGAAACTGAAACAATCAGACCAGTTAAAACTGATAAAAACTGTTTGTAAATAAAAGAACATTAACAATTAGTGAAAGTACAGTTAGGAAATATGCTGGGCATTAAAGGTGAGTAATGTAGGTAAGGTGATATCACTTAGGAGAGCCACCATTGGCTTTGCTCTTAGTACACCTCCTTCTTATTAAGCACATTTTCTCTGAGTTTCAGATTTTAGACGTGTGTGTGCATGTGTGTATAAAGGATTGTAAGTCTACTTCTTTAAAAAAGCTGCATAAAAAGTATAACTCATGTAACAGTTCTTCCTGATGCTGCCAGTTCCCTATACTAGTAATTCTCTTAAAAAATTGAAAGTAACACAATCCATCTTTTTCATGTAATAGAGAAAATCTTTTTTAATTAAGAGTCACACTGTTATCATGACTTTATAAAGAAGCTGTTAATTAAAATAGCACAATCAAGAGAAGGTGATAGGGGGACAAATTTTATCTTAAATTTATGTAGCCTTACCCTGGAAAATTCATGTGATGATGCTGAGTAATCATTTAGATAATTGAACTAGTAGGAGTAGAAAATATCATTTTTCAAGCCCCAGAATATTTTATTTCAATAGCTCAAATCAAATTTTGCTTTGTCTTTCATTTTTGGGAAAAATTAGATAATCATCTTAACACTCCAATTTAGTTACATAAATTTTCAGTGGAAATATTTTAAAGATAAGCAACTGTGTTAGATTTCTTCATAGTTCATACATGCATAGGATATGACTGCTACCTTTCACAAATTTAGTCTAAAAGGAAAGAGAAAATACACAGAAAATCACTATAATATATAAGACTTAGCAAGTAAATGTCTAAGAATGATATAATCAAAGTGGGGGACAATAATATAAAGAATCAATAATAACCAGTTTGGGGGAGGACATAGAGAAGGTCACCTGCACACTGCTGATGGTAAAGTTGAAAATATATATAGTTAATTGGGAAGAAAGTCTAGCAGTTCCTCAAAAGCATAAACACACTTATTATCTGATTCCAAAACTTACATCTAGGCATCTATTCAAGAGAGATGAGAACATTTCCTATAAAACGAATGTTCAGATTAGCACTAGTTATAAGAGGTAAAATGCTGAAACGACCTAAATATCCATCAGTCAATGAATATATAACCAAAATGTGATATAGCTGTAGTGGAATATCATTTGCCATGAAGAGAACATATTGAAGGAGGATAGTCACAAAAGATTACATATTATATAATTCTATTTTTCTGAAGTGTCCAGAATGGGCTAGTGCAGAGAGTCAGAAGATGTACTATGATTTCGTGTTTGTGTATTGTGGGGAATGGAAAATTTTGGGTAATAGTTAAAGAGTAGCAGGTTTCTTTTTGAGATAGTTAAATGCTACTAAAGCATGGTGATGATTGCAGAACTCTGTGTCTAATACTAGAAATTATTCAGTTTTGGTTTAAATGATGAACTTGTAGGGTAGATAAATTTTACCTCAATAAAGTTGTTACAAATAAAACCTAACAGACTGTGACAGAACTGGCTAGCTATTTAAATAAGTCTAAATAAATTTCTTTTTTTTTTTTTTTTTGGAAACTGGGTCTTGCTATTTTTGCCCATGGAACCGCAGGCTCTCGTTGCCCTGGGTACCACAGACTCAAGCAATCCCCAGCCTCAGCTTCCCAGGTAGCTGGGATTACAGGCATGCGCCACCACACCCAGCTATTTTTTGGAACTAGGTCTCACTATACGGGCCCCAGGCGGGACTCGAACCGCGATCCCTAGCCCCTGCTGCTTCATAGGCTGAAGCTTACAAGCACGAGCCACCATGCCCGGCTAAATAAATTTCTAAAGGAGAAGGTATGGGAGGTTATTTAAGGTAAAGAAAGATGTTTGGACAATAAGTGTAAGAATGGAAAATCAAATTATATGGACATATCTGAGTGGACCATTGATAGTAATGGTATTTTAAAATTATATATACAATATATATGTAATCTATGTAAAGAATTTTTAATATGCAAGACCATATTCATCTTTAACTCAGCATTCTATAAATTAGAATAATTACTAATACTTGGAAGTAACGAGGAATCTGTATGAATTTCAATTCTATTATGTGAATGTTTATGCTGTCACTCAGCATGTGTGATAAAATTATCACTCAGAAAGAAATAAAATTGAATTATATCTTTGGCTTTACAATTTGTAGAAATTTGAGTTAATTTTAAATTTTACAAAAGAATTATTTATGAAAATAACTTAAGCTTAGTTTCTCTTTTTTTTTGGTCAGGAGGATTAGTCTCACATTAAAATAGGCTTTTAGATTAAAATCAGTTAAATTATAGTTATTAATTTAAGTTTTAAATAACAATATAATTAGTACATTGAAACTTTTAGTTACATATGGAATCTTAGGTGCCAATTCATTTTGAGAATCACTACAAACTAAAAGAGCAATTAAAATAAGTGGAGTTAGATATTACTACTATAGTAATTATTTAAGTGACTGACACGTTTGGGTTACATAATAGCGATTTGTGATAATTTATAGTAAGTTGAGTAACTGATAAGCACACACATTTAACTTGCCTCTTGAGATGAACAGCTTGGGAAGGAAGGAAACTAAAAGTGAAACAGAGAATTAGATGACATTCAAAGCTGCAAAACACTGTGGAACATTTTATCTTGATTAAAACTGGAAAATGTAAAAAAAATAGAGAAAAGAGTAAAAATGATAATTTTTTGTATTGTGTTAAAATATTTCATGTAATAGACATTTTTAGCCTACCAAAATTATTTTGAGCAGCAATCTAGACTACATAAAACAAAAATTAATTATGTATATTCACAGACTTCTAAGTCTAATATAAAGATTGAATTATAATCTTAGCATCTTGGCTTTACATCATTTTAGAAGATCTTTTAAGTTATATATACACATATATAAACCTATAAGAAATACATATATAGTTATATATAGCATATATAAAACATACATATGTACTTATATAAACACATATATATGCAAACATATTTACATACTATTTGGTGTAACTTTTATTCAAGTCATATTTTATTATGCATTTTGAAGAAAATATTTTATTTAGTTAACTTTTCAGAAATTAATCTCTGTTGGCCTCTATAACCTCATTTGTGTAGGCCTGTAATACTGTCTACTACATGGAATTATTTAAACTCTTAAATTATTGTTTATAAAACCCTTTTAACAGCCTTGTTCCTAGTAAAACACAACTGTTATTCTTTCTCTTTCTCTTCTTTATTATGAAACACAAACTGATTCCATTTTTCAAATAAGAACTCCTTAATTAAACTTATATACATCAATACATTCCCTTAGTTTCCTAACCTAATTAGCATATTTTCCTCTTGAATTACCCTGATGATTTAGTACTACTATGGGCTGGCAAATTAAAGCATGGTCTCTTCATCTGTGTGCCTATGTCAGCAAAATAGGATTTTGTAAGAACAAAAAATAAATGATGCTTATCAACAGGTCTTGGGTGACCATTATTATTTTAATAACAATGTATTCATTCATATAAAATCTAAAATCTAAGAACATTAATTACTTTTATAGTTTTGAAGGTAAATTTCTTATATTAATATATGCAAAGTAGAGGGCACAAAAGAGTAAGATGGCTAACAGGTGTTAAGGAAGTGGGAAACCCCAGGGTATACAATGATGTAATATATAGATATAGATATATAATAATAAATTAAACTTACAAAAAAGAAAAAAAAGAATCACCTGTGCTGATAGTTAGGTTGTTAGTAAAAGTCATAGGGAATGGTATCTCCTTGGGATATCCCCCATATCCCCCACCCCCCAGGTCTGCATCTCCTCCATGCTCTATGACCAGGGCATTGAGGGGCTGGTCATGGGCATCAGAGAAGAGCCCAACACTGAAAAAAAAAATAATATGCAAGCCATATCACTAGGTCAAGAAAACATGAACCTGTAATTTTCATCTCACAGATGGAAAATGAGTAATTTTTATAGTATATAATATTTCCACATACTAAATATGAGATTAAATAAATATTGTACATAGATTTTAGTATAATAGATACTGCAAGAGTGCTGCTTTCTTAGAGCAGTTTGGAAATATCACACTTCTTAGAATGACAAATTATGTATTATAAATGGAGACAAATTATAATTATTGTTTAATAGCTTCAAATTTCTGAGACAGAGATAACCACCTGATTTGCTAGAACAATAAAAAATTAGATATTCATGTTGCCTGAAACTTTAAGAGCTGATACTTTAAATCTAAGAATATGATTTGTTATTAACTTCCAACAATAATTTTTATTGACATTGTCAGTATCTTGCCAGTTTAAAGTAATGACTAGGTCTCAGTATTTATAAAATGAATCTATATATTCCTGTAAGTTATGCAGACTATATCTGTGACTCCTACTTCTTCCTTACGCAGCATCTAGCCCCTATTCTTGTATAGGACTCCCTTTATCAGATTCTCAATAGTGGTGTCAAAGTGGTTTGGGCTAACAGTACAAATAACCACATCTTATCTGATGGCAGTAAGTGCTGCTATGAGCTGAACATAGACTAAGGGAAGGAGAAAGTGAAACTGAGAGTGGGTAGGTAAGGAAATTATTGCTAGTGGTGGTTTGCAGTGTGAGGACAGGCAAACAAACAACACCAGCAGGGAGAGAAGGGAATATTCAGAGGAATGACAAACATGGAGGAAACAGCCAATCCACTGGTCACCTAGCTGAAGTGACTATTTCCTTATCTGCTGGCATGCTAGAAGCAAGTATGCCAATGAGCTGATCCTTCCCTTACCCCTCCAATTATTCAAGTATTTAGGTGGGAATAATGTAAGCTCTGCTTTACTTATCCTATATAACAAGTTTCTCTTCATTATAAAGAAAGTAGATGCTTTTTAAAAAAGTTTTCTGAGTGAAATACACAATTGTTTGTTATGTATTTTCTTCTTTTTAACACAAGAAATGTCTGTCCTCTCTCTGATACCAGAAATGAAATAATGTAAATGATTAACATTTATATTATTGAGCATTTTTCCCTACCACCGGTACATATCTGTCTCACACAGGAGACAGATTTTTAATTCAGTAACTTTGTGTTAGCATTTATTTCTTAATAATAAATAGAAGAAAAATATTTAAAAATTTACCAGCAAGATTGTCTATTTCTTTCTCCTGGAGCAGACTGACCGCATCATCATCTCCTTCCAGCATAAGCTCAGCCTCCGCATTCTGATTCACAATTGCTTGACTTCTGAATGTCTTCTTGGACTTTACCACATCTTCTTCTGTACCTAATCAACCAAAATAGAATTTATATCACTGTTATTGTTTTGCTCTCAGCATTATAAATCTATTACTTTCTTGTAATTACATGCTGTATTGACATATTACATTGAAATTAAACTTTACCTTTATTTGTTCTTCTAAATAACTCTGTGAGAAAGGTCAAAGATATGTAAGTACTTGCCCTTATTTTACAGCTGAGAAAATAAGTTGAGAAAGTTACATGCATTGGTGAAGAATCTAAGAGCTTGTTGGTGCTAAAGAAATGATTGCATAGTTCATGTCTTGGATCTCTACGATCGCTCTAAGATCACTGCACCTTCTACAAAATATTTGGACTTTATCACAAGCTAATTTTCTAATTCATAAGATTACAGTTTTACACAATTACATAATTACATTCTTGTGTGAACTAGATAATCAACTGGTCAGATCATTTTAAAAGGGGAGATAGGTGTGAAGAAAACAAGCTTTCCTTCACAATGGAGGGGGAAAAAAAGGTTATTCAAGGAAGCCACAGAGAGTTGGAGTTGGGACTGAGTAAAATCTATCCCACAATATTACTTAGTAAGATACTGTTTTTTCAAAAAAAATTAGACCCTTATTTTGCTACCTACAAATAATAAAGAAAGGCCAAATCTATACATAGAAAAATAAGTAAGGACAATTGAGTACAGCAAAATTTGACCTGTCACTAACATGCCCATTAATGTAAATCAAGGTAAAGGTCAGAAATTACATGCATTTGAATCCCTTATGGGTTTGACTGTTCAACAAATATTTTGAAATTTATGTCTAAATACATGCTTTGGCAGCAATGAATGCAAAATTATCTAGCGGCAAGTGAATTACATATATGCTCTCACAGATAACAACCCTATTTCATATTATTTGAAGCTGGAATTAAACATGGAAAAATGTCACATATTGTGTTCTATATGTAGTATTGATACAGGTCCCAAGAAATAGCATCAAGTGGGAAAACACCTTTATCTTTTCAGATGCTGTGGTATTATGCAGACGTGCAGTTGTTCTTTAAATCTTGTTATGCCTTTGGCTAAAATTCTCTCCAGTTAACTATACTGGAGTTAATTGGGCAATTCTCCTTGGCCCAATCTAAGACTTCCGACAGTTCATTAATATATTGCTGATGCTTGTGTACTTCTTGGAAGTGCATCTAGCTGCTATAAAACCTGCACCGTAGAACAGAGTGCAGGCTTCCTTTTTTGCAGCCTGCACACTTTTTTTTTTTTTTTTTTTTGTCAGAGATGCAGAGTGGCTTCTGTTTGCTGAAACAACACATTGACCAAACAGAAGGTCAATAGGCTATACCTTTTGGTAAAAACCACGTGTTGAGGTCACAGTCATATCACAATAGCATTGTAATGTGTCCTTAGTTAGAAGAGACCATCTCTTACCCCTGGTTCTTAGTGTATAAATAGTATATAGAAAGTGTGGTTAAAATACAGCTTAACAATATAAAGTAGCAGATGGTGGTAGTGTGGCTACATACATCTGAATCATACAGAGCACTGTAAACCAGTATTACTTTAATTTAAAAAATAAAGTGAACAATTTTCAATAAAAACAAATGATTTTATTGAAGATCAATTAAATAATTTTGTATATATTCTTATTTCTGTAATAAAAGATTGATTAATGAATGTTTCAGAACCTCACCTGCATTTTATTTGGTTTATTGGTGATATAAAGTTGGCACAAAAGCAACGTTACAGGGACAGCTATCTTTAGAACTTGTTTCTTCTGGGGTAGTAGGCTTAAATTAAGAAACTTAGCACTTAGATTATTTGAGAAAATAAAAGAGGTAAACCTAATGATGAACTGTCAATAGTTCTCTCTTGAGTTCTTTATATGCTTATTTCATTAGGCATCTTTGCCAGATCTTCCTAATTCCATATGTCCCTACCAGAACAAATCATCCTTTGCTTCTCTGCTTCCTCTTGCTTTAATCACCCCATTTACTTAAAAATCAAATCTACTATTCATTCTGTGAAGTGACTGCCACTACCCTCTCTCAGATTATCATCATTTTGTTCTAGATGGTTTCAATATTTCCCTTATTGACAATAACCTCCAAACTTTTATGAGTGATTTTAAACAAACACAAGTAAGTTGAAGCTATTTTCCTGCTTAAGATTTATTAACATTTCCCAATTAATCACAACAAACACAAGATTTAATAAAGGATAAAATCTAAATGCCTTAGTTTATATAACACAATGCCATTATCCTTTCTGTCTTTTAAAGTCACTATTCTTAAGTACTCTTCCTGACCAATCCACCTGTATTTCCACAATATACATATAGTTCAGTCACACATACATTTGTCTTCTCCACAAGGTTATAGCTTCACTTTGCAGGCTGAGTGCTTGACAACCAGCAGGTATACCATAACATCTGCTGATCTGAAGTTCAAGTCTACTCACCTTGTGATTCTTCATGACTCCTTAAGGTAGACTTGTATGCTCTGTTCTTATGTTTCCACCATATTTAATAAATTCACTGTACACAGAAACTATTGACCCTGTAATTGTTTGCTTGTTATTTACACAGGGCCTAGAAACTCCTTAATAACTAGAGACATATTTCTGTTTTTGTATTTTCAGTTCATAGTACAATGTCTGGCATGGAATAAGCTCTTATAAATGCTGAATGAATAAACAAAGACATAAAATTGACCACTAAGTCATTTCTTAATCTGAAGATGCCAAACTATCTCAGAGTACCCTGGTGATTTCCCTTCTATTTCGGGACAATTTGGAGAATCTTTATGATTTTACACAAAAAGTAATCTATGTATTTATATGAGCTGGTCAATAAAGGTCTTTAAGTAAAAATCAACCTAAGAAAGCAATTTTTTCTTTGTATCATAGCCATATACTCTCTGTATTGTCACTTACCAAAAAAAAAAAAAAAAGACTTCATGTATAATTTTAATCTACCAAGAAATAAAATATAATAAATAAAATATAAAGGAAGGTGAACTCTGAAATGCCTATTTAAACTTTCATTTTTATCCACTCTGGTATTAAAGTAAGAAAACAATTATGCTTTTAAAAGTTATATAGTTAACTAATCCATATCAACACACTGAACTTATCCCTGTTGAAGTGCTATCAGTTTGCAGCTCAGTAAACTTCCTGATTTTATGGTACTGAACCAAACATTTATCTAAATTAAAGTGTACAAGATCCAAAGGTGCTTTTCAATCACAATATCTTTTATGAATTAGAGCTTCATTCATCAAAATTAGAGCCAAAAGGAGGTAAGGTCTCTAAGGGCTGTCTCATTACAAGGCTTATAAACACTGTCCTTAGACAGAATTGGTTTAACACCTAACAAATCAAAATCTGATTGGGAAGAGAATTTATTTGAGATCATCTATCTTCAGAAGATATGTTGGACTGAGTGCACGTCTTGGCCTCTCTAGCCATTCATCAAGAAATTAACAAGTGAAAACCACAAACCACCAGAATTCCCAAGATTAGAACATGTGAGTTATAAGTAAAGTTGGACAGTTTATTTTCTAAGAAAAAGATGAAAGTGCCATAAAATTTGAGAAGACTCAAAATTTTAAAATGTATCAAATGAGTATACTAATGAAGCAAAGTTTAAAATTATAGATCTGTTATTTTCTACATTATGTTAGAAAGAATAAATACAGGAAAGCATTTCTTACATGTTAGATTTCTTAGTAAATTAAGTAAATATAATCTTGAAGAGCTGTATGTGAAAATATTATCTAATACATAACAGTGCTTTATCTGAATCTAAATAAAGTTCCTTTTCCATTAATAGTTCTCTTAGTAAACAAGCATCCATGAGAAACAAAGCAAAGTGAATTAGAAATGAAGTAGAATGGAAATAAATTGTTTCTAGTATTGCTATTATAGCCTAATATTAATTTTATTATTATTAAAATTACTTTATTTTAAATAAATACAAGTTAAAATACAGAAATTACAAAATGGACACATTAAGTTATCTTAATGTATTTATATACTATGACTATTTAGAAAGTCTGCACAATCAAGGCAAAGAAATTTTATTTGCCTTTCAGATCCTTTAAAGTGATTTAAATATGAACGATGTAAAGAAAAATACTACACATTATTTTATTTCTGTTCAAGGAGTTATTCTGTAATCAGGTCTAAAACATTTAAAATAGTAATTTTACAATATATGTCACAGATCATGCACGTGTTGTTAATGTACAAAGAGAAAAGATGTAAATCCATAACAAATCAATTTTAACAGAGCGCTAATTTCTTATTAGTTGTATCTTACTTTTATTTACTGTACATTAAGACAGCAATATGTTGTCACTTACAAAAATTATATATGTCTATCAAAATACCTATCTTATATCTACTATGAAAACATACACATTTTCAATATTACTTGATCTTTAAATTTAAATATATGGTAAACAACCCATGATTTGGCACCTGCTTATTTAACCTCACAATTTTACACCTCATAATCCCTAAGAGCTGAACACTTTGGTTCGCAAACATGCCACGTTGCTACAAAGCTCTAAGTCTTTGGCATATGTAACTTCATTTATATGGCATCTCCTACTTGCCTTGTCAATCAAGATTCATTTGTTGTTTACTTCTTTCTCTATATAACTTTTATATCTTATAAATAATTCTTAATGTATTATTCACATTTTAGGTTTTTCTGGAATCTTTTGCATAGGTATTCTCTTACTAGACTTTAAATTCTAGTGTGTCAAATGTTAATCAACATGGTAACCAATATTTGAGTAAGCATGTACAAATATTAATGTAATCCATATACTGAACAGTTAAATTTGCATTACTTGTTTCATTTCTCTTTATATCCTTTACAGTTTCCTCATAAATAGTATTATGTGATCTACAATATTGACTTTATTTTTCCTGCAAACATTCATTATGAGCATAGTGGAAAAAATATAGACCAATCTTTTCATTTTAGTTTCATACTGGTGAAAGATGTTTAAGCATTTAATAACCTAAATTAACAGTAGTTTTGCTAAATTATACAATGGGCCAGGCATGGTGGCTCGTGCCTGTAAGCTTCAGCCTATGAAGCAGCTGGGGCTAGGGATCATGGTTCGAGTCCCACCTGGGGCCTGTAGCAGACCTAGTTCCAAAAAAATAGCTGGGCATGGTAGCACACACCTGTAATCCCAGCTACCTGGGAAGTTGAGGCTGGGGATTGCTTGTGTTTATGGCCCCCAGGGCAATGAGAGCCTGTGGTTCCACGGGCAAAAATAGCTAGACCTAGTCTCAAATAAGTAAGTAAGTAACTAAGTAAGTAAGTAAATAAATAAATAAAGTTAAACAATGTATGCTAAAATGCTCTGAATTCATGAATATTATTTACGATATAATTCAAAACTATTTTTTAAAATTTTGATACAATTAATGGAACACATTTTACGTAAAGAGCAAACTGGGTAAGCAATTTGAAAATGATCAAAAAGTAATGCTATATTGCTTATAGTAAGATTCCTGTAAAGGAGGGAAAAAAAAGCTGATATGAAGATTATGAACCTCAAATAAGATAATGCAGGCATCTAAGGTCACATCACAAAGCCTAACCACCAAGGTTTAGACAACAAATGATAGTTTCCTTTCTATCAGTTGGGATTAACGTTCTTCTCTCCATCTTTCTGCCTTAATGTGGTTTATACATATTATAAGGGAATAGAGATCTTCAGTCTTGTACTAGATCAGAGGATAGTATGCACACAGGTATTCTGGAGTACTTGTGATACTGAATGGAGAATAAACAGTTCAAACACTGCTTTTTCTCAATAATCATACAAGTCATTTATTAAATAAAATTGTATAAGCATATACAAGTTATAAATGTGCTTTATATTTTGTATACATTATCTTAAGACTATGGGTATTCTTAATAGCTTGGATATTTGATAGAACTTCTGCTTTCTCAACAAAGGTGATACTAGAAATTGCTTTATAGAATTAAATAATGTATTTAATAACCACTTACAGTCTATTATTGAAAGGAGATAGGCAAATTTTAATCTTACTTAATTACTAATTTTAATCTTACTTAAATCCATTATCAGGAAATTCCAATGTTTCTAAACATTTGGAAATCAGTTTCACAAACAGCATTCTTTTATGAAGGAGAAATTCTTTTCAGTATATGCCACATCACAATAGTTTTAGCTTATAAGATGTTTTTGACAAATATTTACCTCTGTGTAATTAAGATAAATTAAATGCTGCAATTCATTCTTAAGCTTAAGCACTTTTTTTTAAACAAATTTATTGAATTTATTGACATATGGATACTTTAGAGGGTTTTAAACTAAAGTTTACCTTTTTTCATTAAAGCTGAAATCAGAGTAATATAGTCAATAGTTAGTGCTTTTACAACTCTCAAATTTATCATTTTATAATAAATATATATCTTAACTAACTACACTAGACATGGTAACATGGTCTCATGCAACTATATATATATATATATATATATATATATATATATATATATATATATATATATAAATCAATCTGTTGCTAAGAAGTTACAATTTTGACAATTTCAAAAAAGGGTAAAATACTTAGTATATTGAGATGCTTATAGCTGACAATATTTTATGCTGCTTTTAATGGGAGATAAAATCATCAGATACACACATAGAACACATTTTACTGAAACAATCATTATTATAAGTAAATTTTGTAAAACATTTAATTAAATGTGTTTTAGCTACAGCACAGCTTAATTCCTTCCTTAAGATTTATAAATGAGGATAATATGAAATGAATGACCAACTGAAACCTAGGTCTAAAAAAAAAAATCATCTTTAAAAACCAAAATTTTTATTTTCAGAGAACAGACTCTGCAGTGATAACAAAAACTGTTAGAAAAAAAAAATGATTAGAAATCTCAAGTCCTTCCCCCTGCCCCGTTTGTATCGATACTGAGTCAGGAGTTTCACTTTATTAGAACAAAACCATTCTTTTTAAAGATTGATGAAAAGCCCTTTTCATCAGTTACAGTTTCTATTTATTGTTTCAAACACACTTTAAGTAAGGGTTTGAGCAGTTACTGACTGATCAAATTTAATGGACAGACACAGATACAATTCTGTACAGTTTAGATATCAAATTCCTCCTTTCTTAGTATTTTAGTCTGAATGCACTGAACTTTAAAATGATTCCTACTTTAATTCATTTTTGTTAACAGAAAATGTATCAAATAATACAAATACATATTATCTATATTGTCATAAAACTAAAAATTCAAGACACACATTTCAAGTTTACAATGTACTTAATTTAGAAATGGTAATATTTATTTAAACCAATAATTGGTGTTACTTATGGTCAATGTTAACACATTATTATGTTACATCAAGTTATACTTTCCTTTGTATTTTCACAAACCACAAACATGCACAAACCTTTCTTGTATTAAAATAGACATAAATATAATAACTGTGGTAAGATACCCTCTGAAAAGCTTGAGTTAAATATTTCAGTGGTATAGTAAACATGTTGAATCAGCAATACGGCCACTAATTAAGATGAAATGTTTACAGAAATTACTCTAAGTGGTAAATTTTTATTCAGATTAGTTATGCTTGTAAATGATTTTCTGGGATATAAGAAATAAAAAAGGAAAATGGCTACCTAACATCAACAGTTATTGCTGAATGGGAAAGGACATCAAGGACACTTGCAAGTAAAAGAATTGGATCAATATTAACGTGATTTTCATTTCATGCTTCCCCAACTCCAGTAAGCTGACAATATACTCTGATTATGTGAACTGCCTCAGAGTAACACAGAAAAGGTTATTAGAGCAAGAGGTGGAAATGGAATGCACTTTTTATATTGACAGGCCTGCTAATAGAGTATACTGATTTTCAAAGACATGCAATGCATTTTTACAATTTGGTTCTGACAGCAGAAATGGAATTTCATTTATTCTTAATTCAAAATATTCATATGTAAGCAATATTTTGTACAGCAGTCCAACAAAGGGGATGCTCATATATAGCATTTTAAAACTAAAAAAATGCAATTAAAAAGGTGCAAGAAAATATTATTGAATTTAAGTGCAGCACTTTATAAGTATGAAATGCTAACTTAATAATCATCTTAATGGAGTAAATTTAGAAAACTGCATTCCATGCTTTTTAAAGGAAATTTGATAAACCACATTTTAAGAATATACAAGATGGTAAGTGTAGACTCTCTCTGCATTTTAGACTGGATATTAGTTGGTAGAATTTTGATTAGCATTCAAGTTCGGATGATTTTAAAATACTATAAATAAAATTTCATTACATTAGGAAACACGTGATACACTTTGCTTGTGCAAAAATGGTATATATACATAAAACTTGGGCTAGTTTGAAATCTTTTAAATATCCAAAAACAGAGATAATGTATTATTCATCTTTGTGATTATATGACTCCATGGGAAAGTGATTGGATACAATGTGAAAATATGCTTGCACAGGACTGAGCCTGAAAATAAATACACCAAAATGGTAAAGACATTTATCTTTAAATGGGTATCTATGGGTGACTTTTCCCTCATTCTGTACATATTTTTTGGCATTTTCATGGTTTTCTATAGTGAACATATTTCTTTTCTTGAAGGAACAGTCATAGGATAAAAATGTGCATCATAGGTTGAGAGTGGTAGATGGCAGATAACAAAAATGAAATGAAGAAAGTTCTGGTAATTCTTGAAATGAAACAAAAGATGAACTGAGCAACCTGAATTTGTCTTGAAAGAGGGCAAGATTTTCCTTGGCAGCGAGTAGCATCAAACTAGGGAATGATGCTTAGGTTTATTTTTCAAATCTATTACAGAGATCAGTGTAGAAATATTTACTCTAAAACTATGAAAAATTGGGGTAAAATATGTATTGGCAAGGTAAGGGAATGGTCCAGAGGCATGAAAGGAATAGTTATCAACTAAAAATTATCTTTAACTACAAAAATATGGAATAGTTAAAGAGTGGTGCTGATATAAGCTATTTAAAGCATACTGAAATTATTTTAAAATATTTTAAGTGATATGGACTACACACTCTGAATGATACTGTTTATACTGGTATATAACAGCATACATTCTTACAGAGTATAAGTTAAAAAGAACAAATAAAACTTTAACAAGTAAACTTCAACGTTGGGGGAATGTTCTGTAAATGTGTTTATGGAAAAATTATTTCCACTCATAGATAGGAATAATCAGCATTGTCAAAATGATCATCCAACTTAAAGCGATATACAGATTCAGCATAATTCTGATGATAAAAATATCAATGGTGTTTTTGAAAGCACTACCAAAATTCACAAAGAATTACAAAAGACCTTGAATACCAAAATCAATATTGACCAAAAAACAAAACAAAACAAAGAGAGAATGGTGGTATCATACTTCCAGACTTCAAATTATACTATAAAGTTGTAACAATTAAAACTGCCTGGTACTGGAATGGAAATAGACCCAAAGACCAGTGCAGCAGAATGATATCCCAGAAATAAACCCACATGGATATGGACAGTGACAAAGGAGCCAACAACATACACTGGAATAAGGATAGTGTCTTCAATAAATGGTGTGGGAAAACTTGGACAGCTGTATGCAAAAATAAAACTAAACCACAATCTCACATAAAACAAAAAAATCCGTTCAAAATGGATAAAAGACTTGGATATAGACCCTGAAACCATTAAAATAAATAGAAGAAAACATAAACAAAACATCTCATGACATAAACTTTAGTGATTAGTCCTTAGGGATTCATTCAAAAGAGGAAGGAAAACAAAAGAACATAAACAACTGGGACTACAATAACCCAAAAAGAGTTTTTGCACAGTGAAATAAACCATAACTAAAATGACAAGATCCTTTCATATGAGAGAAAATATTTGCACATCATACATCTGACAAAGGACTGATATCAAAGATACACACACACACACACACACACACACACACACACACAAAACCCTCAAGAGAATCTGTAAAAAAAAAAAACAAAACAAAACAAATAACCCAATCCAAAAACAGGTGAAAGAACTAAATAGATACTTCTCCAAAGAAGACATTCAAATTGCAACAGGTGTATAAGAAAAAATCCACAAACATTTATTATTAGAGAAATACAACTCAAAAACAAAGAGATACCATTTCATACTTCTAAGTTTACCCACATAAAAAAGACCAGAAACAAGTGTTGATGAAGATGTGGAGAAAAGGGAACCTTCCAACATTGCTTTGGGAATGCTGACTGATCTGACCCTTTCATAAAACAGTAAGGAGGTCATACCAGAACATTAAAAATTGATTGGTCATTTGACCCAGTGATTTCATTCCTAGGAATTTACCCCTGCCCCCAATTTGAAAACATAATTTGAAAGGAAACTTTCACTCTCATGTTCATTTACAGCAATTTTTACTGTAGCAAACTATGGAAATGACAATGTATGGAAATGCCCCAGAGCAGATGAGTGGATCAAGAAGATGTGGTTTATACACACAATGGAAAACCACACAGAGATTTAAAAAAGATAAACTCATGTCATTTGTGGCAACACCAGTATTGCTGGAAGAGATAATTCTAACAGAAGGAGAAAGGTAAATTCTGGATGGCATCTCCAATAAGTGTAAAGTAAAGTAATAATAAGTGTAAAGTAAAGTAAGTGTAATGTAAAGTAACTCATCTGAAAGTCATTTAAAGACAAGTTTTTAAAAATGACCCATGAATGCTGACTACAGAACTAAACCATCAAAGAGGGCAGAAGGGTGAAAATAAAGAGGCAATGAAGCAGAGTGGACTACCATGGTGAACTATGAGCTATTTGGCAGGCAAGAATTCTACCACTGAACCATCCATGAGTATGAGCTATTTGGTTGTGAGTGCACTACGGTGGTAATTGATGGGGATATACAAATACTATCTCTATCTATAAAATTCCAAATATATCTACAGCATACAACATACTATATAGTAAAAAAGGTTTATTTAGATTGCAGTTTTTGCTCTGTCTACCACTTATTAGTGGGTCAGTGAATTTCTATAGCTTGATTATTTTTTTTTCAACTAAACATGCCCTAATAACTTAGTCTCTTAACAAACCTTTCACAGTATGGCTCTAAACAACCTTTTCAACTTCATGTTTTTAAGAACTCCCACACTACCATCATATGAAATGGATGTCCAATCCCTGGACATATTATGATGTGTTATGAAATCCCTTTCTCCTGATGCCACCATCTCATTTGTTGGCTTAAGATGCTCTCCATTCATCTTTTCAAATCAGGTCAAAATGCACTTTTTCACTGAGTTCAGAGAGAATTTTAAATATATATCTTGATGAAACTATTTGTCACACTGGATTGTAAACACATCATACTATATATGTATAACAGTGTATCACATATGTAATTATATATACAATTTATGCCAAGTTTGTACATAATACAAGATTATAAACAACACATGCCATTTAACCATAAATTAATATGGTTTTGTCAGTTTTTATATATAATTTTGTTAGTTCCTTAATGCTCCATTTAGAAGTAAAGTAAAACATAAATAACAAAATTTGGAAATACCATACTTAGAAATCTATTCCACAAAAAGTCCTTCTTTCAATGTTACAAACAAAATTTGTGAATGGATGTGGTCATAATATTGTGTGTACACCTTGAATTCAGACATCCATTTAATACATATGGAATGAGTAACTTCGTGGAATTTTATAAATGTGGATGTTCTAAGTGGGAGAGATAGAAGATAAAATTCCTGCCCTCAACTACTTTTTGTTTTTCTTTTTTTTTTTTTGAATACAAAACATCTAAAAATTATCTCATAAAATTACTGCAAAGAAATCTGTCACCAAGTGAGACCATTCAAAGGTATAAGGTAGGTTCTTTTATACATAATTCTGTGCTTTCATAATTACTATTACTACCTCTGTGCTTTCAAAGCTCACCTGCTTTGTTCTTAGACTTCTCAAACAAAAACAATTGACAGTCAACAGATACAAAGAACACATTTGTTAAGACACAATAAAGAAAAAAATTCTTAGTAAGATGGGACTAGAGAAATCTACAATAACTTAATAAAGGCTATATATCATAAATCTATAGTCAATATTACACTTAATGATGAAAAACTGAAAGTTGTCGTTTTCAGATCAGAAACAAAGCAAGGATGGTGTTTAACTAGCATTAGAAGTTTTAGCTAGAGGAATCAAAAAAAGAAGTAAAAGGAATTCATACAGGAAAAGAAGTGCTATCACTTTTTGCAGCTGGTATGCTATTACATATAGGAAACCAAAGACATCAAAAATCTCTTATAAACAACAAATGAATATAGCAAAATGGTAGGTTAAAAAAATCAATACACAAAAGTATGATATATCCTTATATAAAATAATGAGTAGGGAAAAATTCTAATTCTCATTACATGCAAAAAAAATTAAAACTTGGAGTTAACCTAAAGAGGTGAAGGATTCATACATTGAGAATTCTAAGACATGATGAAAGGATTTGAAGAAGATAGAAAGAGATAGAAAGAAAATCCATGTCATGGATTGGGAGAATACACTCAAATAATTACCAAAGGCAATATACGGATTCAATGCACTCATTAAAATTTAAATGATATTCATCAAGAAAACAGAGCTGAACATCCCAAAATTTATATGAAACCATGAAAGACTACAAATATCTAAAGCAATCCTGAGAAAAAAGAAAAAATGGAGGCATTATGTTACCTGATTTTACACTATCAGGCTACAGTAATTAATACTGCAATGAAAGAAGACTAAAGGGTCAATGAAACAAAGCTAAAAGTTCAGAAATAAACCATACATATGCTAATCGCTAATTTATGACAAAGAAGATTCACTCATACAATAGGAAGAGGAAGCTCTTATAAACAATGTTGCTAAAACTGGAAAATCACATGTAAAAGAATGAAACTGGATCATTCTCTAATTTCATGTACCAAAAAATTAAAATGTGTTAAAAGCTTAGATAGAAGATTTGTGTGATAAAATATGAAAAACACTGTCAATATATTTTATGATCCAATGATACAGATGTCTTTTGAAACTTGAATCCTATTACAGGGGAAATAAAAGCAAAAATAAACTGGGACAAACTCATATTAAAAAGGTTTTACATAGTAAAATTAATTATTTAGAGATTAACAAAACAGCTGAGTGGGCAAAGATATGCACGCATTAAAAGTCAATATGGGGCTAATGTCTGTTTCTGTTATACAAAGAGTCAATCAACTTAATAAAATACAAGTCCAATTAACAAATGGACAGAGTATTTATCATAAAAGACACTTTTCCTAGAGGATATCTAATGTGCCAATACATATATGGCAAAAATGCTCATTGTTATATTTAACAAGGGATATGTAAGTCAAAACTACAAAGTATCCTCTCATCCCAGTGAGACTGGGATACATTAAAAAAGTCTCCCTGTAACAATTGCTGTAAATGACGTGGAGAAAGAGGAATCCAATTACACTGTTGGTGGGAAAGTAAACTAGTGCAACCATTTTGGAAAGTGATTCGGATTTACCGTTAGGAGTCTAAAAGTGAAAATATATGAATTAGCAATATCATTCATAGGCATCTATCCTACACTGTATGGGAGTAGAGCTAAGAAGCATTACAGGAATCCATGTGCTGTTAAGAGTTATAAACTTTGTTTCGGTATCTGAATCTGGCATCAAGCACATACATATCATGAGGAAAATATTCAATAAATGTTTTTAAATTAATAAAAATATTTGATTTCTCTGAATGGTTGAAAACCTTCCATCAAAGCTTCAATATAAAAAGGGTTGTTAGAACATGTGTTGATATAAAAATGCTATATAAGTTCTGCTAAATGTATTTTTATAGATCTGTTTTAAAAGCACATTTTATAACAGTATTTATATAACACATTTCAATTATTTTAATAGACTATATAAAACCATGGGATAAATACAAAACTATGACTTTAAAAAATGACACAGTGATATCAGAAAGGCTGAAAGAACGTTAGTTCCCTGCATGTTTTGCTCTCCCTCTTAAAAAATAAAAAAAACTATACATTACCCTATCAACAAATAACAATCAGAAGACCTAGTTCTTGAAACATGGGGAGTCAACTAAAATGGAGTTATCAATTAATAACAATAATGTCTGGAAGAGGCTCTACAAATACAAACAATAGGTTACCAGGTTAAAAAAAAAGTCAAGTTTTTCCTCAAAAAAACTTGCTAATCTTAAAAAAAAAATTAAGCCAGATACTTTAATGCTTCTTTTTCAACAACTGCACAACTACATTAGTATTTTTTATTCTCATTGCTTTTTTTTTAATTTCTTAATAACTACAAGTATCACATTACAGTTGCCGTGCATATACCGTCAAAACTCATTCCAGATTCATTACAGAGCTGCTTTTTATTCATCAAGGTCATATCTTGATGGTTTCACAAGCTTGGGTAAATCAGGTGTTAAGCAGACACTTCGCTGAGGAAACTTAAGATGTTCTCATTTGCGTTTTCAGCATATCTTATTATTTATTGCCAAAGAAATGACTGATTAACTTTGTCATCTTTGCTCCATGTTTTTTTATTTTTTTTTTTCCCCCTTAGGCTGAAGCAGCCTGCCCTCTTCTGTGATGCCTGATCAGACTTATTTAAGATGATGTCTTTGATCACAGACATGGGCAGCTTGCAATCCTAGGCTCTGATGAAACATTGCTACCATAATTTTAAAGAATGGAAAAAAGAGTCCAAAAAGATAATGGACAGTCAACAAAGGCAACCAAACTTGTTAAGATTTCTTATTATGCTTTGACAGCATAATCTTAATTCATGAGAAAATACACCAGAATTGACTAGTTTAGGTTTTATTTAAACATATAAATAAAGTACAAAACCCTCCTTTTTCAATCATTTTCTCATTAGCTAATTTTCCCTGAAGAAACAATTCTTCTGCAGGTTGGAATGAATTTATGAGTCTTAAAACATTTTCCTTGTTTTCTTCAATTGCTGTGGTCTGTAAAATTCTTGTAATCAATTACATTTGCACTTATATGAGATTTTACTATTAGAAAATACCCAAATAACATATTCAATACACACCGAATTAGAACATTAAACAGGCAAAAAATTACATGCCTCTAGGTTTTTATTAATCACATTCCAGCACCAGAGGCTGAAAGTATATCAAATCACACCAAATCTTTTGCACATGACAACCTCATAAATTATTCAGCTCATTAGTATTACTAAGAAGCATGGAAAACTCCATCAGTGTTAAGGATGTTTTCCAACTGAAAAAGGTCAACCAAAAGTTTTAATAATAAAATTGAAGGGAAAGCTTTCAAAGTAAATATGAAATAAAATTACTGTCCTTTATAGCCCCTTGAAATTACAACCTTGATATTCTGGTTCCTATTCCTTTAAAAGAAAACATTAAAATATTTGCGCTGTAGCTTTAAATAAATTGCCTAAAAAGAATGTCATGAAATCCAAATGAAGGCTAAATGTTTCTGCTAATGACAAGAAAATCCATAATTTAATCAAAAATGCCTGATTTTAGGGGAAAATTATGATTCAAACATTTTTATAAAACACAAAGTCTGCTAAATTAGTTTCACTTCTATCACATAAGTGTAATCTTACATTCTTAAAATACTATATACTACATG
The DNA here is from genome assembly GCA_004024945.1 of Uropsilus gracilis. Lineage (NCBI taxonomy): Eukaryota > Metazoa > Chordata > Mammalia > Eulipotyphla > Talpidae > Uropsilus > Uropsilus gracilis. The sequence continues at coordinate 12,625 of PVHY01000753.1, read as the reverse complement.
AAGAGATGATCTTGACCAGTTTTCAATTCCCAGGCATTGTTTTGATGGCCATGAAATGTTTTCTATTTAAGATTATTCTAGCAGCATGTATGACTTGTTAAAAATTCTATCTTTGATCATTGATTGAAATAGTTCTATCCATAATGAGTATTACATGCAGTCTTTTGTTCCTAAAGTAATTTGGATGCCACAGTGAGAATGAATATTTTAAAAAATGACAGCAGAGTATCTTTGCATTTAAATGTTTAACTTTCAAGGGCCAGGCAATGTGGCACATGCCTGTAAGCGGCAGCCTAGGAAGTCGCAGCCTGGGGTCAGGGATCGCGCTTTGTGTCCTGCCCAGGGCATGCAGAAGACCTAGTTCCAAAAAAATATAGCTGGGTGTGGTGGCGCACGCCTGTAATCCCAGCTACCTGGGAAGCTGAGGCTGGGGATTGCTTGAGTCTGTGGTACCCCTGGCAACGTTAGCCTGTGGTTCCACAGACAAAAATAGCGAGACCTAGTCTCAGGAAAAAAAAAAAAAGTTTAACTTTCAAGACAGAATTTACAGGGAAACTGAAATACTGTAATTATTTAACATAAAAGATGAATGGAATTTCACTTTGTTCTAGAAACTCTCAAGATTTATAGGTTTGTGGTATCAATATAACTTTTATCTAGATCTACATAGACTATATCTATATAAAGCTTTCAGTTATTTAGATGTCAGTCTACAGTATCAGACTTCAAGGTACTTAAATTAAATATATTTAAATATATAATGGCTGGCATAGTGACCAAATGATAGACTGTTTTTTTTTTTTTGTCTTTTGAATTTATGTATGTAAGTGTTCTGGCAAACTGTGGTTATAAAACTTTCATTAAAATAACAAAATACATTTTAAATTAAATTTTCAAACATCTATTTTTATTGGATGGGAGTGTGTGGTAACACTGACTTTTAATTATTTCTTTGGAAGAAACAGAAGACATAGGTTAGAAGACAAAGTAAGAGTTTAGAAGAAGACAAAATAACACATTTTTTTTTTCTCTTGGCAGTTTGTAACTCTTCCTTGTGCTACTAAGCACAGATCACTCCAAGAAATACTTCCCTTTTGACACAACCCCATGTTCTACTTCCTACTCCCCATAGAATTGCAAAAGTCCTTTGATAGATTTTGACAGGGTTGAAGAGGTGACTCTATCTTGTTTTCTGAGGAAGAACTGCGTTTCTTCTCTTTTTCTGTAAGATCTTAACCCTGAGAGTGACTGTGGAGTAACACTGGCAGTTACCATATGTATTTCCTGAACATTTATTAAATACTTCTGGTTATTGCTCTAGGTATGTATAAAACAAAAATACACTCATCTGTCTTGATATCAAACCATTCAACTCAAGAGAGGTAGCAGGCTCTGAATACTGCAGATGATTATTTAAAGATTATAAATGATCCCATATTTAAAACATATATAACACACTGAAAATGATTACTGATACCTACAACTTCTCTCTATTTTAAACTTACATCATTATTTTAGTTTAGGTTATTTAATGGTATTTACAATTTTACTAAAATACAGCTCAGAAAAAAAATTAAGATAAATGACTTTTAAGTTTGTAATAGATTTTGATATCGATTTAACAATAGAAACATTTTATGTTAAAAATATAAAGATCCATCTTTATAGAGAACCAAACTAAATACTTTCTCTAGCAGATCTTATTTTTGTTTTATTGAGCTAACAATTAACATTGGTTTGCAACCCTGTATGTGAATCAGGAATACAGGTTCACAGCTCCTCAGGAGAATGTCACCACACTACAGCCAACAAAAAAGCATCCAGCCTTTTACACTAGGACACTGGGCATCCCTTTTTTGTTTTTATTCCCACCTTCACTTTCATTCTAACAGTTGCAATTCTGCAGCCATATTTTCCTGATTTATTTTTATTTGTTTAAATTTTAGCCGTTCCTTTGTTTTGCTTCTCTCCATTCCACCTACAAGAGAAATCATCTGGTATTTTTCTTCTTCTGGCTTATTTCACTAAGTTCAATCCCCTCAACTTCCATCCATGTTGCATGGCAAAGAATTCATATAATTGAGTTGTGTGTCATCATGTATGTATGTATAACACATTTTCATAATGTATTCTTCTGTTGTTGGGTATTTAGGTATTTTCATAAGCTGGCTACTCTAAATAGTGCTGCAGTAAACAGAGGAATGCACATAGTCTTTCAAATTAAGTTTTTTCTTTCTTTGGGTAAATGCTTAGATATTAAATTGCTGGGTCATAGGTTTATCTTTTCTTAATGTTATGAAGGACTTTCATATTTTCTTTTCACAGGGGCTGGGCCAATCTATAGTCTCCAGAATACTGCATGACAATACCTTTTCTTCACATCCTCACTAATACCTCTTGTTTTTTGTTTCTGGTTTTTGTTTTCTCCTTTTTTAATATGGGCAGTTTTCACAGGAGTGAGGAGGTATCTCGTTGTGGCTTTGATTTGCATTTCCCTGAAGAGTGATGTTGAATTTTTTTTTTTTCATGTGCCTGTTGGTCATTTGTGTATCTTCTTTGGGGAAGTCAGAGCCCTTTCTTGAAACAAATGTTTAATGTAGCAAAATGTGTGTCTTATATAATTAAAATTTTGGCAACATAGTATCACTATCACTGTAACTGAAACTCTGTTATGAATTATGTGTGCAGGTATTTATAATTTCACATGAAATTGATTCAAGAGTAACTGGTGAAAACTTCTAAATTAATGGGAAAGTGAAATAAAAATTAAAAAATTAGTTTGCGTTATCAAACATGCCACTATTAACTAGTTATTTCTAAAACTCATTTCCTATCAGGCACAGAGGTAATAACTGATGTTAAGCTGGTGTTAAACATATCACTTGTTGAGTTGATTAAAGAAATCTGCCATAGCTCAAGTGAACTGAAACTTTTTCCTAGCATATTTTCCCTATAGCTGCTTTATTATTATTTTTTAAACCATATTATTCTTTTATTGAAGTAACATTGGTCCACAAGACTGTGTGTGACATAGGCCCATAAGGTTTCCACCTCTTCAGTTGTATTCCATGACTCCACATCTAATTAATTAAACATGGAAATATTCTTCCACCAGAGTCCGAGGTTCTCTGGCCCCCCTTGCTTTTCAATTCACACTCTAACCCTCTGGCAACCTCAATTCTACAGTCAAATTTCTAAGGTGTATTGTAATTTAGTCTATTCTTTTGTTTCGTTTCTTTGTATTCCACAAAGTAGCAAAATTCTGCTGTATTTTTCTTACTCCTTTGGACTTATTTTACTTAGTATAATCCCATCCAGCTCTATCCAAGTTCTCACAAATGGCAAGATTCGTTTTTTTTTTCTTTTAATAAGTGAATATTTTTTCTATGTGTATTATATAGACCTCATCTTCAAAGATTTGAGAGCTCATTTATTGTTGGGTAAGACTTAGCTTTTATAAGTAGTGGTGCAATGAACACAGGGGCACATTAATCCCTTCAAATTAGTGTTTTTGCATTGTTAGGATAATATTTTGCAAATTCCCCATTTTCATCCATAGGGATTGGATAATCTTATATTCCTATCAACACTATAAGATGATTTCTTTTCTCAACAGTTTCATCTACACTTGTTGATTCTGGTATTTGTAGTATGGACCATTCAAGCAAATGTGAGATGGTATTGTACTGTTGGTTTTGATTTGCATTTCCTTGATAAGTGATAATGGTGGTCATCAGTGTGTCTTCTTTGGAGAAGTGTCCATTTAGTTCTACTGCTGAATTTGATTGCATTTTTGCTTGAATGAGTCTTTTTAAGATCTTGACAATAACTCTCTATCAGATGTATGATGTGCAAATATTAAGCAGGATATCTTTTCATCTTAGTGATAATTTTTTCTGCTGTGCAGACCTTTTTAGTTTGATGTGGTCCCATTTTTTAATTTTGTTTTGTTTTCTTGCTATTGTAACCTAGATCCCAAGGATCGCCCCGAAAACAATGTCATGGAGTCTTATGCCCATTTCATCTATGTATTTTATAGTTTCAAGCCTTACATTTGAGACTTTACTACATTTTGAATTAAATTTTGTGTATGGTGTGATAATGGTCTAGTTTCATTAGTTGCATATAACTATCCAAATTTTCCAACACTATTTGTTGAATAATACTGAACTCAGAAAATGTGTTTGAAAGCACTCCCTCTTTCTCCACTTTTTGAAAAACATTTGAGGACAGGGTTTTGTTTCTTTGTTTTTTTGAAGTGTTAGTTGAACTTTCTAGTGAAATCATTGGGTCCTAGACTACTGGTTGTTTTGTGATCAATTTTAATTACTAGTTCAATCCCTTTGCTTGTAAGGTCAATTCAGTGTTTCTATTTATTCTTGCCCCACCCCGAAAAAGGTTGCATGACTCTAAAACGTTGTCTATTTTTTCTTGAATATTCAATTTATTAGTCTAAATACAGTCATAGTGGTCTCTTATAATCCTCTGTATTTCTAAGATGCTGTTGTAACTCCCTTTTTTCTAATTCTATTTGCTAGAGTTTTTTTCCTCTTTTTTTTTTTAGTGAGTTTAGCTAGAGATTTATTTATTCTGTTTACCATTTCAAAGAACCAGCTTTCAGTTTCATTGATACTTTGGACTGTCTTTGTTTTTATTTCTATTTCATTTATTTATGCTCTTTTATTATTTACTTTTTTCCTACTGGCTTTTGGTCTCACTTATGAAGAATAAATGAAATAGTTATTTAAGCTGTAAGGTTAGATTATTTGTGATCATTTTTATCTCTTCATGTCTGTCTGTAGAGCTATATACTTCCTTCTTAGTATTATTTTTGGTGCATTCTGTGGGTTCTGGTAGCTTGTATGGTCTTCAACTTCATTGATTTCCAGCTATTTTTTGATCTTCTAAGTTAATATTATTCCAGAGTATACTATTTACTTGCCACCATCTGAAGGTTTCCTGCTCCTTGTGCTTCTTTTCATTTAATACTATTGTTAGGAGAAAATACTCTTGACATGATTTTAGTCTTTCTGATAAACTGACACTTGCATTGTGACCCAACATGCAGTGATCCTTGAGAAATTCCATGTGCACTTAAGGAAAATGTATTCTCAGCTTTTGGGGGGGCAGAATGTCCTTTAAAAGTCTATTAAATCTCTAATTTCTCATTTAGTGTTGTTTCCTTTTTGATTTTCTGTCCAATTGATCTGTCCGTTGATTTAAGTTGGGGTATTGAAGTCCACTATCATTGTGTGTCTCTTGATTTCTCTTTCTAGGTATATAAGCACTTGCTTCATATTTTGATTTTCCTTCATTTGGTGCTATATGTTCATGAGAGTTATATTTTCCTGTGGATTGAACCTATAGTGACAAAGTTCACTCCTGTGTTCCTTTGTCTTTCTCCCAGGGTTTTATTTTTTTTTTTTAAGTCTATTCTCTATAAGTGTGACTATCCTTGCCTTTTTTAGATTATCACTATCCTTGCCTTTTTTAGATTATCACTCCCAGGGTTTTTTTTTTTTTTTTAAGTCTATTCTCTATAAGTGTGACTATCCTTGCCTTTTTTTAGATTATCACTTATTTATATGAATATTTCCCAACCTATTACTTTGAGTCAGTGTTTACATTTGGATTTCAAAGCTGTGAAATAGATATTATTAAATTTGTCCTCTCTGAGAAAGTAAGATGGGACAGTGCAGGTGCTTCTGGGGACTGCTGAACCTAGCTGGATGCGTCCCTATGATCCTGGCTGAGGCTGTTCTCCTGGAGAGTCAAACTCTCCAGCGACACAGCTCTGGGAACTGTAGGGAAGCCAAGAGACATCACACTGTGGACAGGTAGATACTTCTCTCTGCTGCTGAACTCAGCTGCAGGTAACGTGAGTGTTTCTGTTCTGCAGACTGTTTTCTATAAGGAAACCACACATTCCTCAGCTATGGTAAGCTGAGAGTCACAGGGAGTCTAAGCAGGGGAAAGATGAGTATCTTTCTGACTGTGCCAGGACAGCTTCTGGTGACTGTGTCTCAGTACTTGCTGGCCTTTCCCATGGTCTCTGCATCGCAAAGAAACTAGTCTTGAAGTCCTCAGCTCTTTTTCAGAGGTAGGTGCTCCTTCCAGATGTCAATCTACTGTGTCTATGAAGGAAGTGAGAACTCAAGGATACTACTGTTAGTCTGCCATCTAAAAATCAGAATTGGTTTCCTTCATCCCCAGTAGATCCTGGATAAACCAATAATTAACCTCACAGGTACCCCAACTTGCATATCCACTACATATTGACAGTGCATCTCCAGGAGATGCTGGTGGCTATGGCTTGCCACAGCCAGTTGAACTTCTAGAAACAGCCTGCATCCGGGTACTTCTCACAGGTGTGGTCAAGTGTTTCAAGTGTCTGCCACAAGTTTTTTTTCTTCTCTTGGTCTTGCTCTGCTCCCTCTATTATAGCTACTTTAACTATATAAAGTTACTTTGTAAATTTTATTTTAGCTGTAACAGTTTCATGGAAATTCATATAATTCTGCTTTGAGACTTTAGTTCTGCCAGTTCACAAACTACTTGCTCAGCAAATTTTAAAAGCTTTGCGCACTTTATCTTTTAATTAGGATTAAATAATTTCTCTATCCACTAGGAACATGAAAAACAGATGGATCAATTATTACTCTCAAATATAGGAAAATTAGATGTACTACAGTAAATAATTGTAAGAGAAAACAATAAAAATATGGACAGATTTCATTACTTTTCTGAGTGTATATGATGTGCAAAATTCTGATTTGATAAAACTTAAAATTGTCACAGCATTTGAAAACTGGCTATATAGAAAAAAAATAGATCAAAGACAATGTTTTAATCTTATTTTAGGCCGCATGAGAGGATGTTATGTAGTAACCAACCAACTATGTGGTGTCTTCTAATCTATCAAAAGAAAGTTAATGACTCTAAAATTCATATACTAGAATATACACACATATATATATATATATATGTGTGTGTGTAGAAACTGAAGAATAAAGTATAAAGTAATATTTCTGAGAAATAACACGGGGAATTTTAAATGCTAGTGAAAAAATGAATTATCAACACAAGAATCAACTCATATCCCAAAGTATTTTTGTGTAACAGACATTGGTACTAACCATACTCTATTGCAGCTTTGAGTAATGCTTCAGGATGAGTGGAACCAAATGCATTACGAACAAATCGTCTCCTTCGACGAAGGTCATCTTCCCAATAATCCAAACGCCAGAAATCATGCAATTGGCTATGAATAAAAAAATGAAGAAATGGCAATTACTACTACTAATAATGTATCCTAGAAAATAAAATTTTCCATTAAATTAAGACTTTATCTGGCTTCACTGCCAAATTGATATGATTTTTGAAATATTTGTTTTACAATTGTGTTTACTACATGTTTTTTCTACAACTGAATAAAACCCAAAATAAAACCCAAAGTAACATTCTCATATTTTAGGCATTATAACACTCAATTCTACTTCCTTTATAATTTTCCCCTCCTACTAACAACATTAATCATGGGAAGTTTAGTAACAAATGCAGCATCAAATTACAAGTATTAATGGCACAGCTCACATTTTTTTTTACAACGTTTTTAACAAGGCCTGTAAATCACAGGGTAGACCTCACTACAAATAGTTTGCAATTTAATGACCATGATTTCTTATTAGAATGAGTTAAGAACTATAAAATATTACCCATTGGATTTGGTGGAACAATGATTAAAATAATGTGCTGAAATATTCATTGAAATAATTCCCTACTGCCTACAGCAACCTGAGAAAAGTGCAATTTTATCCATTATTAATAATACTGAATTAGAGCTGCAAAAAAATTCCAATATATGGTAATTGTCTTGGTAAATTATTATTCTAACATTAACAGTCTTTGTATGATTTTACAGATTTCAGCAAATACAAACCTTTAATAATCATGGTCATACTTGCAAAATAGTGCCTAAATCATGTTACATTCTAAACCAATATTAAAAACTCACAAGGTATTTCAGAAACTACTGAAATATATTCACTGTCTATCAGTGTAACATTTCATGATATCACTTTTGCTTTCAACTTAATTTCAGTAAATATGTTGAAAAATGCCACAGTTTGCGAAGTCTGCATTTTACTTAGAGTATTTGCAGCAATATAATAAAGATAAAATGCTATTTTTTTGAAAAGCACTTAGCATTGTCCATAAAAATTGCTTTTGATTTGATTGTCATATTTGATATTTTATTAAATAAGAACATAATCTTTGATTGCAAAAAGAACTGTGCATGTTTTGGCCATCATTATTTCTCTAGCAAGTGCTGATACATACAATATTTTTAAATATATGTTCACTGAATTAATTAAACCATTATTTTACTGTGAAAATCTACAATGGTGAGGACATCAAAAGTAGCACTATACCTATAAAAAGTACTTTATGAACCCATAATTATTTTTTCTATTACTTAATTATAGTAACTAATATAATGATATAAGGGATACATAAAAACACTAAAATTATAAGCATTAAAGTTTACTTTGATAGATTTATTTTCTATACATAATAATTTAGAATTTCATTTCTTCTGTTAAGATAGTGATTACTTGCTAATTTTTACAAGTAACATATATTATCAGTTATTTAAAATAGAATTATTTCAGACCTTAAAATACATACTAATTCTGGTGGTTTAAAGAGGACATGCTAAAAGTCTGCTACAGAGACATTCTCTAAGAGTCTTTCAAAATTAAGTAATTGAATTCACCAGGTAAGACTACAGGATCTGTTATCTCATATTTCTAACCACAGATGTATCTGTTTTATTTCTCTCATTAGGTGGAACTGAAAAAAATAGACACTGTACAAAACAGATATAACAAAACTCTGAAGGCAGAAACCCCAGCAGACTGGTTAAAGAACTCATGACTTCAGGTACAATGCAGTGGTGAGATCCCTGTCTTTTACCTCACTTATCCTAGATGAAAACAGTTAACTGGAAGACAGAACAATAGAAATGACTCCATCTGCATGGCAGAAAGAAAATAGACTGTATTTTTCAAAAAGGAATCTATGGATCATAATGTTTAACATTTGGTCTTTGTAGCCCTAGAAGCAGAGAATACAGGGTTGTAATAATTCTTGAAAAAATTATGACTGAATACTTCCAAATTTTTGCAATAAACAAATAAATGCATATATGCACAGATTTAAGAGGGTCACTGAACTGCAAACTGACAAGCCTGGAAAGTCATGCTAAGATATATTATTATTATACTTCTGAAAACTAAAACAAAAAAAAGTTTGAAAGCTGCCAGAGAAAAACTGCTATCTTAACTCTAGAAGTAAAACAATTAATGTAGCAGCTTTATTTCAAATAAAAAGCTATGGTGGCAAAGGAAAAGGAAAGAAATATTTGTTATGTACTGAATGAGAGGAATGTTCAATGAAGAGCGCTTCAGAAACAGAGAAATAAATATATTTTCAGATGCAGGAAAAGAAAATATCTGTTACTTGCAGAGTTGCCTATAAGTACGCTAAATGGCAGTCCTATAAACATGCAGGAAGCAATAAAAGAAGGATTACTAGAACATCAGGAAGGACGAAATACCATAATAAGCAACAAGATTAAGTACAATTAGTTTTCCTTTTCCTAGAGTTTTAAATCATATTTTACTGTTGAAATAAAAGTTTTAATACTGATGTTGTTGTATGTCTGTGTACAGGTAATATCTAAGACAAATATACATTGGGAGACTAAAAGGATGGAGAGACTAAAAGGATGTAGAGAAAAGTCTCTATAATTCCCTTGGACTGGAAAATGACACCACCAATAGACATCATAATGATAAGTAATGTATCTATAATAAAATATTAGAGAAATCAGTCAAATAAAAAAATGATACAAAGGGAAACTCAGAAGCAGTACTGTTAACAAACTAGTGGGAAAAGCAATAAAGAAAACAAGTCCAGGTAAAATTGCATCAAAAAGATAAAGTACTTAAAAAGAAATTTAACCAAGGAATTTAAAGATCTATACTCTGAAAATATAAAAAACTAAAGGAAACAATATGAAGACACAGAGAAATGAAAAGAGAGTCTGTGATCATGGATTGGAAAAAACTGAAAATGATGAAACGTTCACTATGTAAAATAACCTGCAGATTCATGCAATCCTTATCAAAATTCCAATGGTTGTTTTCATAGATACAAAGTATCATGGACACAAAGTAATACAGTAAAATCACGGTTCAAAGAAAAGACGGTTGTCAAAAGTGTTGTGAATAGACAAAATGGGTAAAAATGAATAAGCTTCCAGCTATAAAAGAACTGAGGGTATGATATTCAGCATTATGCCTACAATTAACACTGCACTGTGTATCTGAAAGTTGCTTATAGAGTTTATTATAAATACTCTTATACACAAAAATTATTTTGTAGTTACATCTGGATATTAACTAACATGACTATGAGATCACTTCAGTATATATAGTCATCCCACTGTACACCTGAAATTAATATAATGCTATCTGACAATTTTGTGAATAAAACATCTTAAAAGTCATTTAAAATTTTTGTTTAGTATTTAATTCTGATTCCAGATTGATAAATCTAGTGATTCTAGTGATTTAAAAAGGCAAATTTACAAATTTGAAATACAAATTTGCTAAAGATTTCTGTTAATATTATCCACTTTATCATTTTCAAAATTTGTTTTAAAACTAATATAGCCCCTTTACTTGCTGTGAAAGAAAATTGCAATTGCTAGTTGTCATAAATTTTGCAGTATGTCTTATCCTAATCTTTTCTGTTTGGAAATACATTTGGAACTGTGCTAAGTATTTCCATTTAACTCTGCATCAGTAGGGTGTGTTATTTTTAAGTATAAAAATGTATTAAACATCTTTTCTCAAACTGGAAAATGACTTAGTTTAATTAAAATAACACTAAGCATTTCAATGTAATTACAGTTTAAGGTTTATAAAATTATTACTGTATCACCTGCTTTCTTCATAAAAATATATTACAATATAAAATAAGTTCCACTCTAAGTCAAAATGGCATTCTAGAAATGTTCAAGTAACCCACAGGAAGGTAGAAAAACAAAACAGAAGAAAGAGGGAGAAAAGTATAATGTTTCAAAAGTTGCTGTCTAGCTGGGCATGGTGGCTTGTGCTTGTAAGCTTCAGCCTATAAAGCGGCTGGGGCCAGGGATCAGGCTTCAAGTCCTGCTCGGTTCCCAAAAAAATAGCTGGGCATGGTGGTGCACGCCTGTAATCCCAGCTATCTGGGAAGCTGAGGCTGCGGATTGCTTGAGTCTGTGGTACCCTGGGCAATGTGAAACTGCGGTTCCATGGGAAAAAATAGCCAGACTTGTCTAAAAAAATCAATCAAACAAAAAACAAACAAACAAACAAAAACAAAACACACACACAAAACTGCTATCTATAAAAAAAATCCACTTTAAATATAGCAATAAGGGCAGGCCAAAAATAAAATGATACAAAGATGTATAGTTCAAACATTAATGTTTTCTTTTACTTTCTGCTTTCCTTTGAATAAAGCAGGAGTGGGTACATTAATATCAGATGAATATACACTTCACATGAAATAAAATTGCCAGAGACAAAGAAAGACTTTTCAGTGAATATCTGCCAATATCAAATGTGTATGCAGAAAAAAAAAAGTTGTAAAATATATCAAGCAAAAACTGATAAGAATTGAAAGGTTAAATACAAAATATACTTCCCTCTCTCACTCTATACACATACACACACACATGCAGATACAGATAGGGATATATAGCCTCTTTTCAACAACTGATAAAATACCAACATGGAAAGCCAGCAAAGATGCAAAGATATGGAACACCACAAAACCAACCAATGATTTAAAACACTTTTACCAACATTAGAGAAGCCACATTGTTTTCAGGTGCCCAGAACGTATCCTGGGCTATACCAAAAAAATTAACTAATTTAAAACATCTGCTATTATATGTATGTTTCTCTAGAAGTTTGTATAAATGCAGAGTTCAATAACTGAAAGACAGAAATATTGACAAACAGAAACTATATCCACACAATTTTAAATGAGCTATAAGCCAACAAATAATTCTCAAAAAATAAATTCCCAAAAGGAAAAATGGATTAATATTTTAAAATAGCCACCCTACCCAAAGCAATTTACAGATTCAGTGTAATCCCAATAAAAACTAAATGCATACTTCAAAGAAATGGAACAATATTGCTAAAATTCACTACATCACAAAAGCCCACAAATGGCCAAAAGCTTTCTTAATAAGTGGAAGAATAGGGCTAATTATAATTACACTTCCAGACTTCAAGCTATACTACAGAGTCATAATAACTAAAATAGCATGATATTTGAACAAAACAAACAGAAGCACCAATGGATTGGAATTGAAAGTTCAGAAATAATACCATATATTCATAGTCAATTAATAAAAATGAGCAAAGAATATACACTGGAAGAAGGAAAGTCTCTCCAGCAAATGGTGGTGGGGAAGTTGCCACATGAAAAAGCTGCCACTTGAAAAAGAATGAAAACATTCTGATAGGGTGTGCTCCCCCCCCCCCCCCCCCCCCCCCCCCCC
>PVHY01000752.1:0-197645 GCA_004024945.1 Uropsilus gracilis | reverse complement strand
CCTCTCCCTTTCTCCCTCTCTCCTCTTCCCCCCCTTGGTCGACACCTGGAATTTGCAACAAAGTAAAAGTATCCTTATCCTTTTATGCCATCATTACCTCTGTGTTTTTCAAACACAGTTAATGATATCAATGCCTAAATTTCAATACTGCTCATATTGGAGTCCTGGCTTCAGAATGAAGTAACTGACTGATGCTGTTGGTCACAGGTGGGTTAAGTGGTAGTAACACTCAGATCATTATCTGGCACCCTTAATTGAAATAGTAGGAGAAATTCTATATACCCATCTATTTATCTACCTATCATCTAACAGTAAATAAATTAATTCTTCATGTTTTCAAGTCAGATACCAAATTATTAAATGTAATCATCTGAATGTATAGTGATAGGGATTTTATTTTTGTTTTGATTTTATCTTTTATGCTTTTCCAAATATTTTTCAATAGATAATATATTAGTATTGGTATTTTGGTTTCAGTGGTGTGGTGGACCAGACATTTAAAGGTCTTTTGGTCTGCTATACTCAGATCCTACAAAAATGTACAGTAGTATATTTTAAATGCATTTATGGGATTTTAGGGGTTTGGGGACATAATCAAGCCATTTTTATCTATTAGGATTAGAGAATTTCTAGAAGTAAATGTTAATACCAGGGCAGGGACTAAGATACTAAACTCTGGGCTCTGTCATATAAACAGGGTTAAACCTCTGATTCCTGCAATATTTTGGGAAGTTGAATTGTGCTAAAGATATCATGTGCAAAATAGGGCCGAAACCTCCAACCAACAAGCCAAAGGGGGAAAACAAAACAAAAGAAAAGAAAAGAAAAAAAAAAAAAACCAGCACTTTTAAAATGTGGCTTCCACTGCCCAAATTTTTTCAGATCTTAACCACTGGTGCATAGTAGCTGCCAGTCAAATTCAATTTAACACCATAGCTTTATTAACAAGGAAAATTAACCAGGAAATCATCAAATCAAACAAAAATTCCTTACTGCCACAAGTGGCCAGTTATCTTACCCCAGTCACTGTTTTTAGTTCCAAAGGTCCCAAAGACACATATCTGTGATGCTGCCCTTTTGCCCCTCCAAACCTGAGGTAGGCACTCTGCAAAGTCCAGTCTTTCTCCAGCATCTTCTTTTTACTTTTCTCTCTGTAGTGTTCCAAGCTGCTCAGCTTCTCCAAGGTTTTTCAAAGTTTTTCCTTTACCAGGCCTGCCTTTGGTGGTATCTGGCCACATTTACCAGGCCTATCTTCAGCAGCACCTGGTCACCCTCAGCCTGCCATTCTGGCATCTGAATCTACACCAGCTACTTCTTTGCTGGCCACCCTCCCACCATGGCTCCTTGCCACTATCAGTCACTTTTCCAGACTTCCTGCCCAGCCTGGCCCCTCCTTACCAGCCCATGTTATTCTTGTCTCTCTACTCCACAAAAGGCTTTAAGTTTTTGTGTCCCAATCTCCTTCTCTTTTTTTTTCTCTCTCTCTTTTGCTCTACCTCCCCTCCTGAAAACCAGAGGCACCAATGTCACTTCACACACTCTCTGAGTGATTTATTTTCCCTTCCCTCATCTAGTCCTTGAAACAATAGCCCTGGGGGTGCTAGAAGTAAGTACCCTTATTGGTTTAGACCTCTGTTTTTTTTCAGACACAGCTAGTGGCAAATGCCTAAATGTTATCACTGCCCATGTTGGGGTCACAGTTTCACTAACATGAACTGACATTAAGACTGCAAGTCCTCTCAAAATCGCAAAGCTTAAACATATACCATTTGTATTTCTACAAGTCAAATTCATTAAAAACTGATCTCACAATAAGAGGAAATCACTAAACACAAAATAATATGAGGGGTTTTGAGTGAGAGCCCACACAAATAATGAGAATGGTAGCTTTTACCTGAGGAATAAAGATTATGACATTATCCATACAGAATATTAGATATAAATATAAGCTTAGGTGTAAAGGAATACCCATTCAAGTTGAAATTTTAAAAGTAAAAATTAAAACTATGGAAGGAATAGTATATTCTCAGTAGTGAGAGACCCTGTAAGACTTAGCTGAGGTAATTATGGAGAGAAAATGTTAGATTCTTCTTTACAATTTATGAAAACTTTGAGCTCATGAAGATAAAAATTTATAAAATGTACAATTTATAAAGTGCAGAATTAAAAATTCCTAACTGTGGTGAACTACAGAGCACAAATTCAAAAGAAATCTTAAAAGGAGCTCGAGAGAACAGATAGACCAAATGAACACAAATTAGACCAACAGCAAAGGTCTTTGCAGCAAACAATGGGAGCAGGAAGGTAACATAGATTCAATAGTGAAGGAAAATGACTGTTAAACTAGAAATACCTAGCAAAACTATCTTTTGAGAAAAAGCGTGAAATAAGAACAGATTTATGTCTAGAGGAATTTGTTTTAAAATTATATTTTTTCTTTGTATAAAACTGGTAACTTCATTTTAGCCTAGAGTTTTCTTCACTGGAATTTTTCATTTCCATATTCAATTTCTAAAATAGATGTAAGACTTTCAGTTCTGTGTAAAAAACAAGATATTGTATGTTTTGGATAATTTTCAAGTTTCATTTAACTTTTCAAATTTATTAGCATATAATTTTTCATAAACTTACATGTTATCATTTTTATGATATTAATTTCTTTTATTTAGATTAGTCAAGCTTTATCTACTTTCTTAAATGAAATAATTTTAGACTTTGCTAAGCCTATATTTTGTTTTTCATTTTTATTTATGTAAATTTGTGTACTTTAGCTTTATTATCTTGCAGTGAACTTTTTTTTTTTTTTTGCTTTAAGTTGTTATTCCCATTCCAGTTCCTTAAAAGAGATGGCCATCTTTTTGATGTTCTCACTTATATTGTTTAACTGAGTATATTTCTCCCTTTCTTTTCCTCAAAGTCAGATTTGCTAATTGTTTCATGACTATGTAATTTTGGGTGTACAACTTCACACCTTCAAATATTCAATGGATATACTAATATCACTCAGAAACTTGTCAGAATTGCAATTTATTGAGTTAATTCAGATTTATTAAAGTTAGAATTCTGGCAGTTAGGGCCCATCAATATGTACTTTAATACATCCCCATTTAATAACAAAACAATATCAATAAATGTAAATGGTAGACAGTTGGATTAAAATTGAGTTAAAAATTAACACCCAGATAAGTTAGTTGCTTTTCTACTAAAGAAAAATATCATTACAGAAATATGTATGCACTAAATCTAAGAAAGCCCCAGTACCATCAATACTCCCCCATACAACTACATATATTTCTACTGAAGTACAATGACTAAATACAAAGGTCTATAATTCAGTCATGAGGATTTCTAGAATTTTAATCTACTCATTTTCTTACAGCAAAGAATCCTCTTTTTCAAATCAAAATGATTTGAAAATCATTTCAAATGAAATGATTTTCTCTTATCCATGGTTTTTCAAGTTACATTAAAAAATGCTTTCTTCCTCAAAAAAAAAAAAAAGATATCTGTGGGTTATCCTCAAAGAAGCAAAATCTCTGTCCATTTAATCAAATTATTTAAAACAAATATTAACTTACAAATATTGACCACACAAATATTAATGAAATAAATAAGTCACCAGAAACATCACCTCTGACAGATTATTTTAGTTGGAATATTTTTCTTTGTGTGGGTCAGTAGCTTTTGAAATAAATTAAATTCACAAATATAAAGAAAAAAAGTAAGGATCAGATGTAGTACTGAACTTTACTTACCGATTGTAAGGAGGCTGCCCTATTTTCCAAAAAATTGTCCACAATCAACAGCACAATATGTATTGCTAGACTTACCATCCAACCTTTGTGAAGAAAGCAATATAATATGCTAGACAAACAATCCCACTGGATAGAAATATTTTGGTCATTTGAATTTTAGAGAAACTATCGGGAGAAAATTATATATGGTACCACAAAGTCCTAATATGATGTAAAGTGGAAAAAGTACAATTCACTATTACTGTGTTATTTAGGCAGAAGTCTTACTTGTTTGTTTGATTATAGTTACATGCTATGAATGATTCTTGTCAAGATCTTTTATAAGTGTGCCTAAATTCACAACTTTTGAACTTTTTACTGGGAAACCAAGTGAACTTACACTTTCATAAGGAAAATAAAAACTGAAGTTTTTAAATATAATAAACTTGATCTCAATGTTTAACATCTCAATTTTTAAACTACAAGAAAGCTAATCTCTCATCTATAAATTGTTCCCAGCATTACTCCAAATATTAGAATTTGCTAATCAGTTCATAAACAGATTTTCTTTTTTCTTAATCAAATAAGAAATGAAGATGGAGTCCTAATTTCCTTGTATTTCTTCTTTTTTAGACACTCTTCCCTTGAAGATGTGCCTAGAAACATGATACAGGAAACTTTATCAGGAAAATATTTGTACTACAGAAAGCATCTAGATATCTCATACACACCTGCTACTGTGGATGCCCATTCCCTGTGGCCCACATTATTAAAGTTGGGCGGTCATAAAGCCAGTTGTGCTGGTAGATGGGAAAAGGAGGGATGAGTGGAGGCAAAAGCACTGTCACTGGTACCTGCCAGACTAGTGTAGGGAAAGTAGAGAAGGGTCAAGATTTGGAGAACATGACTCTAGAACTACTGCACAGAATGGGGGGCACCCAAGTCCTTCCTTTCCTAAAGCTGAGGGTGGTGGTTAGATTTTTTTGAATCCCCACAGAATTTACTGCATGGAGTGAAGGGTGGAGGTTGATTCTCAGGGCTGTAACTCATTTTCCCAGGCTTCTGTGTTTATGGTAGATCTCTCTGGACTCAGGAGAAAACAGTGGAGGAAATGGTGTTAAGCTCTGCTTTAACTTGAGTAGTCCAGTGCTCTAGGGATGTGATATCTATCCCAGGACTCAATAAGAATACCATATTCTCCACAGGGGTCCACCATCCCAGTTTGGTTACAACAGACCCAATATATCTTTCCCATATATATATAATTATAAGGTCTACCAGGAATGACTGCCACAGTGTCCAAAACTCCTTATTCCTCTTGTAAAACCTTAGTGAGTGCTTAGTGAGCATCCCCTTCAGAGAGAAAGATGCATTGGTTGACTCAGTGGTTGATGCTGGCTATGAAATGGTGAATTATACATGGATTTTTTGGCTGCTTTTTACTTGTCTTGAAGGAGTATTCACTGGTAGACAGTTATTCTATCATACTTTGGGTCTTTTCATCCTAAAAATTATTTAAAATCCTGCTATAGCTCATGGATTTAATTTTTGTAAAATGGGCAAATGTGCTAACATTGATATGTTATTTAAAAAGAAGTCTTATATGGATTCTGTGATTTTTCTCTGAAAGGTGATGCTATTTATTCTAATATTAATTATTAACCATTGGCCTTGAAATGAAAAATAAATAAAAATCAAAAATAAAAAGAACTTTAGAACCTGCAATTTCAAGAAATATCTTAAAATAAAGACAGTAATATGCTATTAAACATGCCAGGCCTATTTATTTTTAATTCAGATATGTTATTTGTAAATAAATAAAGATATATGAGACAGGACATAAAACCATTTATGGTAGAAAGATGACAAATTTGGAATCAAAATAACTTCCTTCTATTTTTGAGCAATTTCTTAAAAACTTTCTGGCCCTTAGAATCCTTATCTGTAAAATTGGAATAAGGATATGAGAAAATACATGTGAAAAATGTCTTAGGAACTATAAATTGATATGAAAATAAAAGTTATTTTTGATATACTATGTTAAAGCTGTCTTGGTATTCATATGTTATTTTAAAAATACTATTTACTATGTTATAATGCATAATCATTAATATGTGACAGTACTTTAAAACTTACTAGTTATCGCTAAAGATTATTTCATTTGTGTGTGTTTACTTTATATACTAACCAGATAGAGATACAATAAATTTTAGTTATTTGAGTATGTTTGAGTTAAAGGGAATTTAAGACAATAAAATCTAAATCAAACCTTTTCAACTTCAATAAATAAATTCTTAAGAAGTACCATAATCTATCTTCACTCAAATTTTTGTGAGCACTAAACATTGTTCAAAATGTTAAGCACATAGGGATGAATACAAAATTATGTTATATATAGTGTAATATAAGAGGCAAACATATAATAACCACAGAAGTTACAAGCACAGTTTAATGGTGAAAAGTCTACTTTTCATTTAATTTTTTAATTTGATTTTTAGATTTTTTACAACACATGATTGTATAATTGCTGATCCCCATGGAAATACCCCACCACACCACATCCCCCCTGGTCACTTTGCCTCCTTTCTTTTTGCTGTTTGTCTGTGTTTTGAACTGAGAGTAAAGAAACATTGATTTGCAAAACATTGTGCTGCTATATGACTGTCCCATGCAAGTTTCAACTGCTACAATGAGTCTGCACAGTAGCAGGACAAAGCATAATGAAACTAACTTAGAGATTTGGTTTGGGGAATTAATTTGCACCTATCCATTCTTCAGTGGACATATCTCATGCCTACTACCCAGATATGATTCATTTACACCTTCCTGAATATTCAGAAGTTATGAAGAGTCAAAATACTTGAAATCTTTGTCATAGGACATATAGTAAAGCTTTCTATTCTGGGTAGATTAAGATATAAAAGTATTATGCTTCCTTATCATTTTAAAAATGCATTTTTGGATAACAAAATTCATTCTATATGAAAGAAAATAAATAACTTTGGTATTTTATCTTGATTTTGCTTTACTAAAAAATGCTAAAATAGTATTGCTACCACAAGCAAGCTCTTTATATATTAAATAAAAATGGTGATATTGATATATATATATGAACAAGAAGAATAGGTGGTGATGAAACATCTTAATTTACTGAAAATACAAGTGATAAAAATACATGCATAATGATGAAATAATATTCTACATATGCAAGAATTACACTGTATTATGACATAAGGAAAGAAAAATGTTTTGATTTAAAAATCTGTCAGCTATCATGTAATTTAATATGTAGTAACATATACTGCTAAAAGGTATATATTAACTTTAAAGACCTGAACCCTAGTGATTAATATTATAGTGATGACAGAATGAGGGTGCCTAATTTTAATCCACTGTTTATCTATGCGGGGTAATTTATAGATCACTCGACATGTTTTAATAGTAGACATAAAAAGATATTCTCTAAGACCTCCTTACTTTCAAGATCCAACATTTTCAGTTACAAATACAAAGAAATACTAAAGGTTGCCTTCCTTGGACATGTGAACAAAAAGCTAGTCATCCCGTACATAGTTTATAGAAAGTCATCTATTAATATCATAACTAGTCCAAAGACCCAGAGTCTCTTAATATTCTATTTGAATATCAAGAGTTGATTTAAAATGAGGGCAGAAACAAAAAAAAAAGTGGACAACACATTGATTTGCCTGCCAAATATAGTTTTACCATCATAAATCTCAGGCTGACAACTGCACAAAGCTTTCTTCATCCAAACACTGCCAAGTAAGGGTGCTTATTCACTGATTGGCTGATAGTTGCCAAGACAACTGATGCCACAATTAGACAAGTACAATCCCACTTTCAAGCATGCAAACAATTCATTAATGTTACCAGAAATTTGTTGATGATACATTATGAAGGAAATATTTAATACTACTCAGAGACTGATATATTTGCATCTTATATGGGACAAAATAAATCATAAGAAGTGATGAACACAACCATCTAATTATAGTAAATTAAGTCTGACAAGCAACTCAGTGAATTTTAGTGCTTTTAAAAATTTGTATGTGACCCATTCTCTTGATTGAGTAACTATTAAGTTAACCTTTATTTTCCTATTAGTTTTTTAAGAAAAAGGATGGAAAAAATGTGTTAATTTCTACATACTAAATAAGATAACAAAAACTGTTTCTTTGGCATTTGAGAAGAAATAATTTTGCTCAATGTTGAGTGATTATTAAATTTAACAGATATTAATCTATGAACATTGTGAAAAGAATCATTTGCTTATCCTTTGTCTACACAGAAACCATATCTACCATATTTTCTATGGCAGATCACGCACATTCAGAATCTAAGTATAAAAATGAGGAGTCTCATATAAGTAAAGATGGCATTTTTCAACTTTTAGTTAGCTTTTTCACAACCAGTATTATAAACCAAATTACTGAAACTAGAATGCTAAAATTTCTTAATACATTTTCTTTTATTGTGATTCAGTAGAATACTGAAAAAAATGACGATATTAAAAATCAAGAAAACAAAGCCTTATGTTTTTTATATGATCTCATTTGATTACATTGCAGCTTATCAGACAAAAACTCTGTAACAGTGTACTTATAAAATAGCTAAAAAAAACTAAACGTTTATATTCTTTTAAAAATTGTTGTATTATTTAAACTCTTGTCAAAGGTTTTGAAATTGCTGTCTTTTTCATTTATTACCTAAATAAATTCAATTTGGTATTTATAAAAATGTATATTCAGATTGCACATGAAATGTTTATTATCATGATTATCTCTGGATAGTAGGATAGCTTTATTACCCTTCTTTTAGCTTACTCTTATTGTATTATTTATAAAGAAAATGATTTAATTATTTTATGAAATGTTATGTTATAATCAATGAAAATGAATGTGAAAACATAAGTAAATGACATATTTGTTTTTACAGTCTATGTATAACCCTTATTACTAGGAATCAAAGAACAAACATCTCTGTTTTTAATATCATTCCAATTTAATAGAGAAATAAAATATAAGTATGAAAAATTATAACACTGAGGGATACAGACAGTCATTATACAGTTGTTCAGAATAATTATCATATACTTTTTGAAGATGTGCATTTGTCATATTTATACTTCCAGTTTTGTTAATTTAAAGAGAATTATTTTAGCCATGTTTATGCTGAATAGCTGTTTTTAGTAACTCCCCAAATTGAACTTACTTAAATGATTAATAAATAAAACAGCATGGAAATAGCAAAATGGTAGCAGAGGGAAGAAATCAGGCACGCTTCCTAAGCTAGATTGTACAACAAAATCAGTAACTCCTAAGGAAAATAAAATAACAACAGCACCAAAGTGCAACATCTGGAGGGGGGTCAGGCACAGAAAACAACAAACCAAGCGTGTAGCCCAGGTGGACGAAGTGAACCACTGTGTCCAAGGGATCCTGTAAGTAGTAGAGCATGACTGGCAAATAGTTCCAGTGCAGTAGGCTCTAGCAGACCCAGAAAACTAACCCCAGGAGGGAACCTAAAAGCTGGCCCAGCACAGTAAGTCTTGGTAGACCACAACCAGCCCCAGGGTGGGTCCTGGAAATAGTGAAACAGGCCCTGGCAAGGGACACTGCCAGGATAGGCACCAGACAAGGCAATGGCAGGACTTGGTTCACAATGACTATGGCTCAAAGATCTGTGAGCCAGAAGGACAGCCCATAGGTAGCAGTGAGATTGACTATTCCTTGCACAGTAGCATCTGCTGCAGACCACAATAAAATTTACACCGAGGAGATTCATGTACTATGAAAAAGGAGATGGGTGGAGAGAAGAACCTTGGAGTAGGCAACCCTGGAGGCAGTGAGACATCTAAAGAGAGACATTTTTAAGGGTAGATGTGGAAAGAGCCTAGTTTATAATCTTTGCATCTAATTTGTATTTCAGATGATACAATCCAATAACAAGGTACCTAGGAAGCTTTCTGCTTTTATCTTTCCCAGGGGATGAGGTCAACCTAAGAGACATGGATGTTTTTAAGAGATTACACCATTATAGTTGAGGTCCTTAATGTAAGTTGTCCATTTCAGTTCTGCGATATCATTTGCCTCAAGGGAAGAGTACTTGCTGGTATCACAGCTGAGATAATATCGCAGGCACAAGAGAGAATGGGGGGAGGGGGAGTGAGATGGAGGGAGGGAAGGAGGAAGGGAGGGAAGGATAGTGAGAGGGAGAGAAGGAAAGGAGGGAAATATATACAAGAAGGAAAGTAGGGAGATGGAGGGAGGAAGGGAGGGATGAAGGGGAATGGAGAAGGGAGGGAAGGAGTGGAGAGAGAACTGAGAGAATACAAAGAGTCTTCATCTTGTTGTGACATATGTAAACGAATACTATGGAAATCACTGTTCATGATACTCATTGTTTGATCGTCATACAATTTTACTAAATTCAGAATTGTTTTATTTTTTTTTTATTTTTCTATTCAAGCAGAATAAAATGCTTACTTATCTTCCAAAACCCAGATAAATTACATTAAAATTTTTGTATTGCTTATTTTGTATAAAATGCACATTCAAAAAGCAATGATACATTGGCCATACTAAGAATCTCTCCAAGAAATATGTTTAAATTACAAAATATGTATAAGAAGTGCATTAAAGAGAATTTTCTGCTTAGTGTTACTAATGAATATCTACATTATACAAATGTAATGCTGGAAAACGAGCCATCTCAGCAAATGAAACATTAGGTCTCTTCTATTCCTAAGGTTCACTAAAACATTTCCACAATATCCTTTGTCAACTAAGGAAGTGGTAGAGATGAAAGGATGGGTACAGCTTCTAAACTCTGGGGGAGCAACAATGAAAGAAATAGTCTGGTTGAACTAGAGGGACAAAACTGGAGTAACTGGTGGTACAAAAGAAATGTTTCCATTTTGGGTAGACAATAGCAGGTCATTGAAAAGGAGATTTAATGAAGAACTCCCAATGTGAAAGTGCAGTTGAGCCTATGATAATCAAATGAGATGCACATGACAGGAAAGAATAATAAAATAACTGGTATCATTTAAATAGGACTGATTGTTCATCTATTGTAGCTTTAAAGAAGTGTGAGAATTTTAAGTTTTGCATCAGATATCTAAATGTTACCAGTTACAAAAATTAAACAGTGGTAATAGTATATGGTGAGGCATTTTTGGATTTTTTATGTGAACTTGGAACATTGCAAAAAGATCCTTAATACTATTCCAGCATTCTGTTCCAAAAATTTAAAGGAAGGTTTGGAAACTGTAAATCCAGTGGGGTCGTGTGGGATGTAAAGAAGAGATGTGTGAGTCACTATTGGGCACTAGAGAGAACATGGGTAACCAGAGAAAGCTGCCTCTTCTCCTCAGAGGGCCTTTCACTAATTGACCAGAGACAGGCACTATGCAAAAGTAGCACACTGATCTGTTTAAGGGAAGTTGAAAAGCATGCATGTATATGAAACTTCTTGATGTTTAAAACAGTGAGTTGTGGGTCACTTTATATAATTCTGACATAAAGAGAATATTTTCAAATAACATTTTAGTCATTAAAAAACTGAGGTAATTATATGGAAGATTGTCCATAATATATTGTTGGATTAAAAAAAACAAACTGTCATTGGCTATATATATATATATATATATATATATATATATATATATATATATATATATATCTTTCATCATGTGAAAACTGTATTAGTAATTATCAAAAAATCAAGACATTATTTACAGAGGTCTCCAATCGAGTGGACAATACCCACATACATGCACACAGCTTGCTTTTTTCTCAGCACACACCCCTTTGAATTACCAAATTTCATTGATTCTAAGATTCACTGCTTTCAATTTCCCAAAATTGAAGTTAGTCTTTCAACTGCAATTCACAGGAGCATGTAACAATGCATTATGCATTCAGGGAATCTTAGATTCAATGAAATATGATTTTAAAAAGTTAAAAGCAAAAAAATTTTTAAAAGATAATTCATTTTACTTCATTTATTTGACATCTTATGCCTACATAAAATAATCTAATAAATAATCTAATACATTTTTTAGATTTTCCTATCCATTTATAAAAAAACAGAAATGCTCAGCTAGAAACTGAAAATTGAGTTACTCTCTTGGTTGACCACACATAATGCCAAGTTTTTCTATATTGCAAAGCATCTGAGTTATTTTAATTTCCATTTTAAGAGTTAAAGCATCAAACACTAAACCCCAAATCTGTAAGTGACCCAGAGGCTATCTCAGGACAAGATTTGGGGTATGGTAAAATTTTTTGCTTCTAAAGACATTGTGAACCAAACTGACAGAGTCTAATTGTTAGAACCTGTACTTGCCACCGAAAGCAAAAATGATCTTTATTGCAGATTTTAGATCACAGGTATAATGTGCTCCATATGGCTAACTGCATTATGGAACTGGGTAGTTCCATTCAGCACCAGCTGAAGCAGCTGAAGCATCCACAATGTCTAGGGTTGGTCATATTTTTAGATGAAATTATGAATAATTCCTAGGAAATACTTAATGAATAATTTCTTTCCCTCATATGTGCCATTATGGCCTAGACCCTAAAGATATTTCTAATAAAAGTATATTACATTCTCTTTTCTTCATTAGTAACTACACAATATATATGCCATTGATGTCAGGGGAATTGAGTATAAATTCGCATTCAGGTATATTGTACAAGGTATCACAACAGCCAATAATAAAATACAACACACCCAGATCTAGTGATGTGATGTATTTTTTTATTCTGTAGACCATGAAATTATAGAATCTCCCATAGTTCTGACATATTATTTCTCCTAAATCATTATAATCACCAGACCCATCTCATGCCTCAATCTCTAAATGATAATGGAAGCAGAATCATAGCATAATCAAGGAAGCTCTCAAGATTCATTTTCAGGAAAATATGATGCTCACCCTCACTAAGTAGAATTCTTCATTAATTAATAGTGTCATTGATGGCACTATGTTACCCACCACCAACTTTCTGAAAATCTTACTTAATGACACCATAAAAATCAGAATCTGTGGAAAGTATTATATGAATAAATAGTCATTTTATTGTCAAACAGGAACAGTGGTCTGAAGAAATTCAAAAAATTCCTCAATTCTCTTTTTCCAGGAAATGGCTCTCCAGTGAACTGAATGTCTGGGAGTGAATTCTGCATTGAACAATTCTAGCCTGCCCCTAGTTGCCATGAAGGAGCTCAAGGGAGGGACACATTCTCTCTCTCCCCAGGAGGTAGGTCATATGAATTTTATCTTCCCCATTCTCTGCATTCCCAGTAAGACTATCTTAGTCCAGGTTCATATCAGGTCTCTCCAAATTTGTATTTGGATATCATTCCATAATTAATCTCATTAATTGCAAAGTAAAAGTGAGATTCAGGTATCTGGAAATTTGGTACCTGGCCAGAGTAGGCATAATATGAACACGTGCCAAAGTAGTGAATTTTAGACAGTAGGCATAATATGAACACGTGCCAAAGTAGTGAATTTTAGACACTGTAACATAACACATCATCACTTGTGAGAAAGAGGCAAAAAAGAAAATAAATGTTCTGTTGATTATTATACTACCCCATTAATCTCGTCATTATAGACATTACTTCCCATCAAACAATTATGATTTTGTCTTATACACCCACACATATACACCCATGCACAAATATATGTACACCTCATTCTATAACATAATCTGTATCATCTTTATAAGCAATACTATTTTTTTAATGCATAGAAATCTGCTTCATTAATTTCAATGGTTATAGATTGTTCTGCATTATTTATCTGATTCCTTAGTGACAGTTACAAAGATTTATTTTTGTGATGTATTATTGAAAAAAAAAGCTTTATTGAACAAATTGTGCATTACAAAGTATTTGAGCTTTTGTTAAAGATGAATTTGCTCTAACTTTCATCCCATCTTTTTCAGAATTTTCTCCAGTGTGTATATTCTAACACTCCTGGTGCAGTTTTCTCCTGATTGCTCAGACACAGTAATTCACAGTAGAAAAGAATTTTGGCTTTGCAGTTAGAGTACACAGTTGAATCCCAGATCTGTCACTTACTGCCCTTGTGGTCAAACCACCTTGAGCTTTGACACCCCAAACTGCATCATATTGTGGGAGGAGTAGAGAATGAAATGCAATGTGAATTACATAGCATACTGACGGGCACATAGAAATTCTCTAAATTGAAGAGGTTTCCATTATTAATGCAACTTTTTCTACAACATGACTTGTTATGTGACCTGCTAATACCATCATAGGGCAATGTAGTCTAGAATAAAGTAATTCCTTCATCAAGTGGGAATTAATTCTGCCTGCCAGTCAATGGTATCAAAGGATAACATACAGCCAGCTGAATCCATATGAAATACCCCTGGTAGGAGACAATAATTATATATTTTAGGTATATAATTTCTCCCTAATGATTTACTTTTATCCTAATTTATAGTCCAAGAAACCGAGGGTCATTGTGGATTTGAATTCATGTCTTTTTGAATTAGAAGCATTGCTATCAATTTAAATACTGTTGTCTACACTTTCAAGTTAGAAAAGTACACTTTGTATTAAAATGTAAAAAAAGTCAAATTTTATACTCACAAAAGTGAAATGATCATTGTTTTTAATAGTAAATTTGAGATATAATTTATATTTACACAATTCATTCTTTTGATTAATGTGTTTTAAACATTTCAGTTATTGAATAGGTTAGTAACATCATTCTTTTATACATAACTATTGAAAATACATTAGGTATCACGTCCACTATTCTGGGTCTAAGGATAAGATTTAATGCTCTAAATTAGGGCCTCTTAACCTCAACACTGTTGATATCTTGAATTAGAGAATTCTTTCTTGATGGGGCTGCCCTATGCATTGTAGGGTGCTAAATAACTAGATGTTACATCTCCTTTAGTTGTGATGACAAGTTCTTCAGACATTCCTTAATGTCCCCTGAGGAACAAAAGCACCCCTTTTGAGAATGTGTCTCTCAGTCAAATAGTCAAGCTCCATACAGGGCTCAAAGAAACTCAAAGGTCACACTTTGGATACCTTTCTTCAATTTGCACTTATGCATATTATGTTCAAATTTCTCTACAGCCTTGCATCCTCAAGAGCACCAAATGTAGATTTGAATCAAACAATGACTACTTAACTATTTGTTGAACTTAGGAATTGAATTTAGGTTTTATGGTCAGTTTTTCATCAGAGGTTTCCAATCACTGCTTTATTGTACAAGTCAACATACATGTGTTAAAGCCATATGTTCATGATAAACTTAGAAGTAAAGAAAACTGAATTTCAAAATTTGAATAGTTTAGGCTATATTTTCCTCCAGTGAGTTTCATTTGTCAACATATATGTATGTTATAGATGGGTATACAAATTATATATATATACACATTATCTTATTAAATACATGTATATACACATGCACATAAACACACATCCATATATATATACCTACAGAGAATCCTTATTTAGTATTTATACAAAAGAAAACAACACATGATTCAGTGATTCTAGCTATTTGGTTAGGATAAGTTTCCTTGTGTGTATGTTGGATGACTGTTGGATGCCTGTCTGCTGGCTCTACTTAGAGCAGTCAATATGTCAGCCATTCTGTGCCCTCTGTCACTCCTGTTTCTAAATTCCTGAAAGGACACCACTTCACTAACTCAGTGTGCTGTGTCTGTCTTCTCTATTGGCCACATTTCAGACTCTTTTTTCTCTTGATTGTAGTGAAGAGTAAAATGTGGCCTGAATAGTTGCTACATTCTTCTTTATCACAAATCAAAAAGTTAAAAATTAAGAGGAAAAACTCCATTTAAAATGTGGCAAAGAAACCTACATTATTCATTATTGGCTACATGGAAATTCCCCTGATGGTATTTTACACAACTCTTTGAGTACTTGGATTATCACACACCCAATGAACAGGATTCCCACTTGACATACTTGATGATAATTCCTATCTGGAAATTGCACAAGAACTATAATGAGACACCATTACCTAAAAGCTACTTTTCTAAATGATTGCATTAGCAAGGTGTAAATCAATAAATGGTGATTAATGGGGTTATATTTCATTTGTGTTAATTCAGTGGTGCTCAATAAAATAAACTTTGGTTGATTATACTAGTTAAAATAGAAACAGTCATAAAATATTTCTTTTTCTTGTTTTACTAACATTTTCATTTCTGATTAGTCTACGTGTCTGGGTTTTTGTTTTTTTGCTTTTGCTTTAACAACTCAAAGAGGAAAAGAATTATTGCAAGATAGAAATGTCCAATGTTGAGATCATGCTGTGGTTCTTTACTGCAATCAAATAAACAAAGTTAGAATAATATCTGGCTTTACTGAGCATTTGTTATGTGCTAGGGGATATGCTAAGAGCTTTACATGGATTATGTCTTTTAATTATCACAATGACCTTATGAGAACATGTGAAAGGCACTCAATTGCTTTAGTCACCAGGGAAAAGAAATTTAAATCCATATAACAATACTTCAATTTGTCATACTGGCTAAAATAAATAAGACAATGGTAAATGTTGTAGGTGATACTATGGAACAGGTGGAAGTCTCATATACTGTTTGTGGGAACAAAATGATATAACCATATTGAAAAGTTATTCAATAGATCTACTAAAATTTACTAAGATATTTTGAAGGGTCAAGGTCAATTACCCCCCCCCCCTCACTAAGGTCATGAAGGAAGATATTTTTAAAAATTTTATTTAATTTTGGGTCAATATGTGATTTCTCTCAAGTGTGGTCACCATAATTCCCCTAGCACCAAAGCACCTTAGTCCATCACCTTATCCACCTGTTCTCTTCTTTCTCCTCATATCCTCTTCTCATGGATGCCCCTATCTATGCCCAGCTTCCAATGTTTGTCTTTGTTTCTCACATTTTGTTTTTTCTACATTTTTGCATATAAATAAAATTCTGTGATATTTATCTTTTCCTTTTGACATTTCATTTAGTATCAACTTTTCCAGGTTCATCTGTGTAGCCACAAATGGCATGAGTCTATCTTTTTGACTGATGAGTAGTATTTTATTATGTATATTTATCACCTCTTCCTGATTCAGTAATCTGTTTTGGGGAATTTAGTTTGTTTCCATATATTAACTAGTATAGTGTTGCAATAAAAATAGGAATGGAGGTTTACATTCAAATTTGATTTTGTGTTCCTTCGGTAGATTCCTAGGTGTGGAATAGCTGGATCATACACCATATCCATTTTACAAAGGAACAATTTGAATCTTGGCAGCTTGACCACAAATCCGTTGTTCTTAATTGCCACTCTGGATCCTAGACAAAACAGATATAGATGTATTCCTCTTTTCTATACTCTGTTCTTAAGCTGAAGAAATTATCCAGAGTTGAAGAAGTGGTGAGAATCAAACATGTTCATAGGGATTCTTCATGCCAGGCCCCGAGTTATCCTGGCTGATGTGGCATAGGACTAGATCTGACTGATGACAGTGATAACAGAGAGAACAGGAATCACTACACTTTGGGGAATGTCAAGTCCAATTTCAGGTTTTTCTCCTGAGGGGAGAAGTTAAAGGGGAGGAGTTAAAAGGTTTGGAATATGGAACAAAGAAGGTAAAGCTGGAAAGACTTCCATTATGCTTGGCATAAGAGAAATTAAGTATCTGATGATGGGGTCCTTCAAAGAATATAGAATGGAGGAGACAAATTAGGCAGATTTCTAGCCAGTACTGATGTAGAAAGCCTCTTTGAGCAATATAATGAGAACATGAGCAATTGTCCTTCAGTTGATCAATGAAGGAATGAGCAGATGCTGTCTTATGCTATTTTTTTGTGGCAGAGACACTGGTGATGGTGTTTCTACCATGCATCAACATTTGCAGGTAAATATGCAGAGTTTTGAATCTATCCTTGGTGTTTCTTGTCTGAAGCAGAACCCAAGAATATGAATATGTTTAATAACTTTTCTAAGATAAACTCAAATGTAGTAATGATGCTTTGGGAAACACTGAGTGAAGTACTATTCAAAAGAAAATGCCTACACTGGCTTGTTACAGGACATTGAGGTACAAGAGCAAGAAAAAAATAGAATAACACAGGGAGTTAATTCATTTTTTAAGCAACCCTTTTGCAGGTTAGATTTTAATCTATTTTTAAATTGCTTTACAACACATGACTGTGATTAAAATTTAAGAAAATCAAGAACAAAATAATAGAATAAATTCCCAGTAACCCAAGTTATGCAAACCAAATTCATTTCTTAAGTACACTTTTATACACACACATATATAATTTTTAAGCTCTCTAAGCTTTCTAAAAAATTTAGCATGATGGATATCCTGGAGTTAATTGAAGAAATAATTTAAAATGAGTGTTGATATATTCTGGGAATTGAAAAAAAATGATAGTAACACCAGTGGCTTAAAATTTCAAGGTATGATAGAGGATTATACTTATATCCAATAATATACCAGTGGAAAATACCACTTTTTCTCCCAAAGTACTAATTATTATTTTTGTACAATTATTTTTACTTCTAGAAAATTAATATCTAATTTAAAACTTTATGTAACATTGTCCTCTGTGATCATCCTTTCAAAAATTTGAAAGTTTCAATGTATTTAGAGAACTCTGTTGCTGCAATTTTAGATTCCTAAAATTCTATATATTTTTTTAGTTCTTAGTAAGATTTATTCCCACTGACAACTAGATAAAACTTGGGTAATTGCAGAGATTATATTTTAGAGGCATTAGAAAGCAACAAAAATCAGATAACAAAACAGGAGAGAGGATAACTTGCATGAAGTGAGTTAAGTTGGGTAGTTTTTTCCTGAGATGTTGGATATTTAGGGAAGGGGGTGAAATCCTACTGCCAGTTGAAGGCTACAAAAGAAAGGAGAAAGCAATGAGTTTAATGGTCACATAAAGCCAGAAATACACTCTAAAGGCATAAGGGATTCAAAAGATAATCTGTTATAAATGAATTGATTAATCTAAGGTTATGTGAATGGCTAATTAAATGGATAAAGATTCTGAAAGGCAACTGAAAAAATCCACAATCTTGCTGATATAGAAAACAAAGACCTTCTGGTGTAGAGGTCTCTAAATTGTACTACATATGAGCTACATATGGGATTATGGATTAATACTGAAGATTTACAGTTGATGTTACCTAAGGTTATTTACTAATTTTAGTTGAAGCTGAAGCTGAAAATTTCTAGGAACAAAAATGTATGATGCTTTGTTATTTTTGTGAGACTGACAAAGAATGGGGCCTCTAATCCATAGTATTAATACATTTACTAAATTTTGAAACAGCATGAGGTAAAAAGTTAAAGAGCTATGGTGAAAATGTTGAATGGCTGAATACAATCTTCCACAAAGAGAGCTTGCAGAAGTTATATCCCAATCCCAAT
Organism: Uropsilus gracilis; assembly: GCA_004024945.1. Lineage (NCBI taxonomy): Eukaryota > Metazoa > Chordata > Mammalia > Eulipotyphla > Talpidae > Uropsilus > Uropsilus gracilis. The sequence goes on along the minus strand of PVHY01000752.1, from coordinate 178,439 downwards.
TCAGTTCAAATTTGTTATTTAATTTAGTATTAGTCAGCCACTCAAACTAAGAGGAGGAAAGAGAACCCCCCTTTTTTTGTGGAAATTAAAATCATTTGATATTTCTATAGTTTCTATATATAACATTCTATACAGAGTAAACAAATGATTATATGCAAGAAGTGAAATAGCCATAATTAACAATCAAGAGCAAAAATAGACAATAGAAACAAACCCACAGATAATTCATATGATCACATTAGTCAACTAAGTCTTTAAAAATATCTGTAATTAATGTGCTTCGAGAAACAGAAAAAATATGGGCCAAACAGACAAGTACTTAAAATATATATATTTGAATCTGCAAAAGATATTTTTATGAATGGCTTAGTAAAAAAAAAAATGCAGTATCTGAATTTAGGAATTTAGCAGATTGGTTTAACATAGTGGAAGATTGGATTAGTAAATGAAGACAGGTCATAAAAGATATTCAAACATAAGCATAGGGCAAAAAATTTGATGCAAGGAGAAGAAAAGAGCATATGAGACATGTGATATAGTCAATAGTAGCATAATACATCAAATTGGAATCTCATAAGAAGAGAACAATGAAAAAGTTTCCAAACAAATATAATGCGTTAACTCAAATATTCAAGAACCTTAGAGGGTCCTCGACAGATTTTTTAAAATATTCAACAGATTGTGAGAATAAAAACAAGCTTTTTATCTTGTGATATTGTGGGAGACTAAGTCACAAAAGATGCTTAATAAGCCTTTTTTGTAGTAATTGCTTCTTGCATAGCCTCCTACTACCACCATTATTTTTGCAAATATTTCTGCAGAAATTTCATAACATGATTAAACCTGTGACTCAATTACCTCCTAGAATTGTGAAATGTTCTTGTGAAAAGGGACCTTAAGAAACCTCCAGTAAATAATTCTAAGTTGAACTTTGTTGGTTCCCTGGGCTTTGATTTTGCTCTATTAAAGAGCACCATGATAAGAAAGAGAATGTGTGGGAGGACTCTAGGGTACCATCTCTGCTTTAGACAAAGTTTCCCTTCTTTTATCTATTTTACTTGGTTTATTCTTTAATTTCATTTGAAAAAGATAGTCTTCAGATAAAATAGATGGTTATGGAATGATAAATCTATTGTACACTCCCCCTTTATATAACAGACAATATAATTGAGGCCTGAAGATACAATGTGACCTTCTCAAGGTTACATTGCTAATTAATGCAGAACAGGGACCAGGCTAAATGTCTCCTGAATTCTAGTTCATGGCCTTTTCTAATACATCACACTGCTTCTCCTCATCTAAAGATTTATGCAAAAAAAAAAAAAAAAAGGGTACTTAGCAACATAATTATTAAGAACATATTACTTTCTCTCGTGTTATTTGAATGTTTGTTCTTATCTCTTATAAACCCATTATTTTGCTCACTGCAAATGGTACATAATTGAATCTCAGAGTTTCTTCCATTTTTTTCTTTGTTTCCCCAATCTCTGTCACTTATCCTCCTTCTTATATCATATTTGACAAATGAAGCTTATAGCCATTAAGTTTGTATACCATACAGTATGATTATGTCTCTCTTAGTTCATGTTAATACTTCCTGATCTCAATTTTAGGTTCTAGTTAGCTGAAGACCCATTTATTTTAGACATTGACTGACAATCACAGAATAGGTCCTTTACCACTTGAAACATACCTAGCACTTAACATACTATTTTTGGTATTTTATCTTATTTTGAAATCAATGCATATTCTTAAAGTTAATCAACTAGACATTTATTAACATTAAAAATAAAATTATATAGAATGATCAATAAGTTATTATCCCATTCCCCCCCTCCAGACAACAAATTCATCTCTTCAGGGACAACAAATTTTCTTGTGTAGACATCTAGTGTGTCTGTGAATATGAGAGCATATATGTATGTATTTAAAAATTTTAGACAGTTGGAAGGAAATATACTGTAGAACTATTATACACCTGTTGTTATTTAATTCTGCATCTGTATTCACAGGGATATTTCATTTTTCTAATGCTTCTACAGTATTCTTTTGTATAAATATACTGAAGTAAATGTATCAGATCTTCTGGTAATATACACTTAGATTATTTCCAATATTTTATATTGCAAATAGTGCTTCATGAGAACCCACTTAAATTTCTTGCCCTATGAGAAGGTGCTATAAATGAAATTATGTACATTTTTGAATAGATTTTGCTAAATTGTTCTCAGGGAAATTACAACAAATCACACCTCTACCCTTGTAATGTTTTTGACAATTTGATGCACACTCTTGAAACAAATTGGGTTACAAAATTAAACAAAAACAACAATATGTTAGGTAAAATGGTATCTCATTAATTCACATTTTTCTTCTGAAGAGTGTACATGAGATTACCCTTCCCTCCATTATGTACTTGTTAGCTTCTTTTTCTTCTATCCATTTTTATATAGTTGCAAATTTTATTAATTTGTAGGAATACTATATCTTTTTAAAAGATGTTGATTTACTTTATGTAGGACAAACTTTTATTTGAGCTATGACAGTAAAGATCTGAGATTTACTGACCAGAAAAAAATAAATAAAAAAGTAGTCCCTTACTGTAATATGAGTAAGAAAAATATTTTCTAATTGTTTGTCTTTTGATTTTTTATGGTATTCTTTAGCAATGTGGTTTATTTTCCATGCTTATGCAAAATAATTTATCAGTTTTTAAATGACTTCTGAGTTTTCAGTCAGAGATAAAAAATCTCTAACACTAAGAAAATATCAACACATATAAAGGACCATAATTTTATTTAATGTATTAAAGATTCTACATTTTAAATCTGTAATTTATTTTGTTGTAAGTTATGAGGTAGGACTACAACTTTTCTGAATACTACATTTCATTTTCAGATATTTTTCCTTTTCATTTTATCATGAATTTCCTAGTAGGTTTTAACTTAAGATCAGAACCTAATTTTTTATGATGGCCACATTATTGAGCTTGAAGCTAGCTCTCAATAAATGTTTATTGAGTGGAAATGATACAAACAGCATCATACCATAATGATAAACTTCAATAAAATATGTAGATGTTAAATCAATTTCAATTTAGATTTCTTCCTCTTTTCAAGCTCAAATGAATAATTTAATTGATTCCATTTTTTATTTCTTGTTCATATTCTTAGAAAACCTATTTTCACTAATGGCCTTCTCAAATATGATAATTTTTATTTGTATCTGTTATTTTCTCACTGCAATTATATATTTTAAATGCATACCTTGTAAAAAAAATAACCAAAAATAAAAAAAATTGACCTAGAACAAACAAATACTATAACTTCCATTAGAAAAGTGTGCAAGACATTTTTGTTTCTCTAGTCAATTTTTGTTTCTCAGTATATTTACACTGTTAAATTCTCAGTGTATATATACTGCACTATGCATACTGCAAAACAGGGTTGGAAAACCCACATTAAAAAGGAAGCTTTATGCAACAGTAGAAGAATAAAGAGCTTTTTAATCAACATATATACTGTAATTAAAAAAATGGCTACAGGAGCTAAAAAAGAAACAATCATGATCATAAGTTACTAAAGTCCCTAGATAGCAGACCCAACACCCATCAATATTTTATGCATGTTTTATTTGCCTATTTATTCCACAGTTCAATAAAAATTACATGTTGCCATGGAAACATGAAAAATCACAGATACCTGCTCTACTTAGAGGTATGGCATTTCACTTTCTTAATGAAACACACACATCATAGGGACTTAAGCCTTGCATTTGGTCATAACTTTTGGAAAGTGAAATTTGTTAAAGAATGTTAGTTGTGTTTGGTATTTGTACTAATTTTGTCAAAGTGCTAGAAATATCACATTAAAAACAGGACAGGCATATGTTTAGAACAAGATAAATGTCTTCTGCAAAAGTATACATTTCTTTTTTACACTTAGAAATAATATCTAAGGTAAGGCCTACCAGTTAATAATATAATATTCTTCTTAAAAGAACCAAAAAAGGATTGACTATTCACTTATTTTCCTAGAGGGGATCAAGAGGACAATTACAAGACATGAAGCCTCCACACTCTTGAGTAGACAAGTTTGAACTCTCCCCTGCTTTCAGAATCCATTCCAAGGGGAAAAAAATTCCACCCCAAGATTTTCTAGTGCCTGCCACTGGTGCAAACATTACCTAGTGATGTCTGCACAAGTGTCAGAGAGGTGGAGAAATTCTTCAAATCTGTTAAATGTGGAATAAAGAGGAGAATAACTTGAATTAAATTCCTGTCCCCACTTGAAATAGACTCTGACTGTGCCTCTGTACCTGGCCCTGATTTTTGCATGAAAATATTCCTTTTGTCCATATCTGGTGCTAGTCTTCAAAAAGGAATAGGGTTTAAAAAGCAGGAAATAATGTGAGATTTTAAGCAAACAGTTCAATATTCTTTTAGAATGCTCTCTGTATTCAAAAGCACTTTGATTTATATCTTTAGGAGTCTTTGAAACTGTACCTCTTTTAAAAGACCATCCCTGATTTTGGGTCTTTGTTCCTTTATGAGCTTTGTCCCTGATATCTAATATGGAGACCTGAGAGGCATGTTGTTAAAGGAAGGAAAAATAATTTTTTAAAAGCCTGGCAAATTGTGTTAAATATGCTTTTGAAAATTAAGTTTAATATAAAGTTCAGTGTAGCTCTCACCATTGAAAGTATTGTCTGTGCCAAATAACTCTTCCAATAAAAATATCCTTTGTTTTCCTGTAATGTAATTAAAAGTGAGCCTAAAAGGGCAGCAATAAATCAAGGTGCACAAAAGGAGAAAAATATTATAATTAATATTTAACATAAGTTTTGATTGCTTTTAGCATAAGTATTAAAAATATCAATTAGAATATATATTCAAAGTTTTCTTCCTTTCCCATTACACAGTGGAAGGAACTATTTTTAATTCTGGATACTACAAACCAAATAATACATAGTCCCTAATTAAATAAAAGACTGCAATTGAATTCAGAGTTTCTGCTGATGTCATACATAATGAGAGCACAGCTCGAGCTATGAATGAATGGCAGCCAAACCCTGAGAATGAATTACAATGTTAGCATTCAATCAGGGACTAGGTATTGTTATTTGTAATAGATGTAAAATGATTATTATTATTTTTAAATACAGACAAAGGGAAGGAAATTTGAATTCAAAAATCTGAGGCTAGGAGGCAAAAAGATTAGAAAGTATGTGATTAAAGTGAATACACTGTATTGGAAAATGAAATGTACAAATTTACCAGAGAATAATTGCTTTCTATATTATATATACATAAATAGCTAGGTATAACCATATCCATATCTAGTGGGGATAGATGTGTGTAGAAAGCCTCTAAATATAATAAAACTTTCAGTTTGAAGGCATTTATTTCAGAATATTAAAAAGAAACTTATGATATAATAAAATGGTAAATAGTATATATTTAACTTGTGTCAGATTTTGCACAAAATGCTCTGATTTACAATCTCTGTCTGAACCTAACAAAGACTTTTTCAGAACCTTATTTTTAGAGACACATTTTAATATTTACATATCGTGAATTAAATATGTAAATTCAATATGGCTAATTATTTATTGTTGTTGAGTATTTACAATATGCTTGACTCAGCATAAGGCATAGAAAATACAGTGTTTCCTACCCTCAGGGATTTTCAAACTAAAGTAGACAGACTTCTACCTCTTCTCTTTATTCCCTCCTGGTGTTTTCTAACTCTGCTGGCCATTCCTCCTATCTTAGTGGCATGTGGGGAAAAATAGACTATATTCATTATAAGATGTCACAAACTCTAACATAAAACTATGGAAACTGCACTTCAAGTACAAAGAAAACCAGAAGTTTTGAGGGAAATAAGAATGAGTAAGAATTTTTTTTAAAAATTCAGAAAATTAATATCAAGATACTGGTAGATAAAATTGAGGAAAAGCAAAACAAAGGAATAATTATATAGGAAATTTCCATTTGCTCTGTAGAATTAATCTATTGAAAACATTATTAGTATAGCAACTTGGTTTGCTAATATTTAGTTACTTGGAAATGTCACCATTCTAGAACATAGACAATAACTGATAATAAGCACACGTTCCTGAGTAGTCAAATACTCTAGTGTAACTAAGTAGTGAAATTCATGCCATCTGTTCTCAGACTTTAATTTGCAAGAAATCACCTCAAATTTTTGTAATGACAAACTTCAGACCTTAACATATTCCTTGATTGTGTGAGCTTGGATAAGTCCCCTTGCCTCTTTGTGCATTAATTGTCTGTGAAGAGGAGATTATAATAGCATCCACAGGTAGCATGTAAGACTTAAATAATGTATGTAGAAGCTTAAAGTATCACCTGGTCAATATTAACTGTTAAGATATGTGCTCATTATTTATCATTAAATAATAGTTTAATTAAAAAAGTGGGTTCTTTATCATCACTAATTTAAAAAAAACATTTTTTGCAGTTATTTCAGTATTTTAAGGCAGTTGTGAAAAAGTATAATTTCTGATATCCTTCATCCTCATTCTCTTAATAACCATAGTGTGATTATGAACATCAGGAAATTAACACGACAACACTATCAACTAATCTAGAGATCTGATTTAATTGTTACCTTACTTCTTTTTTTTTTTTTTCTCACCCATGATGCCATGAGTACTTCTGTGTCATTTTTAGTCTTCTTAAATCAGAGACAGTGCTCTGGCTGTTTTGTCTTTCAAGACTGACATTTTTGGAGAGTGGTAGCTACTGTTTCATACAATTTCTCTATATTAGTTTCCAACTGCTGTTGTAACAAATTATCACAAATTTCGCGGCTTAAAACAACACAACTTTATTATTCCAGTCCTGAAGGTCAAAAGCCTCAACTGTGTGTAAGAATCGCAGGTGTTAGCAAGGCTGAGTTCCTTATGCAGAATCTTGGGGTGCACTAGTTTTCCCCTTTTTCCAGCTCCTAGAGGTTGTCAGCATCCCTCAGCATATGGTTATCCATCACCGGAAATCTGCTGCTCTTCTCTTATCTCTTATCTTAATTAATTCAGAATAATCTTCCCATATCTGGATACTTAACATAACCATGTCTGCAAAATCCCTTTGAGGTAAACTCACATATTCACAGTTTCTAAGATAAAGACTTGGACATTTTCAGGGGACCATTATTCTGTCTACTGTAGTTACTCTTTAGGTTTTTTTTTGATATTTACCTTTGTTTAACATCTAGTTATTAATTTTTCTGCCCAGAAATGATAGAGATGATGTTGTATTCTTCTCAAGGTATTGGCTACTTTGCCTCTTTTAAAAAAGAGACAAGAGAGATCAATAATAATTTAACGCACAATTCCAAAATTGAGAAAATATTGAAAATAATTTTTCTGCTTGCATATTTGAAACTGAGGTATTTAGCAGCAAAATCTGACCTCTCAACATAAATCTAAGTACACTTTTTATTTAAAGAGTCAACTTGTTCCCTTGAGACAATGCAACAAAAAGAATAGATATATGATATTCAAATCATAAGTGAATTGCCAAAATAGCTTTTGTTACTGGTATCCTTTTGACAGTGAAAAGTGATTACTGTCTGAAAAAATGTACCAAATTTTGAGCTATCTTATATCTGTCAAATTTCATTCCAAATGAAACTACCAGGTTGCTAAAATATCTCAGTATCACATAATATATACTGGGCTATAACATTTAAACTCTTTCAATGATGATTTTATTTGAAAAAGTAGTGACAACAGAAGTAATATATTACATATATATCATAGCTTAGTTTTGTAAATATTTAATGATTTTAAATAATTTTTGAATTTGAAATTGTTTCCATCCCTCTGATTGAACTCAGCAAATGATTTAAATTAAAAATCAAACTTAAATATTCAATATTGCTCTAAGCTTATATTAAAGTTGGTGATATCAACTTTTACTAGTCATATAATGAAATGTTTAAGATTAAAATCAAGCTTGTAGAAATATTTAAAGTCCATAAGACCATATTGAAAAATGAAAATACATTATTCAGAAAATTCCCATACTATGTATTTTACTTTCCTGTCTTAGACCTATAGTCATATTTCCCTAGAAGTTCTAGTTTATATTATAATAAATATATTGTTTCAGAACATTGTGTTACCTTTACATGAAGTTAGTATATATACACATATGTGTTTAATGCCTATCTTTGCATAAAAGTATAAAAACACATACAGAAACAAAGATGATATTACCTCATGAGTTCATAATGATATTTTTTCTATTCAAATTCAGAGTTACAGATTTTCTTAACTTTGGCATATTGCATTTTATGTGCTGAGATTTCACATCTAAAGGACACAGGAAATGATAGAATTAGAACTATGTCACAATAACTTATTTGCCTCATTCTACCTTAAACCAACAAGTATCTTAGAATAAAACTACTAGTACTACATACACAGTTGTCATTTCTGAAAATAAACATCTATATTTTTTTGTGGTACTTTCCATTATTCTGCCATTTCTTTTAGAGTTATACTATGTCTACACTGAAAGGGCATGTATTCTTAGTTCTACAAGTATGACTATAAGTATATGCATTTTTCCTTCAAAACATGTATTTTTACAAAAGTCTTTGTTGAAAATTTTCTGGTCAACAGAAAATTCTAATAGAACAAAACCTTCCCTTGCTTCTGCACAGATGCTAATGCCCACTGGCTTTTAGTGTTTTGTCCTTATCCTATTATATTTTGGAGATGGTGAAGAGACCTTTTCACTTTGTCTTGTGGAAATACTATCTGTAGAGTTCCGATATGATTTCTAGTTCTTCTGTTGTTTTTTTTTTTATAGGAGCTAAAAAAGCTAAAATAAATAAATTGCACTATAGTCACTGTCTTCTAAAAATTTTGTGATAAGTGTTTTCATTGCATTATTTCACTGAATTTTTACAAACCTAGAAATAAGTCTGTTATCTATCCCTTTATAAACTTAAAACCAGAAGTCTAAAAATAATACATTGTTTTCCAAAAGGTTAAATAACTAATTGATCAGGTCTATCTGATTCTTTTGTCCATATTCTTAGTCCCTGTTCAACACTCAATACTGCAATCATTTCTTATAAGGCAAATACACATTCTTGATATCAGACAAACTAGGGTCTTGCAACTTATAAAAAAGATAAGCTTTCAAAGGAAAATTTCAATGCACTTTCCAAGTTCTAGTAATCTACTTTATATAAAATAACACTGCATATATACATACACAAAACTTTCTTTCAGAACTTGTAGAATTGCTAAAGAAATTTACATGGATTATTTTTAAAAACTCCTTTATGAATGCTCTGTTACCAGTAAGTAGATTGCTTTCAGCATGCCTTCACTAAATACTAAGAATAGGCAGGATCATTTGTGGACAGAGCACAAGACAAATGGTCAGAATTCCTAGGTTTCATTCTTGATTCTATCATCAGCATACTGTGTGGCCTCCTGAAAGCCCATTTAGTTATATGATTATAGATTCCTTCAACACTGATATTAATTCGCTCCTGAAAAGTTAGTCTCTGGTATCGAATGTCCTTTGACATCATCTTGAGACAATAGTTGGAACAAATATGATAAGAGGCATATAATGGATTATGTATCGATGATGTAAAGGAGGCATGCATAGTCAGAAGTGAGAAATACATTCTAAACAAGTAACATAATAGAGGGATTGTTTCATTCTTTTTTAGAGGATAAAAGATATTTTAATTTTCAAAAACCCATTCAAAGGTACAAGCTTGGTTAGTAAACTAATTTCTGATATTATTTAATTCAGAGTCAGAAGTGGCTTTTTCAACATGAGAAACTACCATAAAAATAACTCGTTTCAATTTCAAATTTGGGATGACAGCAAGAGTGCAGAAGAAAACTCAAAGTTAGTGAAGAGAAAAATATTTATAAATACATCTATTTGGGTATTTTGCCCACTAAAAGCTGAGTATTGGATTGCATTGAGTGCTAAAAGTAAAGTAGGGACAGAGAGTGATAGGGATTTTCATGTACTTTTTAATTTTCATGGAGCTGCTCTGTTTAAGTGTGATGAGAATTAAAAGATAAATCTGTGCTCTGAAATCTTTAATTCTTAGAAAGATACTGCTTGAAGTCCTTTTAGAAATGAAATTAGAATTGTTCTGATATATTAATCTCTCTGATCTGAATTTATCCTAAATGACCTAAAAGTCTACAATACATGAATATTTTCTATATATACAGAGTGGGTATAGAGAGAGGGAGAAATCCAGTGGGTGTAATGCTTTAGGAAAATTTGAACTGTGCCCTGTAACCATCTATCTGACTGAACAATCATCCATGGTTATGTATTCTTCATAGTGAGTTAACACTCTAAAGAGAATTTCATGTAATAGGATAGAAGTTTCTGTTTTTATTTTAAGTATGTGTGTGTGGAAAAAACAGTAATAGAATCACTTCACATCATGAACAGGGCAAACCATGCTAATTCATTATAATTTGAGGCTAATTATGTGTGGATGACACCGAATAGCAGTAATTATTTTAGATCTAAATCACAGTGTCTTCAAGCTATAAGACAAGCAGGGAGAATATAACCTACACTAAGACTTCAAAATGGTTCATCCAGGCAGTTCAGAGCTCTTCTGAGACCACTTTTCAGTGCCTAAAAGTTTAGAAATGTAGTGGGGAACACTTGTGGGGAAAAGAGACTATTTTGACCCATTTATCCCCTCAAAATCAGCCCTATCCTTCTGCAACTTGACATTTCTTCAGTTCACATCACTCCTTAATATTACCTTGAAAATAATTGTGTGTTAACCACTTAACTACTGAGTACAATGAATTAAATTCCTACATTAGCCTGGATGAGAACAAGAAAAATTAAACAGCATTGGGTATAATTTTGATTGAAGTAGGAGTTTGGGTAGCATTTTGAACATTGAATCTGCTTCCAAAGCAGTTAAAAGGAAGTTCTGTGTTCAAAAGAATGGAGAGTGAGGAGGATGATGATGATGACGTTGATGAAGCAAGATAGGAGAGAAGAGTCATTTTTCCTAGTTCTGGTTGTTGTTTGTAAAAATCTAGTCTTCTTCATTTAAATTATGATATAATATTTCTATAGAACATTTTCATTTTTAACCTGTAAAGCAGCCTGTGTATTGGGGTACTTCCCTTGGCTACACTGTCTTCCTACTGTGGGACCACTAATCATAGAGTCCTTTATACAGAGTTCAGCACATGACCAAGAACTGACTATACTATCTTTTCTGGCAATAGTGATTAACTCTAATGCTGGACATGTAAGTTATTGAAACAGAGCTCTTTACTGATTTAATATATAGACAACCAGAGAACCAAGTTTCTTTTCTTTTTGGATAACAAGCTATACAATACTAATCTGAGGAAATAGTGCTGCTAGCACAAATTTTCTCCTATATGCGAGGAGCTGGTCCATCTATGGAAACAAAGAAAAAAATAAACAAATAAACAAATATGGAAAAAGACCTAGTGCACCATTAGTTGGTACGAGAACCCTGGCACAATCACTGAGTTTGCATGAAATTTAACTTTTGAAGTCAGGTCAACATTTAGCTTCTGGGTTACATGAAGCTATCATTTTCTCCATTTATTTTAACTTTCAAGGAGGGTAGTCTGAGTTTGTCTTTCTTGTCATAAAACAAGAATAATTTTGACAAATACAACATAGAAAGGAAACATTTTTCTAAATGCATAATAAAAAACATAGAAAATTATAAAGAGTAGTTAATTAGGGTTTATAAACTGACTTCAACTCTACTTGAAAAGACTAGCATGACTTTTACCAATAGCTGAAACATAAGTATTTTGCATAATGAACTTAATGAAACATGGGGTAAAAAGTAATATTTACATATATTAATTTATCCAGCACTTACAACAGAGGTTAAGAAACTTTTCCCAATGTGGACCAGACAATAAATATTTGTCATTTAGTGGATCATATCATCTCTTTCCCACATCTCATTAAAGCTGCCCATATCAGAAAGGTTGCTACTAAAAGTAGCATATATGTATCCCCCCCACCAAATAAACCCCTTTATTTACAAAACAGATGTTGAGTTGAATCTGGTTCATGATCTGTAGTTTGCCAGTCTCTTTTTTAAGAGATCTAGACTTTCCTCTATTCACTTAACCATGAATTCTTGGAACAGGCATGTTATACTAAATGACATATTTAGACCTACAAGAGATTCAGAGTTGTATATGTAACAGTTCCTGCCCTTAAGGAGTTTGCAATATAATAGGAAAATAAGGCAACTTTATCCTTAAATTATCATTCAAACCAAGTACCAAGTATCAAGTGTCTTTAAAAAGATAAAACAAAATTATATGGAAGCCCTGAGGTGAAGATTAAATATACTAAGAGCATTCCTCCCCTCCCCCAGTGGCCTGGAAGGATATTATTTACTTAGGATGGCACTTAATCCCATGTTATTCTAAGTTGCTATGTGATGGAGAAAAAGCATAAGCATCTACCCTTATTCTCTCTCCTCACCTTGAAAGGACGAATTCTATGTTCTGTTAAATTAAGAGAATTTTTGGTGTTGATTTGAATTTCATGGTGGAAATGTGGAATTACAGATGGGAAAAATTTACTTTACAAATGAAAAGTCTTAGGGATATATAAGGGATGTTTTCCTGGGTACTATATAATACATACTTTAGTTTGTCCTGTAATCCTGAGAACTTCTCATTTCCTGTTCCAAATCTGGAACAAGATTATTGGGGACATATTACTATTATTAAAGATAATCTTTATTGCTTTGAATTTTTGGAATTATTTTTCTTTTGCTTTGAGATGATAACATGTAACAATGGGCATTTAGAGGGCGGGAGAAGGCCTATATTAAATAGATATTAAGCCTAAATGCTTAATGTTTGGAGTTGTAAATGTTTTCAGAAATTCCAAGTCTTAGGCTCTCTTAGCATACTACTATTTTTCTGTAGAAACACAGTTCTAAGACAAGTGAGAGACATCCAGCGTCCAGAACTCTTGCCACAGTTCATCCACTGCTAATGTTATTTGTTTTCCATCTGTTTATATACTAGCACTCCAGGCAAGATAGTTGAGAATTAAGGCATTAGGACTAAAAAAATCTGAAATGATAGAGCTCTATCAAGTTGAACCCCAGCGGTATCACACAGGCTGAGTCAAATCTGGGATTAGATCTCACCATTAGATGCCCAGGACTGCTCTTTCATATACTTCCTCAAATAATAATGTGAATTTCCTGAAGACATAAAGGGAATTAAAAGGGGTTCAAATGATCAGTTTGGATTTGTTTGTTAGGTTTAATACTAGAATTCCTGCTATGGGCAAGTACTATGATATGTGTCAGCTGAAGGTAAAGGGCTATACATATATTTACTAAATCAAATTGAGGGTGTTTGTGCTTCCATACCTGAATATTAGATGAAAAATTCTATCTTTATGTGAAATCAGAATTCTTCGAATTCGATTTCACCTTTGCCTCTCACAATTGCTTCTGCCTTTTCATTGAGAAGTCTAGGAAGCTCTGCTGGCCTTCTAAGAAAAGAACCACTTTCATTCATTACTACAGCAATAAGTCTTGGAACAAAAGACTCCAAATGAGTCTGGTCAGTGTCTGAACATAAATGACTCAATCCTTTTGGTTTGCTTGACTAATACATTTTTGTTTTGACTTGTAGAATTAATCAAGTGTCTTATTTATATTTACACTTGCTTCTGCATTTACTATATAAGTTTTCCATCTTATATTAATTCTGTTCTACCCTTTACAGATAATTTTCACCTGAAAAATGAATTTGAGTGCTTTTTGCTAACAATCACTGATTTAGTCTAAGTGTAAGATGTCTACTCAATGAATGTGGTGATAGCATTTATTTCTCTGGCCTGTTAATCAGATGCCTCATTACTACCCATCACAGAAAAATGAAGCAAGACGCCCTGACCTCATCAACAAGAGTACTGCATCAACTATAAAGAAAGTGATAGGTGAGAGAAGAGTATCTGTATAAACACTCGAAGGAGGAGTTCTAAGTAGACTTAGTTGACTATAACATCCTAATCCTAAAACACATACTTAGAGAAAAAAAAAAACTCAATGTTTGGTCTTTACTGATGTATTTACCTATTGTTCCATTAAATATCTTCCTTAGGTATGTACATCCAAAATCATTTGGTGATCTGTTGAAAAACAACCCCACAACTGCAATAGCAGTTTCAATAACCAATAATTTTAGAGGCTGATGGGTTCCAGCAAGCCAAGTCCAACATCTGTTAGATGGCAAGTAGAAAAAAATAATCAGATCCCACCCATCTCACCCCACGATTGTCATGCAAATGGAGACCACAAAAAAGATAAGACCTTTGATACAAAACATTCACAAGTCTTAGAAAACATGCAGCTCACCACATCAAGAACTTTGTGTTTGTTTCCAGGAAATTAATAAATTTGAAGGCAAGATCACCAAGCCACAAGGTACAATATAATGAAGAAATGGAATACTATTCCTTCTAGTCTCTTTAAATGGTTAGCTTTTTGTGATCAATCAAGAACTCTTATCAAGCACTCATTGTATTTAAAGTTACACATATTTTTATAGATATTCAGTAAGTACTGTGTGATGTGTTACCCATAAAACATTTACTGAATTAAGGAAAGATTTGGAATGCTTAAATTAGAAGACATGGTCCTTTCAGTGAAAGAATTAAGTATATATATATATATATATATATATATATATATATATATATACTTACTTTTGATGATCTTTCTCATCAAAAATAGGATAATATTTTAAGAGTAAAATTCTTTCAACAGTCATTTGCAGTTATAAAATTAAAACATTCAAATTACAGTTAAAATTATAAAAGTTTTAAGATTTCACTGAAAGACAAATTATTTTAATGATTTTTTTTACATAAATATTTAGTTGCTGGCATGAAGGCTAAAGCTTCAGAAGCCAGGGGGGAGGAAACTGTAACAGCTATAAAGGTAACAATAGGCTCAAAATATAATAAAGGACCAATTCAGCTGGTTTAAAAAAAGAAAAAGAAAGCACAATAGCACAACAGTAAGTTCACCTATTATATAATTACAGGTTTTGTATACAAGTGCAGACAAGCAGACAGAATAAAAAGCTCCTCTAGGAAATCCAAAAAAACTTGGCAGTTCTGGCCAGGTGGGAAGTGATGCTGGTACCAACAACAAAAAGAAACAGACTGCAACTAAGGTTTGGACCAAGTCTGAATTTGGCTTCTTTTTGCTAAGCAGCAGTTTGCAGCAAAACTCTAGGAAACAAAGGGAAAATGGAAAGTGCTAGACAATGAAGGCATAAAGCTAAAGTAACTAAAAAAAGATGTTGTCAGTCACAGACTTTGCCAAGTGACGTTTTTGCCTTCATTTATGAGGACAACTCACTCAAGAACTTTCAAGAACTTCAGGAATTTCATAAACAAAGCTTTTCATCAATAGGGAAAAGGTGAGACAAACTGTATTGGAAACAAGGAACTGTGGTGATTATGCACTTAAATAATGTACAGCACTGATGTGTTTTATACTCAAAGAAGTTCAGGTTTGACTAGGGTCAAGGGAACTGATGAGCCTAGACTTCAGAGAGACATCAGCTTTTTTCAGTTCAATTTCTGCCCACATTGCACTTACTTGGTGTGTGGGGAACACAAAAGATAATACAACAGTTCCACTCTGGGTATATACCCAAAGAGTTGAAAGCAGGAGTGTGAAGAATTCAAAGCATGGGATTTTATATTCCATGTTTGTAGCAGCATTATTCACAATGGCCAGAAAGTTGAAGCAGTTCAAGTGTCAAGCAATGGATGAGTGGATAAATAAAATGGGTATCTACATACTACAGAATATTATTCACCTTAAAAAGGAAATAAATCCTATCACATGTTACAACTTGAAGATATTATAAATGAAATAAGCCAGTAACAAAAAGACTCCTCTGAAATGAGGTCACTACCATAGTCAAATTCATAGAAACAGAAAGCACAATAGAGTCAGCAAGAGGGGGAGAAGGGGTGAATGCTATTATTTAATGGGTTTAATTTCAGTTTTGCAAGATGAAGTTCGGTGAGTGGATAGTTGTGGTAGTAGTACAACAATGTAAATGTATTTATTTTATTCCATTGTTGGCATAATTATTGCATAGTTCTTTTTTATTTGCTTTTAATATTATACATCAGTCATCTTTGTAAAGTTGTTGGTCTCCTTGGGAATTGTCCCCTCCCCCCATCACTCCTCCTCCTCTTTCACTACTATTCATTGGTCCATGTGTATCCCTTTAGTCTCTTCTTTTTCTGAGGCAATGCCCTTTTCCTGGGTAAGGATCTATATTCCTGGGGCATGGTGAACAGTGCTGCTTATGTTTCCAGATTAACTTTGCGTCAGACAGCCAGTCAGAGCTCATTTGGAGTCTATCAGTGCCTGCTCCTCCTTCGTGGATGTCTCCTCCGTTCTGTTCTCAGTCCCCTTTTTGGTGTTTTCCTTTTTTTCCCCTCTTGCCTTGTAGTCTGGCCTCTGGTTTAGAGAGACTGGTTCCTCTCCTTTGTCAACTGGGAAGTTACTTGAGAGACAGAAGTCAGCTGATGACTGGTCTGGTTGGTCTCCTTGGTCATGGTTTGCTACTTAGCTGTTGGATACTGCCCAATTTCTGTAGTCTTCCTCCCCCTGTCAAGAGGGGGTGCCCCTTGGTCTTGCTGGAGGTTTCTCTGAACCAGGATTTTGGCTCCCAGCCCCCAGTGATGGTATAGGTGTAATTCCAATAGGTCATATCTATAATAGGTCTCAGAGTCCTGTGTTCAGTGGTCCTCTCCAAGCTCTTTTTGGTTCCTGCTCAGGAGAAGTGTGTGTCCAGAGTTTTCATTTATATCTCTCACTGCTTCTTTTTATTCAGTTGGATTACTTTCAGTTTTCTTATTGCTGATGAGGACTGACTGGAGTGAGAGTCAACCAACCGGTACCAGAGCCTCCCCCCAACTCTGGCAGGGTTTCCCCTGTCCTTCCTGTGTGATTCAGAAGGCCCCTGAGGGGTGACCACACCCCGAGCCCGTTCCAGCTACCAGGAATGGGGCCTGGTCCACCAGCACCTGGACATGAGGTGCAGCAGGCAGGCCAATGTAAATGTATTTAATGTCACTGACCTGGGCACTTAAAATGATTGGGATGACAAATTTTCATATATGTTATATATGTAATAAGTATATCAAGTTTGTATATATATTATGTGTAATATATATAAATAAGATAGCTAGAAAGAAAATAAGGATATATATTCATATAGAGCTCAAGTTCAGAGGTATCAGGAAATTAGAGTTCCCTGAAAATAGACTTTAACTAATGACTGATGGAAACTTATGTAAAAATACCCCACATGTGTGTGTATACATACATACATGCATGCATATATATACACATATATACATATATACACACATACACAGCTTTTAAAAAGTCAAGTATTTGAATAAATGGAAGGAAGAGACCAAATGATGATAAAATTGCCTCCAAAGATTGTCGTAACATCGGTCAGGGGTAGGAAAAATTAACAATAGATTGTTCACAAACTAGCAGGAACTGTCTGTATCCTACCCATTGTCTTTTGGTCTTTTACCACTTTTTTCTATAGGTCCATCTGAGCTCCAACTGCCAGCACCAGCACCTCCTTGCCTGGCAAATTTCATTAGTACTCAGAGCTTACCTTTCCTGAGTATGCTGCAGGTCAGAGATACCAAAAAATTAGAGCTCCTTGGAAACAGACCTCAACCAATGACTTATGAGAACTGGTGTACAAGTACCTCAGGTCCCTGATCCTCCTAAATGGAATGGAAAATTGTGAGACAAGCTTTATACAATTTTCCAAATTTCCACAGTAGAATTGCACTCCTGTTTCTGACAAAACTTGCTTAATAATGAAGTTATTATTTTTTACCCTTTTATGTGTCAGCATGACTAAGCCACTGTACCCAGATATTTGACTAAATGTTCTAGATGTTTCTGTGAAATTATTGTTTAGATGAGATTAATGTTTTAATGCTTTTACTCAAAACAGATTACCCTCCAAATGTGAGTGGGCTTTAGCCATTCAATTGTAGGCCTTAGAAGAAAATTATTTCCCTTCCCTGAAGAATAGGGAATTCTTCCAGAAGGCTGATTTCAGAGACTTATTATGGACATAACTCTTCCCTGGGTCTCCAGCCTCCAGCCTGTTGGCCTACCTTGCAAATTTCTTTATGTGTTTGGGCTTGTAGCTCCACAGTTTTATAGTCTAATTCTTCTTCTCCTCCTTCCTGTTCTTCTTCCTCCTACTCTTCCCCTTTTCCCACCCCTTCCCATTCTCTCTTCTTCTTCTTCTTCTTCTTCTCCTATTCCCCCCCCCACACACACATTCTCAGTTCTTTTTTTTCCTGAAGAACCCTGACTGGTACACATTTTCAGACTCATATCAGTGCTTCCTGGTGAACACATTCTAACTAATCTCTTCTTTGTCTTGAATCCTTGACATAGAATAGTGGTAAGACCATTCTGACTCAGAACTGAAGAACAGTGTTCTTCACCTAGAACACACTTGCTTATATCTGAAGACATTTTTGGTTGACATAAATGTAGATGCACCTAGAATCTGGAACATTGCTCATCATCTTAGAATGTCCAGAATATATCCCCACAACAAACTTATCCAGCCACAAATGTGAAAAGGTTGTTATACCCTAACTTAGAGTTGTATTCTGGGGAAACTCAAACTAAGGTAGGAATTTAATTGAAAAAAGAAAATGATACTGAACTAGAAGTTCAGTAGACGTTCAAATTCTGCCAAACAACCCTAGACCCTTGAGATGAGGAATGCAAGGCTATCAAATCTATCAAATTTATGCCAAATATGTTTTTAGGCACCCCTCCTTTACAATCATTATCACATAATGGAACAAAACCAAGTGGGATTTATCTCTGTAGCCAATTCTCACACACTGAAATGAGGATTTGGAAAATGTCTATTAAGGTGGGTGGTGGTGGGCACCTTCCCAGGGTAAGCCAGTGCTCACTAATGCACTTGTATCCCAGTTGTAGCCTCAAAGAGCATGGAATTCACATTTATGTCTCACTGAAAAGGCTGGTTATTTAACATCAATGAACTGTGGGAAGGTCCTCAAAAAAAGTAGACTTGCCAAGCTTATAACTGTGAATTCCCTGGGCCTCAAGGACTGGATTTCTGGCTTGGTGAGAAACATGATTGGTTGTCATCTGTGTTCACTCATTTTTCCTCTACTGGAACTAAGTTCTTTCTTGGCCACATTAAGAAGTGAGCCTGTCAACACTTCCATATGCTCTCCAGGAAGAATGGTCACTCCCTCTCAGTCTTCTTGGCCAGAAAATCTCTTTTCAGTGTTACCTGTCAAGTCTCTTGTTTCTCCTGGAACATGCCATTTTCTTCAGTCATCTAAATTGTTTGAATTCTCTGTAAGTGTGGCTTTAACAGGTGCTGTAGGGTGTTACAATATGTGTTCCTCGCTATGTCTGTGTTGTTCATTTTCAGATAATCCAATTGCGGAGCTTGCTTTGGCGTCCTTGATAATGGGGTTGGATCCAGGGCAAAAATCAGGGCCAACAGTTGGTGAGAAAATAAGTTGAGAGTTAAGGAAGCCTCTAAGAAAATTTTCTGGCTGCTTTGCTAATGCTTGGATTGATTTGATGCAGATATATTCTTGGAGAGATTTGATTATTAATGTGCCTACTTCTATAGCTTGTATGTAGAAGCAGCTTGTTCTATAGAGAGGATTCCTATGAAGGTTTTTGGGGGGGTGGAATCAGTGGTAGTTCAGCCTCTTGCTTCACACAATATATTGACTGGAATGTCCATGACTAAAGCTTCAATTATGCCACTGAAAATGCCAGATGCTATTCTGGGAATATAACAATAGCTTCTATGCCACCTGATTTTACTTCAACATAAGAATAGCATAGAAGAATATCAGAACCTGTAGTTTTATAGATAAAATTTGAAAAAAAAATGAGGCGAAACATTCAAACATGATAGAGAGCTTTTGAAAACTTCACTGAAAACCTTGTGTAGTACAAAATCAATTGGTTTAAATTCTAATTTTATCTCTGCTATGAATAATAATCTTGAAAGTGTTATTTAATACTACTGGGCATTAGTTTCCTCAACTATAAATAAGGGACTTGGGTAGGACCTAATCCAAAGTTCCTCTCAGCTTGAGAATTCCATGATATCTCAGAAGAGACAGGCTAATCAGACTCCATGTCATAAAAAGTTTTCATAGTATTAGCCTATTTCCAAAACTGGTTGATTAATGGAAAAGAAACAGAACCATAGAGACAAAGAAAAGATGAAAAATAAAAATTTTATACATATATAGTTGAGTTATGATTGAATCAATGAGCAATGTGTAAAAAACAAAAAAACTCAAAGGTTTAAGCTAGTAAAAGATACTGAATTCTAAGGGAAAAATGATTGGCAGGACTTCTTATGAGAAGGGGAATATTTTTAAGGTAGGCATCCTCTCAGATGTTTTACTGTTTACAATGCAAATTAGCTTGCAATTATACATTTTGAGAAGTAGAGAGAGAGGCATATTCTTGATGAAAATAGCTGTTATAGTGTATTTGCACAATGGAATATTATTCTTCAATCAAAAAGACAAGTTCATGCATTTGTGATAACATGAATGGATCTAGAAGGAAGCATTTTAGCATAAATAAGACAGAAAGAAAAATAGAAATACTGGATGATCCCATCTATATGTGGGATATAAGGAAAACAAATAAACAAACAAAAGGACAAGTTAAGCCTAAAACTAACAAACTGTCAGCAGAACTGAAGCATAGGGAAAGGGAGGGGGGTCAAAATCAGGGGAAAGATGAGCATTAGAGATTAAGGTGACAAGGTGGTGGGAGAACCTCGGGGTATACAATGATATTATATATATATAATATATATATATATATATATATATACAATCTAGTTAAGAAAAAGAAAAAAAAATGAAACCCAGAAGTTAAAAAACAAACAAACAGAAAAAACCCAAACAAAAAAAGAAAATACCTTTTTTATGTGAAAATTATCAACTTGTTACTGTATTAGTTACCATTCTCCAAAAACAAAGTTGCTGGGTAAAGGGCTTTTTGTGCATACAGTTTATTTTGGAGGTGATACTAGAAGATGGAAAGGGGAAGTGGGAAAAGACAGGCAAGAGAAAAGTCAATAGAGAACACGAATAAGCAGGTTGAGTTTCCCCAATAAGAAGTATGTGTGTGATCCCAGTGACAATATTCTGAGGAATGGCATAAGGATGGATCTCTAAAGTCACACATGGCAGACAGGAAACATTTCTTCACTAATTCCCATTCCCCTTTGGTTGAAGACATGAACCCACTTAGGACACTGGGTTGTATTTTTATGCTGCTTTCCTTTTTCTGTGACCTTCAACACCTTCAGAGAATGTAGAATGGACTAGAAGGAAGAACTGAAAGGGTAACTAGATATTTGTTTTAAGAGAGATTCTCTGGCTTTAGCCATGCCATGAAAAGGGAATATACCCTTTTCATACCACCCTCTATAGCTCCAGAGAAAGCAGAATGGAAAGAACCAAGTTATACTTCTTATGGGACATTTGCAAATAGAACTGTTTCCACAACTGCACTGAAATCAGCTGGACATGGGAAGGTGTGTCCCAAGTGCTACCTGCAGTTTTATTTTAATCAAATATTAAATATGGTAGTGCACTGGCATCATATTTTTGATGACAGGGAGAAGCACATGTGCTAAAAACTTCAAAAATCTGTAACAAGAGTTAAAATAATGACTTGGAAAAAATGCATAAATCAAGTTTAGAAATATTTCTTAAAGAAGTGGGTTTGAAGAAGAATGGAAGTTTTCCATGGGTGGATGCAGATGTCTCTTCTAGATACTTTGGCCAACAGCTGAGCACATTAGTCCAGGCATCTGAGTTTCCTTTTCATGTCATGACTACAACAACATTTACAGAGTAAGAAGTGCTTGCTCTCTCTCTCAATCTCTCTCTCCTCTCTCCCCCCTCTCTCACTTATTTTAATTTCTTGTTTGTCTTTTCACAATATAGAATTTCTCCCCTCAGGTGTGACCACTGTTGTTGTCCCAACACTAAAGCATTGACAGTCCTCCACTTAATTCATTATTGTCTCCCTGCTGCCCCATTTCCCCCTTTTACATCCTTCTTTTCTTTCCACCTTTCCTCCTGGATACCTCAGATCTGTGATCAACTTTCAAGGGCTGGTATTAAAGTTTGCCTTTGTGAAATCCTTGATTCTGTCTCTATATTCCACATACAAAAGAAATCATCTGGTGTTTGTCATTCTCCTCTGCCTCACTTAACTAAGGATAATCCCTTTCAGTTTCATCCATGTTGCCACAAATGGCATGAGTTTATCTTTTTTCATCACTAGTAATATTCCATTGTGTATATATACCACATCTTCTTCAGCCATTCATCTGTTCTGGAACATTTATGTTATTTTTATATCTTGACTATTGCAAATAGTGCTGCTACACACATAGGAGTGCCAGTTTCCTTTCAAATTTGTGTTTTTGTGCTCTTTGGGTAGAAATCTAGGAGTGGAATTTCTGGATCATATGGTAGATCCATTTTCAGTTTTTTGAGGCATCTCCATACTTCTTTCTATAGGAGCTCTACCAGTCTAAACCCCCGCCAATAGTGCATGAGGGTTCCTTTTCTCCACATTCTTACTAGCACTTATTGCTTCTGGTTTTTTGTTTTGTTTTGTTTTTTAATATGGGTCATTCTCACAGGTGTGAGGAGGTGGTATCCTATTATGGTTTTGATTTGCATGTCCCTGTTAAGTAATGGTGAACTGGTTTGTTTTTCCCCCCTGTTGGCCAGCTGCACAACTTCTTTGGAGAAATACCTATTTAGTTCTGTGCATTATCTGGACTGGGTTGTTTGTTTTGTTTTTTTTGAGTTGTACGAGTTCTTTGTAGATTTTCATTACTCTACTTTGTAGATTTTCATTACTTTCATTACATACTTCATTGTATATTGTGCAGATGTTTTCCTCCTTTCAGTAGAGTGTCTCTTTGTTTTGGTTACTGTCTCTTTTGCTGTAGAGAAGATTTTCAACTTGATGTAGTCCTAGTTGTTTCTCTTTTGTTGTTCTTGCTGTTAGAAATTAGTCTGCAAAGATGTGCGCAGAGAGGCTCTCTTAAAACAAATTAGGCTATATATTTTTCCTGTGCTTTTGGAAACGTGAAAAGATGAAAGTAAAATACATGAAACTTAGCAAAGTTGTCACCCCATTCTTGGTGCACCTTTATTTAGCCCTGGCAATCCTATCTTCTAAAGAATAAACATTGGATCTTTGATTCATACTATGATATTCCAACTGGCAAATATCCAGAGGAGGACAGAGGGGGACATTTTCTGCAGTTCAATATAAAAACAAATACCGTATAACTTCAAAGACCAATAAAACCTTTTGGATCAAGGATCAGTAGCCATTAGAGTTAGGATTAAACAAAAGGAATTTATTTTAATGACAATTTGAATGTGCATAGACTCCAGTGAAGCATACCATGACTTCACAAGGACTAGAATTAGAAGGTGAAAATTCAGCAAAAAACCTTGTTACATTTATTAGGGGCTATGCTTTTCTCTCAGTCATTCTCTGCCACTCTTTCTTTTTTTCTTTCTCTTTGTTTCTTTTCATATCTCCCTCACTTCCTCCCCTCCCCTTCAACCTTACCTTCCTCTACTGACTCTTATCCTCAGGTCTCAGGCAACCTTCACTTATAACCTTCCAGTTCCAGCAACCCCTTTCCAACCAAGAATTTTCTGTTTCTCTAAGACCAAGCTCCCAGGAGGGACTTCATTGGATTTACTCCGATCCACACTAGACCAGGCAAGTTATAAATTGTTTGAAACTGTAAGTCAAGTTCCCATCTTTTTGTTCAATCAGTTGTCACAAAAAACAAGGTCACAGAGACTGCATGGGATGCACATGTGCCTATCAAAGACAGTATATGTAAGGCGATGTTAAATTATATCATCTTGAACTTCTAGAAGAGTCTATTATAAAGTGTAAATAACTTAATTTTCTACAGTTTATTGATTTCCATATTTTAAAATCTGCTTAACTAGTACTAATTTGAATTCATAGTCTAAATAACTCTTTTTGAATTCATATCTATCTTCCACTATCAGTAGTTTTGATTCTTCACTGAATCAAGGGTAAGCAGATGAACCAGTGGGCAACTTCCTGACTTTGTAAATAAAGTATCACTGGAACATAGTCACATCTATTTGTTTATATATTGCAAGGTAACAATGACATGTTTGAATAGCTGGGACACACACCTTATATTCCCTAAAGTCTGAAATCTATGTACTATGTATGAAATGTGTCTCCCCCCAACCAAATTCTTGTGTTGAAATTTTAGTCTCTAGTGTAGTGATATTTGAAGATGAAGATTTTGGAAAGTAATTTATTTAGATAAAGTCACAAGGAGAGTGTTCAATGATGGGATTAGTTTGTTGACCATAGCAATTAAATGTAACAGCACTTCCTAAAGCATGTAGCCTGATGATCATACACTTTCTCAGTGTGTATAAAATTTCTTCTGCTATCTTCAGAATATTCAGGCTGTAAAATTATATAGTTGTGGTTTTTTTTTGGGGGGGGGGGATTAACCTATAAGTTCAAGAGCAAGGAAATGGTTTTTAATGCATTTAATATACTCCTGAAAATCTTTATAGGTTTTCAGTTAATCTGTTAAATGTAGCAGTGCGTTTATAACTTAATTTGTATATTTTAGCCATTTGCCTTAATGCAAGTAATTGGCAGGTACCATATTAACACACAAAAGTAGTTAATGCCATGTACAAAAAAAGCATATTTAGTTCTTTATTATTTCTCCTAAATAATATAATACACAAATCCTAGAACTGAAGGGCCTGAAAAGATGTGTGGAGGTGAATTCATTCATACCCTAAGCTTCTAGCAGCACTTCACATCAATTATGCTCTGAAAATCATTGTAAGTTATTCATTAAAGTCACTAGATAATGAGATTCCACTGAATCCCTTAGTAAAATGCACCAAGGTTTCACAATTCTTTTATTGGGGTATTTTGCTGAATGGAGCCCAAATTCATCCTGCTGCTTAAAATTTTCATCTTGTTCTCAAAGGTCTAAGCTGCATTCCCTGTATTTGTGCATATAAAGTCACTGAAATGCACTACTGTTTCCCTACTTCTATGTGCAAGAGACAGAGCAGACCACCTTTATGACACCCTGTTCCTTAAAGGTCACACCATTGCAGTCAGGGCCACATCTAAACATAGGAAAGAAGGTTAAATCCTCTTTCTTAATAGTCTGCACCCAAGAAGTAAGATGGTGAGACTTCTAGGACAAAATGTGTTTTTTCCTATCTTACACAAAGGGATCACAGCCCCTTTTCTTACTATAAAGCAAGAATGTTGTCATTGCTATAAGCCTGTAAACAAAACCACCTCTCCATTGGAAGAGTCTTCTCCTTGGAATGTATTATGATGTTTTCTTTTAACATTTGAGATGCATTTTCTTAAATCTACACCTTTGGTAGGGAAAGACACTTCAGAATGTTTTAATGGTTAAAGTTTGAGAAAAATTAACTGTTTCTGGATGCTGGCAGCTCAGTGAACAGTTCTAAACAACAGAAAGTTTGCTATTCTGAAAACACATTCCAGAAGAATCCAGCTAATGGAAATGTAGTCATTTGTAGTCAAATATAGTCATGGAAATGTAGTTCCATGAGAACAGTGTTGCTCAAAACTAAGCAATGCAGTGAAGATGTGTTTAAAACTGCACCTATATAGTTCTAGAGACTTTTTTAAAAGATGTGCATGAAAATATATACTCATTATTTGAGACTTTTTTTATTTTTAATGATTAACTGAAAATAGTGTAAGGTGCTTATTGGCCTGCCATTCCCATCTCTTCCTTTTCTGTGTTCCTATAATCACACCTTATCTGAATCTCATCACAGCTGGGCTGTTTTTCTAGTTTAGCTGCTATCAGTCACCAGACTTAGTTACAAGTAGGGCAACCCAAAGAATTTGCAACTGAAGATGCACCTTTTTGTAAAAACCAGGAAAGGAAATAAAGACTTCTGGGGTGCAAGAGAGCTATTGAGAGAAACCAATGACACTATTTGATAATGTTGTTTCCCTCAATTCTCAAACATATTCATTCAACTTTAGAAAGCAAAATAAACAGTGGTGAAAGAAGCAAATTGCTTGGAAATATTGATTCTAATATTAAAAAGAAGCTGTAAAATTGGAATGTTTCTTCATACCTGTGTCATATAAGTTAAACAATATTTTATCAATATATCTTTGAAAAAATATATACTTTTAGGATACTACACATGAGTTGAAAGCAAATATTTTTTCTGATGATTTAGGCTCAGCTTTTTCCCCATTGAAAAGTTGACATTTGCAACTGCAAATGTCATAACTCATACAAATATCATAACTCTGTCTAACTCATACAAATAATGATGTTATAGTCACTGGTTTAATATTTAGTTATTACCCAGAATGGGTCAGATAGCTTTCACAACTGAGGCAGAAGTCCTTATTTACTGTCATAAGGAGACTAAGTAAATTCAAAGAAGTAGCTTCATTTTGATTCAGGTAGAATTCTGAACCTTAAATATTCTCTATAAATTCATTTTTAACTTTAGAATATTATCAACATCTGTGCCATTTTCTTAAAGAAGAATCTAGGAAAACTTTTTAGGATGGATGGATACTACTTTGAAATTTGATTAATGAAATATATGCAAAAAGGTTACTGATTTTTAATTTAGTTACCATCACATACTAACCAAAACACTGTGAGAAATACCTTTAATCATGTTAATTTGAAACAGATTCATAACGTCTTGGAGATTTGTATATTTCAGGTTGAAATAATCATTATCTTCCCTCCTCAAGCTGTCCTTTCCTTTTATGTCTTTCTTTGCGGTTAATAGCACCAATATCCTCCTAGTCAACTGGTCCCATAATTTGTCATTTATATCACATTTTTTTCTCACCTAATATTTACCCAAATGACAAGCATCACTAGTGCTTCCTTTATACAATTTCTTTTATCTACTTTTTTGCATCATTAACTCACGGACATATTTCCTTTAGTTCAAACAAGAGGTCCATGCTTGTGAAGCTCCTCAAAATTCTGATTATTCAAAGTGTTTTGGTTTTGTTCTTTTTAATATTTTTGATCAAACTGACCTAAAAGGGTTTTTAAAGAAATTATTTGTAATATTTTATTTGAATTTATCTTAAGAAATACTGATGTGTCTCACTATAGGTAGTGATTATTCCAGTGGTTATTCAAATCTAGTATACACCTTTTAGAACCTTCATAAACTCTGGAAAATTTGGGGTCCAAGATACATCTGACTGAAAATTTTAAGT
Organism: Uropsilus gracilis; assembly: GCA_004024945.1. Taxonomy (NCBI): domain Eukaryota; kingdom Metazoa; phylum Chordata; class Mammalia; order Eulipotyphla; family Talpidae; genus Uropsilus; species Uropsilus gracilis. Next base: position 150,915 of record PVHY01000752.1, on the reverse strand, counting down.
AAGAGAATATGAATGTTTGTAATCAGAACCTCTTTCTTGTTATTTATTTTTCTTTAATTCACTCCATATTTCTAATAAATGAATAAACCAACTTAATAAAAGTTTATTGAAAGAATAGACTTTCTTATTAGATCTACTCTAAAACTTTGATCATAAGCAGATACTATCAACTCCATATTCTGGCAATTAGGTCCTGGTATATAATTTCTTCCTATAGCAGAGGGGTCCTAGAGACTATTTAGATTTCATATTGTCATGTTTGAGAAATAGAAGACACTCAAAGTTAATTCATCCTCAGTTAACTTTGTATATACATAATTTAGATATTGAGGCCATTATCACACTTTTACTTGTTGAACAAGTAAAAGATTTATAACAGACTGAGAAAAGAAAGAATTAATGGAAATGTGGATAGCAACCATTGATCTGAAAAAGAATGGTAATGTAAATTAGCAGGTTGTCCATATCAGTCAATATGCATGCCACCTCATACTTCTATGCTGAACATTGTAATATAAAGAATCAGCTTTGAACTCCTGAACTGAAAAGAGATATTGTAATTTTTAAGGAAAGATCAAGATAAGAGGTAACAAACCAATGAAGTGTTACCATTGAGAAAATCTAGATAAATAGGCTTCATTAAGTGAAGAAGAAATGAATAGATTTGTATTTTAGTCAGTATGGTGGCATTTACTTATTGATTGTGCTTAAAACTACCTTGAAAAAGAACACAGTATCAGAGAACAGGTAGGGCTTATCTATGAGACACTCAGCAAGGGTTAGTGATACTTAGTGCTCATTGTGGGCTGCTTCTCCCAACGATGATGTAAATTGTTTTATACACAATAAGAGGAAATTGTTTATATTAAACAGAATTAATATATTTAGGTTGAAATTGAGGAATATCCATTACACTGAACAAAAAATTCAAATTAATACATAAATGGAAAATAAGTAATACATATTTGAAATGTAAAATATATTTCAGAAAAAACTTCATGACATGGTTTTAAAACATTAAAATATGTATTAAAATGTTGATTTACTTTTATGTGTAATTCTAAGAGAAAAACATAGACCTATCTTCTTGCTATCTTGGAATAGTTTAGAATCAATGGTTTGGTGACAGTAAGCAAATGAGAGCTTTTTGCATAGCATTTTGTAAAGTAGAATTCTGAGAAACTATATTCAAAAGGCATCAGAAGAAGCAAAAAAAAAAAAAAGGCAAGCAAGTCACTGGTGACAAATATAGAAGCAGTAGAGGGGTTTGCTATCCTTTTGACAATTCATAAGGAAAGCTTCATCTGTCATAACCTTAAGCGCAGTAGAATATCTATGAATAGTCCAATAACAATGGCTTATATTTGAATCACCTAGTCAGCAGCTCTGGTAGTATCAATATGACATATATGAATGGACCTACTCAACCCGCATTCTAATCATTCACTTCACTCCTAACCCAGGACTTTAATGACTGCCAAGCTTCAACATTTTCTCACATGCACTCATCTCAGACATGTACTTCTGACAGCTTATTCAAACAAAAGGAATATGACTAACCTCCCAAAGCAGGACATAAGAAGTTTGAGTGCTGAAATGCAAGCCAAATTTACAATTTAAAAATAAATTTCAACAATGTTCAATATTACATATTGCAAGCTATAAGAATTACATTATTATTGCCATAATAATATATGGCAGTTATTAGAATTACAGCAATAACATATGCAACTGCTAATGGACTTATAATGTAGCATGCCATTGGGAAATAAAAACTAACTATATTTTTTCCTGTTATCAAACAAATGCTGCTATAATCTATACAGTAATTTGAAACTGAGCTGTTATAACTAGAAGTTTATATCTATATTTACTATGCATATATGGGCCTCTGGCTCATAATTTTCCTCTAACGTTGAATAGGAGGGGAATACTGTATGCAGTCTGTTTCTGTGTACACACACAGTTTTGATTATTTTGACTGATTAAACTGGCTGAGTCAAGTTATTTGCTTAAAAAGTTTAATTTGACCAAAAAAATTCTGAAAGGTCAAAAGAATAATCATATTAGTCAAAAATTGATTTATAAGTTCTTAGTTCTTTTTTCCTAAAGAGATTGACTTGTCTAGTAAAATCAATCAAATCAATTTGTTTGTACAGATATAACCATGATATTTAGACGTGTTGTTCATTTGAAAAAAAGGTAACAAAACCTCAGTTTTCTTAATTTATTTGATATTTGTACAAACTCTTAACTGTGGGTGGGGCAAATGTTTATTCCTAATATTTGGAAGAAGAGTTTTTTAAAAAAGGCTAGAAGGTGTTATTTACAACTGTATTGTAGATTATACCAAAATATAAATGTAAAATATGATTTTTTATTTTTCATAATTCATGAGTTGAATGGGTTCAGCCGGAAAGTTATTTTGTTTCATTTGGCTAAGAATGGGTTTCTAATAACATTAACTTCAGTTGGGAGCTTGACTAAGGATGGGATATTTAAGGTAACTTTCAATAAGAGTTTCTCTCCATGTAACCCCACATATTATAAAATAGCTTATCCTGAATCTGAGCTTCTGAGAAGGTAGTTGACTTCCAAGAAACAGTCAATGAAAAGGACAAGTCCAAATTGACAAGAATTAACTGATCTTCTGTTTGTATCACACTTGTTAATGTCCCATTGTCAAAGCATGTCCAGAGACATTGAGGGAGGGGTCTACAAAATAGCATAAATGCCGAGAGTTTCGTTGGGAGTCATTAATATAATATTCTATGAAAACAATGTGGGTTGGATAGCCATGGTTGGATAGGAAGGACCTATAAACAAAAGCAGTAAACATTATTAAAGAATTTAATTTATGACATAAGAAGATAGAAAAGCATTCCAGTCTCATAGATAGGGAGAACCAATATACTAAAACTCACTATTAGACCAAAAGCTATACAAAAATTTAATAGAATCCACATCAAAATACCAATAATATTCTTCACAGAAATAAATCCCCCAATACTGAGATTTACATGGAGTAATAGAATTTTTTTGAATAGCAAGTAGCCATCCTGAGGATAAAGGAAGAAAATGTAGGCATCACTTTCCTGAATTTAAACCATTCTATAGAGTTGCCCTGGCAAAGAGTAAGGACCCAACAGGCATTGGCAAGTGGGAAGCAGACAAGCAAATGACACACTGTGGCAAGACCTGACAGGCTCCAGCAAGCAGCAGTGCAAGATCTGGCAGACTGCACATATGTGGTAGGCACTAGAGGGGCTCCAACATGGGCAAGATACTACACCAAGATACATAGTAGTAAAAACTAGCAAAGTTACAGGACAAAGAATACTAAAGACATGGGGGGCCGAGAAGTAGGTAAGTTACAAAGCTACTCCCATCAGGCCTTCACTAGACATCTAATAAACTCACTATTAGCAAGGAGATAATGGAAAGATGTGTTGAAAATAGGGATAAAAAGTGCCAGCCAAGAATACTATAACCTGGAAAAATTTATTTATGAAATAAGGAAGAAATATAGGCCTACCAAGAATGAAAAAAACTAAGGAAACTTGCCAACATCAGAACTCTCTGATAGTAAATGTTGAAAGATAACTTCTACCTAATCAGGGTAAATAGAACTCACAAAGTTAAATAAAGAAATAAATAGCTAGAATCAGAAAACCAAAGACAAAATGGCACTAGCATATCTTCATAGATCAATAATCACTGTAAGTAAAAATGAACTGAGTTTCTGAATGAAAAGGCACAGAGTGGCTGATTGGATCAGGAAAGAAAATCCAACTTTCTATTGTCTCCCTGACACTCAATTATAAAGATCATTAAAGACTCAAAGTAGTTAGTTGGAAAACAATACTCCAAGCAATTGAACTAAAAAAAACAAAAAGCAAGGACATCCATATTTATATCAGAAGATAAAACTGATTCCCAGTAGTAAAAAGAGTGAGAAGAGACAGGAACCGACATAATATAATGATTCAGAGCAATTCACTAGGAACACTTGTACTCATTAATTCAGACATCAAATGAGGGAGCATCAACTATAGGACAACTAGTAACAAAGCTTTTTATTGGTTGCAACACATTAGTAGTAGGGGACACAAATTCAACAAGGAAGTATTAGACTTAAGTAATGAATTAGACAATGCTAAAAAAAATAAAGTGTCAGGGTATGCAGGGAAAAAGGAGCTATATTGTTTCATTGGTGGAATGTAAAATGGACAGCTGTTTTAGAAAATGATTTGAATTTTCCCTAAGACAAGTAAATATGTAAATACCATATGGCCTAACAACCCCACACCTGAGCATCTAGTCAAAGAACATAAAACCATAAAATAAAAAAGTAAATGTTCTATAATGCTTACTGCAACACTATTTACAATAATTAGCACATGAAGGCAGCTTAAATGCTGATAAGTAAAAAACTAGGTCAAAAAAGATGGAATACTATTTAACTGTAAGCAAAGATGAAATTTTTACAGCAAAATGGAAAAATTTCAAGGGAATTATGTATAGTCAATGAATCCTAAAGACAAATATTGGACATTTACAGAGCAGAATATTTGACAAAGTAAAATTTTTATTTAAAACTATCAATAATTAGTGAATGAAATGATGTTTCTTAGGTAAAGAGGGAAGGATTAGAGAGGAAAGGGTCGAAGGAAATAAAGGGAATGGTGGTAGGAAGAAAAATTTCAGTCATTTTATCTAAGAAGGAAATCTGAAACCTTTTTCCCAGTTTCCATATAACTTTGTGTCCAACAATTCACAGCTTTATAAAATCAGATACTAGATACTGATCTTATTGATCATCTTGACATATAGGATTAACATTGGAAGGAAGAACTAGAATTATTTCCTGTAATGAAGAACTGAGAAGGTTAAGAATCAGAATGCTTGCTCAAGATCTGACAGTATAAGATGCAGCCAAGCTTCCAGCTCCAGAATATCAGGGAAAAGTGATGGTCTTTTGTGGACAGAACAATATAAAACACAAGCAGCAACTTAGCATTGACTCACCATAGCATTGACTATGCCATTGGTTTTTGTTTGTTTGTTTGTTTTTGAGACTAGATCTCGCTATTTTTGCCCGTGAAACTGCAGGCTCACTTGCCCGGGGTACCACAGACTCAAGCAATCCCCAGCCTCAGCTTCCCATGTAGCTGGGGTTACAGGTACACACCATCATGCCCAGCTATATTTTTTTGGCACTAGGTCTCGCTATGTGCCCCCGACAGGACTTGAGCCGCAATCCCTTGCCCTGGCCACGACTTTCTAGGCTGCCGCTTACAGGCATGTGCCACCATGCCCGGCCTTGACTGTGCCATTGTTTATAGCACAAAGGATATTCCAAGCTTAAATTTCTCTAGGTTCTTATCCTAAAATCACCTTATATTCCTAAAAATTATTAAGAACTCCTAAGAGTTTTGGTTACATGAATTCTAACTGTATAGTTTAGTGTATTAGGTTAAGATAGAATTTTTTTTAAATCATAAGAACACAAATGTATATATATCATCAGCTCTCAGAGAAATGACATCATCTCATGTCATAATGTCATTGCACATTTGATTGTCCCCTTGGGAAGAGATGGGAAGGGGAGAAAAAAATTGTATAATATTTGATATTTTGGAAAAAATTTTGAATCTAAAAGAATCTTAGAGACACTCAGAAGCTTCAACTTACATTTTAAGAACTGGATTTCTAAGAAATTTTACCCCTGAAAAAAGATAGTGTTAATAATATTTTAAACATCTTTAAATTGACTGCTAAAATGACAAGAAAACAAAAGCTCTTCTTAAAGAATAAAACTGATAATAAAGCACAAATCCAGGGAGATGAAAGAAAGTTGAGCATAGGGGAAAAAATTAATCTATGTTTCATGACCAACCGATTTTCCATTTACTAATTTGCTGGGTGGGGGAGTCAGAAAAACAGACTAGTATTGCTCCAAACTGGTAATTTGATAGAGAACTGCAGTGTTTCTCACCTATGTGTCGAGACTTCAGAGAAGTATATATCCCAGTGAAAGGGTGAGGGAGGGAAGAAACATGAGAAGGACATGAGAATAGGACATGAGAAGTATGTTCTGTCAATATTGGTTGTGAATGGAGAGGGAAAAAATAGAATCCATTACCAAATTCTTGACTTCTTAAGGATTTTCCACCCATTTTTACTATAAAACTGTCCAACATTGGGGATGCTTCCAAAAAACTGGAAAATATAAACCTTTATGGAACATGTCTTTATCTCAGAACTCAGGATTCAAAGAATTCCCACACAGGTGTTATTATAAATGACAAGTTTTAGAAAACATGATATAAAGAAATAAGGAAATATGCTGCTCAGTTAAATATGCAAAAACTACAAGTGTAAAGATATATATTAAGATTGTTTAACTTATAAAAATAAAAGATGATATGAAAATATTGTTAAATGATCAATCATATCTTAAAAGGAATAAAACTAGAATTTCTAAATAATCAGTTGAAACTCTAGACATTATAATATTTGAAGTTAAATACCTCACAAAAATATGAATCAACTGAAATTCTCACATTGTTGATAAGAGTTTAAATCGGGAAACTTGCTTGGCAGTATTCACTAAAGTTGAATACACTGTACATCATAAAGTTTATCACACTGATCATGATAAAGAAATTCCTCTAGGTAAAAACTCCACAACAATGCTCAGAATATGCTCACCCAAAGAAATATACAAAGGTTACAAATGTGTTTTAATTTTATCAACATTCATCTAACTTTACATTTAGGATTTATGTGTTTTTCTGCATGTATGCCATACTACTTTAAAGGAAGTTTACACACACATACACACACATCTCTCAAACACAAAATTTCCTTAAAGTCTAAAAAAGGGACAGTTTGACAAATCAGAACAAATATTTCTACTTAACTGATTAATTGCACAAAAAAGGAAAAAAGCAAATAAGTAAATCATATGGTAAACTAGACACCTTTAATCAGAAATTATATTTAAAGAGACTACATGTTCCAAAGAAGTTAGGGGTTGTAAATTATGAAAAACATAAAGAAACCTAGTCTATATACGTGTGCATGTGTGTATGTTCATATTTCCAGAAATATTAATAGAGATCATGAGAGAAAATATTTGAAGTTAATGTCTAAGAATGTCCCAGAACTGGTACACCTGAACATCAGAATCTGGAAGAAAATAATTTCCAAAACTGAGATATACATGGAATATACATAAAAACTCACCATAGAAAATTGAAGAATAGTAAAGTTAGAAACAAGAGTAAACTTTATAAAAAATAAAATAACAAAAACTAGGCTATTACAGTGGAAGACAGATGCCAGATTCAGAAGTTCTGAGAGAAAATAATTCATACTCTAAAAGTATTTTTAAGTTTGGGAGAATTATACAGAATTAAAATATGAATAATTGCTACTATTTATAAGAAAACAATATTAAGATGCTGTGATTTTACCATGATCTCCTGCATAAAAGAGCACAGAATAGACCTAAGCTTTTTGTGAGAATTAAGCATGCAGTAAGTTAATGCAATCACTCTGTTAATAAATGGTGCTTTGTCACCTACAATGGACCTAATCAGTCTAGTCTATAAAAGCTCACTTAGTTTCCTAGGTCCTAGTATTTGGTTGAGTGTATAGTAGATGCTCTGGAAAAATAAATAGAGGGAGTAGTAAACAGATGACTGGATTTGCATTTAGATGGATAGATAAGTAAGTGATAGAAAGATAGACAGACAGAAGAGAGATTTCATGGATTAATTTTATTACCTATCTCTACTCTGATCCTGAATATCTCTTAGACAGTCTGATATAGAGTTCCAAATGCTAATTTTCTGAATTTTCAATTCCCAAATATGACTAGTGTGTCTTAAACGAAAGGAAATGCAGGGAAGCTAATTTGTGCTTCTATAATACAGAGTATTTGTCTCTCTGAACACTTTTTGTATGCCACTGTTATGTTATCCAGTGAAACTGGTTGATGAAAGAGCCCTACTTAGGGTGGAGGTCAAGTTTTTTCTCTTTTTCTGAGTGAAATGTGACATACAATGTTGGGCAAGTTGTGAATATCTTTGCCCAAGGTCCAGAAGTTATTTATCTTTTCTGGACACTAACAAAAAAAATTGTATGGCACACTTTTAAAAGTGTGTCACTGTTTCCTGAGAGAAATGATCTCTCCAGGTTCTGACTGAAAATCATGGGCAATTGAAAGTCTGGTTTAATCCCTGTGGACTATTAGTCACTCTATAAAAGTTAATTTAAAACAAATTAATCCATAAATCTCTACATTGTCTGCAAATAGTTACCACTATAAAAAAACTAATTTAAACCCTTTCCCCTCTATTCTAAATTAGGGTTGCACTGCATTTTAGAAAATGTCTTCTTGACTCAGAATAAATTACTGGTTATTTCCCTTCTTATTGATGTCAGTGGAAGTTCTAAGGGTAGTATCACAATCTCCTAGTACTAAAAGGGGAAAGAATGCACATTATTTTACAGAAGACTTAATATATAAACTCTTTGCATGAAGTTTAATTTTAAATATAGCTCCTCAGGCCATTCCTTTTGGAAGTCACTTATTAGAGTTTTTTAGCTAACACTTTAGAAAAACTTAGACTGTACAAGAAAATGAAATTAAAGACTTAAGTCTTTGAATCAGAACTGTTTTGTTTATATCAGGATCATTACTATTAAAACCTCAAAATTTCTTAACAACCAAAAGGCTAAAAGTGTCAAATTAAACCACTTGGTGGCTTAGATATCCCTGAAGAGCCAAATGCAAAACTATAGAAAAACTTCTTTAAGTATTTCTGGAGCATGATAAATGGTCAGGTGAAAAATAATGTTTCTTGTCTTTTCTAAGTAGATGAAATGATAGAAACACTGCCACTTAAAACACTCATTTTTGTACAGAAAAAATTAATTCAGAATGAATTAAAGACTTGGAGATAAGACCTGAAACCATAAAGTTTGTGAAAGTGAATATAGACAACTTCAGAGATATCAGTGGGGACCAGATTTCAACAGCAAGGAAAACAAAAGTAAAAACAAACAAGTGGGAATATTCAAACGAAAAAGCTTTTGTACAGTGACAGAAGCCACCACAATAATTAAAAGGCTACCTATGGGCTAGGCGAAGATAATCATACATTGCAGGTCCATAAATGGTTAATTTCTAAAATTTTCAAAGAACTCATGTAATTTAGCAGAACAAAATAAACAACTCAATCAAAAGTGGACAAACACTTAAATGGTCACATCTTCATAGAAGACATTCAGAGGACTCACAGAGTCATGAAAACATGTTAACCATAACTAATTACAAGGGAAATGCAAAGCAAAATTACACTGAAATATCACCCACCTTCTGTCACTATGGTCCATACTAAAAAAAGTGACTGGAAACAAGTGTTGATAAGGAAAAAGGAACACTCATCTGTTGTTGGAGGGAATGAGTTGGTGCAGCCTCAAGGAAAACTGTATGAAGATCCCTTTAAACAATAAAAATGGAAATGACCTATGATTCTTAATACCACTACTGAGTATTTACCCTCAAAATATGAAAACATAATATGAAGGGATACATATACTCTATGTTCATGACAGCATTATCCACAATAGCCAAGAGCAGGAATCAATCTAACTGCTGAGTGACAGACAATTGGATAAAGAAGTTTTAGTATATACTCAATGGAACGCTACTCAAGTATTTAAGTGAAAGAATACCTTTAAGGATACTGTGAATGGATTGTAAGGCAATTCTATCTTTTAAATTTTTTTATATTGTTGTAGTCCCCCCCCCATATTTCTCACACCACCACAACACCTGTAACTCATCACCATTTTCCCTTGTGTTCGTCCCTCCCCTATTTCATCTACCTTTTTCTTCCTACTTTGATGGATATCATTTCTATAGTCAACTTATTAGTTTTTACTGTTTCTTTTCTTTTTTTTAATTTTGGTTTATCTGTATTCCACATACAAATGAGACCATATGGTATTTATCTTTTTCCTTCTGACTAGTTTCAGCTAGCATGGCTCCTTCCAGCTCCATCTATGTTACGATGAATAACATGACTTTGTATTTTTGAATGCTAAATAATATTCCACTGTGTAAATATAAGACAATTTTTTGATCCATTTGTCTGTTTTGGAGCATTTGAGTTATTCCATATCTGGCTATCATAAATAGTGCTGCAACAAACATAGAAGTACATGTTTCCGTATGGTTATTATGTTGAATGAAATGAGTCAGAAAGTGGATGACCCATTGCCAGATGGTTTCACTCCTTTACAGAATAAAAATAACTAAAGAAAACAAAGGGACAAAATACAACAAAGGAAACTGAATAATAAATAATAAATAATAATAAAGTGGCTACCAGGGGGCAGGAGAAGGAAGAGGTAGAAGGCTAAGGTGATAGTACACAGGCACTAGTATTTTGGTGGAGGGCAGGTATACATGTCCAGGTGATGTTCCAATTCCTAAAATACACAGTTTTGTAAATAAGTGAAAATCAAAATGAAATTAAAAAAAAAAACATTAAGTGTCCCCCATCTTAAGGAACAATCTGCATTAATAAATTTTGGTGGAAGGTGATTGACACCTTGATGGTGGATGTAGTTTGACAGTATACATATGAAGAGGTATGACCATTTACATATATGAAATATATACAGCAATGTAAACTAAAGCTACCACAATAAAAACAAAGAGAAGACATTGCCACCTTTGGTAGTCTGGAATTTAAGAAAAGTAATTTTTACGTAAAATATTCTATTCTTTATATTGAGTGAGATCTGTCTTGTATATTTTTAAAGAATAGTTACCTGATAACTCAGAGGAGTATTGAGATGAGATTAAATCAATTAAATCTAAATGCCCCCCAATTCCATTGTCTACAGCCAATAAGAATAAACAAGAGAGAAGTTAGCATATTGAGACGTTTCACGGAAAGGTGTTCCCTGACTGTCATTCCATAATCTAAAAAAAGGCACTTATCGAGCTGCTAATTATTAAGCTCCCCCACACCACTACACTGATGTTAAATGGCACTGTTCCATTAGCTGTAATTATTCCATTTGTAATAAATAAGCATTAACCATTTTCAAATGTACACTCACAAATCATTTTTAAAGGATGAGTTTCATGCATTTAAAATCATATATTTCAAAACAGCCTAGGTGACAAATCTGTATGAAGGCCTAAATTCAAATTAGAAGAACATTTAAAAAATTAAAATGAAATATATTCAGTAACAGAAATTACTGCAGCTTGAAAAAGCTTAAAAGGGAGGGAACACTACAACCAAGTGGAGGAAAGGTGTCTAGATGTCAGCTGGGTGAAAACATTATTAATTCTTCCAAAAGCCCACATGTCTTTACAGAACCCAGCATTTGGACCCTAAGGAACCATTTGTATAAAACCAGACTTTAGAGTTGAATACCAAATGACTCTACAAATCACTCTACAAATGCCTTTAACCTCTTGTGGAGAAGTGAGAATCCTTTGCATATGCAGAACTGGGTGGAAGTGAGCAGTGAGGGCTCAGTAGTGAAAAAAAGATGTAGCTAAAATGGGTCTAGACCCATCCTACAACAGTTTAACTGTACAAAAGTTATTAAATTTATCCGTTCTTAGACATCTACCCACCTTGCTCAAACTCAGAATTAGATGATTAGTTAGCAGAACTAAAAAAAGTTACAAGATCACACAAGTTTATGTATGCACCTGCCCTTATGTATGTTTCCTATGTTATGCTACAATGAAATTTACAAAGGAAAGCAAAATATGAATAAGCCATATTGTTATTCCAAAAATGTTGGTATACCTGTACATAGGTAGCAAACATTTAATGATATTGGGCTAAATCCTAAGAATAATTTTTCAAAGAAAACACAAATTAGTCCTGCTTTATGGATTAATGTGGGTAGTCAAGGTTAGTATGGAAAGGAGGTACTGCCACATAGGTCCAATGGCTTTGAATTCATTTCAGGTCAGGTGTGAATCCCCAAAACTCTTAAAGCTTTTAATGCAGTAGAAATTATGTTTACAGTTCAACTGCTTCTATAAACACTGAATCATTCTGCTAGCAGAAACTATGACTTAATACATGAAAAATAAATGCACTAGCAACAACAAACAACAAGCAAGACTGTTGTTAATGAGAAAAAGTGATTGCTTAGCATTGTGGTTTGTCAATAAAGGTAGCCACTGATGTGGCTCTTTATTTTTATAAGAGCTCATTTAGTTGCATTTTGCTATTTATTTAATGCAGTTAATTTAAATTTTAATAGAATGGGTCTTTAAATTTAAATCATTATTTAAAAAAAATTAAGTTTTCCAGCTGCACCAACCACTCATTTCAAATGCTCTGTAGCCACACATGGCTATGAAGTATGCTTTTGGAAAGCATAACCTGAAAAATGCCTGCCATTACAGAAAGTGCTTCTAGAAAATAGTATTTTCTAGCCAACAAGGAGAAATTCATAATTTCTAGCCAACCAAAGAAACTGGTAAATTGCTTTTATTGCTTGGGTTTTCTGGAACAAATATACTTTTTAAAATGTGGTGGTCAATACATGGTCTAATGTCAAAGTATATTCTTGGGAAGTCAAATAAGAACTTCAAGTCTGAAGTTGAATGTTTTGGAGCACCTCAGGCACAGGTTCTATAGGGAAGAACAGATTTTCTGGTGACAAGAAACATAACTTGTATAGATTTAAATATAAATAAATTCTTTGCCCAAATTTCCTAGTGCAATCTGGTCATTGTACTCTTACCCCAAACTAATGCAAATATTTCTAAATGTTTCTTTATCTTTGCCCAAAAGGCCAATACTTAGTATATAGTTCATTCAGATTTCAAATGTGTGGGACAGCAAGATAATTTTATTTTAAGTATTCTCATCAAATGCCATTGTTAAGTCAAAATTTTGGTGGCTAAAAATTTTGTTTCACACTGTGAACATCAGCTTTTACCCCTTTGTTCACTTAGAGCATTTGTAACTTTAGCACCCTGGGGATAGTACAGAATTTCCAACAGGACAGATTTCTGATCTGTTTTTCCCCAACACTGTATTCAAATCTTGAGTTGTTAAGAGTCCCTAACACAATACATGTAATCTCATATATTACATATATTTACCTTTTGTTACTTATCTTTAAGATAATCTATGTATCTTTGGCACATGTATATACAAGCACTATATATATATATATATATATATATATATAGACATATTCATTAAATATCATAAAATGATATTTCAAGAATATTTGTTTCCTTCTTAGTTTTAGCTCAGTCCATTGATCAATAGAATTGGTACAAAATTTATTCTTGCAGTCTATACACCCTAAATACTAATAAAAACACAGTGATGTTCTTGGGAAGGTTTTTCTGCTCTTGGAAGAACTTGGAAAACACTACTCAGTGACTATGGGGAAATATTCTGCAGTGACTGCAACTGGTCACTGGCAGGTTGTAGATACAGTTGTGCTGGCACAATCTGTTCATCAGCTTTATCCTGAGGTTCCCTCTTCTCATCTCAAGGCTTTCATTAGAAGGTTCTAGGCCTACTTAAACACTTACACAAAGGTAAGATGTTTGTGTATGAATAGTCTATCAACTGATTTCTTCAGGTTTTACCTTTGCGTCTGTCAATGTCTATAATTCTGTCTATCTAGATCTTTCTTAAAATACAACGTTGTTTATTTCCATTAAATAAAATCAGAATCCCTGGGGAAAAAGTTCAACTAAAAGCATTTTGGAAATGTTTCTTGGGCAACCCTCAGTACCAATCTTGAGTGAGAATTTACCTGCTCCAATCTCTTGTAATCTGGTTCACTCCCCACGATGGGCATATCCTTGTCCTGCCCCTTATTTATAGTGTGATTTGGTCCAAGATTGACTTCTTCCCACCCCCGACCCCCCAGTCTCAGCCTCATGTTCTCAACCACAAAAAAGGACTAATTATAGGGTCATGCAAGTGATGAAAGAATTAAATGTGACTTGCAGTCTCTTTAAGGAAATCTGAGTTTTTTTCATAATCCTGTGATCTTCATAATGGGGAGGTGTTTTGCAAGGTTATTTGGGGTGGGGGGAGTCACTTCCCTGCTTAGAGTTCAATACTGAAATGGGTTTCTTAATGGGGAATGTAATTAAATACCATCCTATTTGGAGAAACAATACTCTGTATAAAATCAAACCATTTTAACCTCCGTGTTGCATTGGCTGCAAACTCAGTTCATTTTATAAATAGCTTGTTTTTCAGGGAGGTTCAAGTCACTTAAGAAAAGTGCAGGAGGGAAAAAGTTTCTTATGAGAAAATTTTCTTAATTTGAATTAACTGTGAAACAGACATTCCATTTTAGTGTCAGAATACCTTCCTTCAGCACTGGAGGATGGTTTGAATACCACTGAGGCAATCACCTACATTTTCTCAGCTACTAAGTTCTATGCAGACTGCTATTACATATAATTTTTTGGGAGACTCTAGCATAGTACTATGCTAGAGTAAATAGCAAATATTTACTAAATAGTAAATATTTAGTACAATTAGTAAACATTTAGAACATTTAGTAAATATTTAGAAAATTATAACTGAAACAGGCAAATTTTAGATTCCAAATATTAAGTAGATATCCTGAAACTCTTTATTTAAAAAATTAGAATACATTGTTTTCATCTTCCAAGTAAGGCATGCTAGAAAGATCTGACTGCCTTGTGTAATTCTTAAACTTAAATGAACTCATAAAGATGACCAAAGAGGGAAAAGACACAGGTGTTCCAGTTTTCCATGCAAAATCCATGTGTGTTTTCCAATATTTCAAGAATTTATAAGGCAAAATCTGAGTACTCTGGCAGTCACAGTCTTTTGTGAGACAGCCTTGACAGACAGATCAATTTGACAACTGACAATATGTGTATGGGGGGGAGGGGGTCTGCTCATTATTAGCATTATTATGCATAACTCTGCAGGTGAAAAATTAGAATTACCCGAAATGACCTTCCCTGCTTTTCTGAGTGGGTCCATCCAGTCACAATCTAGTTTAACAATCAGAGGTGCACTATGAAGAGAGTATTGGCTTAGCAACTATTTAGAGGAATTTAAAGAAAAGATCATCTAGTTAATATATCCTGTAGGAAGATTCTGTAACAATCAGAGATTTTTTAAAAATCTTCACAAATCCAAGAAATATAATGCCTTTGACTCTCAATTTCCAATTCAGGTTAAAAGGGATGACCGTTAGAAACCTTGAAAAGACATGAAACATGTCTTCTTCACCTCTAACCCTTTTCTGCCCCTTTTCTCCACCTCCTGTAGATACTCCTCTTGGAGCAGAGCCCCCTGAATTCTTGTCAATCATTTGTAATGGTTGAGTGATTGGCGTTCTCTGAATGAAACTCATTCACACTCAAGTGTTACCTTGAGCTCTCATTTGCATTTAAACCCTTTTCTAACTGTGGAATTGCCAGCTTCTTTTTTTCTTCCTCAAAAGATTTTCAAGCAAAACACAGGAGAGATCTAGTATGGGAGGGGGCTAGGATTTATGATCATCTCACATCTGTTTTTTTCAGGTCTGAAAGAAAAGCTCAGAGTACTTTCACCTGGAGAAAGCAAGAGGAATGGAAAGATGAAAGAATGAAGAAGTGGATGAAAGGTAGGAAAGAAGGAAAAACAAGAGAAAAAGGAAAGAAAGAGGAGATAATTTTGGTTTTTATCCCAGAAATGAAATTTTCCTATCTGGTTTCCCTTTAGGAGTGGTCTTGAAAGTTACAAAGAATGGAGAAGTGGGCCCTCCAACAATGGTTTTTTTTTCCTAGATCCTGTAGCATATGAGCCTTCCTCCCCTAATACAAATGACTAAGTTTCCATCTAGTAACTCCTAATACATGATCTCAACACAACCATTCTTATCATTGCTCAGTCTTGGGACATGGACATGCATGCATTCTGTTCTGTAATGTGTGTGTGTGTGTGTGATTTTTCCCCTAAGCTGATGTATTTGAATGATTTAAAATAAACCTCACATAATGTATTACTCTAACTCTAACATGTTTCCTGATAAATTGAAAAATTAGATTCTCCTCACAGCCTCACAAGCATCATCACAGAATATGTGAATTTGTCTCATTCAAAAGCAAACTCCAGTAGTTTCACAGCTCAGCACTCAACTGAGCATTGAACAGAAAACTAGCTTAAGATCAGGCATGACTGCACTGAAATCTTACATGGAAAGTTAGGTTCTCCACATCCCTAAAACTAGATTAATAGTCACCATAATGTCCTTGAACATAGATTCATGTGTCTGCTCTGGACCAACCAAGACAACAGGACACCTGCTTCTCAAACATTTTTGGCTTTGCCCAATCAAAGTCCCAGATACTTTTGGACTCTAGTCACGTAACTCCCATCTCACTTTACTGAATCTTATTTGATTAAAGTTTGCCCCTTAGTTAGCTAGGTGGTATCCTGAATTAACAATGATGATGTGTGAAGAGTCTAAGCAAAGCACCCCAAGACATCTTGTCCCCTTTTCAGAGAAAATTAGTTTTATGGATTTTATCTAAACTTTGCATAGGCAAAATGTCATGGAAAACCCTGGTTGTTTTATACTACAAAATATCTCACTGTCCTACATCTCTGGTGGTATTAAAATTGCAAATAATTTTATCAAGATAATATTGATGATGATGATGATGGCTAAATACTTATCCTTAAACAACAGACTCACAAAGTGAGTCAGCCAAGACTGATTGTGGGAACAGCAGATTGCCAACTCCCACCTCACTCTCACTCCAGCATGGGATGGCAGGTGGAATGACTGGCACTATTGAAATTAATTCTGCTATGCTTTAGGTGGGGGGTGGTTATTGTTGCCAATTTGTGAACTGAAGTCATTTTAGTTAGATGTTCTTATCATGAATGTGTACTATTTTCTAGCCACACTCACACCTGAAGAGCAACCCTGCGAACTCTTATAAATAGACAAGAATGGAGATGTGATTGAGTGCATGTGAGTGATCGCTAGTTTCCCAACACTGAGCCAATAGCCAGTCCCAGTGCTGAGGAGCCATGACAGAAGAGCAATTTGCTAATTAGAAAAGGAGTCTGTATACAGGAGAAAATGCCTGTCACTGTAGAAGTTAAGGCATAGACTTTGGAATGAAACATATATGACGTGGAATCCCAGCTCTGACACTTGAATTGTGGTATTTGGTGACTACTTAGTTTCTCTGGAGACTTTGTCCTCTGTAAAATGGGTATAATGGCATCAACTTCAGAGGCAGTAGAATGATCCATGGAAGACAGTTGTTATAAAACATGGATTTCAAAAAAAATTTTTTTTGCACATGGATTTCAAAAAAAGTGCATTCTAATCACTTCAAAGGGAGAAACTTTTATTCTAACAATAAAAGTGTGCTCATAGGGACTGTTATGACAGGAAGAGTGCCTAATTTTTTTTTTTTTAAAAAGGGATGTCTATAATGAATCTAGCCAATTTGTGCCAAGCAGAAATCTAGCCCAGTATTTCCAGGTTTTCTAATTTTTCCAGGGAATTTTTCCAAGGTAAATATAATTAACAAATCTTCTCATGAAAATTCCAGTAATTCATAGTTTAGAACTACTGCCAGATCAGCTGGGTAGACTGGAGAAGACCTATATCTCGGAGCAGAAATTGGTCCTTGTTCCACTTCTATGCCTAATAAGTCATAAACATTCAACACATAATCCCTTTTATTATTATCACTAACTTAGCTACTAGCAGAAAAACAACCTAACTTAAAAATCTAACATTTATATGACAATTATCTAGTTGGTCCCTTTAAAATTAACTGATGCCCTGAAGTTCTTGTATGTTTAGAGCTAATTGTGAATATAGCAGTTAAAGCCTGCTTATACAAACTCTAGCTTATCAAAACTTAAGTAGATGCAGCCAGACCCGGCTGGATTTTTAGAAATATCGTACGAACATACTAACGAATGCAATACATGTGCCAGCATACTAAGAATCCGTTCTACTTGGAAAGCAGGAAAAACATGAAAAGTATGTTTTGATGTATAAAACATATCTTGCAAGTGTTAAATGCAGTTTTACATTACAATGGTATATAACCAAAGTCCTGATGATATATTTATAAGCCTCTATGTAGAGATTTGGGGGAAAATAAGCTGACATGTCTGCTTTGTTTTGAATTTTCATCCCAGAAGAGGTTGAGGTGGTTTATTAAGTGCTCAGAGGTCCATTTTGTCACAAGTGAGAGTGGGTGACTCCAAGGGACTTTTTGCCTTGACTTTAAATTTGAACACATATAGGCCTGCTTCTCTCTCTGGAGCAGGCTACTAGCAGTTACATTAGCAATTGTCTTTAATTTAAGTAGACACACCTATATGCCTGCTTCTCTCTTTCTCCGAAGCAGGCTACAAACAGTTCAATAGCAATTTACCTTTAACTTTAACTGGATACACCTATCTGCCTGCTTCTCTCTACAAAGCAGGCTACACACTCTTCATTAGCATTTACACTGATTACCTTTACCATTGATATGCAAAAGCCAGTCAGTTGCTCTCTGCCTTCAGCTCCAAAAGCTGCGTAAGAAAAAAAAAAACTTAAAAAAACACAGTTTAAACTCTACACTCGTGGGTTCTTTCCACCATCCCCAGCCTTCTCAACCAAAATACCAAACCAATGCAAGACTATCAGTGCAGACTAATTTATTTCTAACAAAGTGATTTCTAATTATCCTAATAACTACACAAGAAACATATAGGACTCAGATTACTTTAACATTGTCCAAAACCTTTCTCAGCATTGTCCAAAGTCCTTTCCCAGATTGCCCAGAAATCCTCAGTCTCCCAGTCCTATCATCTCACCAAAATCAGACAGTCAGAGTTCCTCTCCACGTGTTTGAAGACATCTTTCTTTAGGAGTGCTCCTTTGGCATGCTCCAGCTCCTCCATGCCGTCCTCTTGTTGTTCAGGTAGAAACTTCATGGTACCGAACCAGCAAAATTCACTTTCTTCTCAGGCCTAACTTTTGCACGGCCTCTTTCAGACACAAGTCAAACTCAGCAAAACAAACTCCAACCCGGAGTTCAAATGTGCAAACTCCTTAACTGCATTCAGCACACATGCTGCCAGCCTGGGCCAGCCAAAGGCTATAGCCCCCCAGGCCTGGCTATGTCCACATGGCTCACATCTCTACAAGATGGCCGATTCCCATCTCTTCCCCACCGAACCCCTCTCTCCATCCGATCTCCATACTGCCTCCTAATCGAATCCCTCTCTTTGTTTGCACACCCTTTATATATCCTGATTTCCCGCCTTCCAGGAAACCTGTTTCACCTTGACCATTCACAAGGTTTTTTCTCCCCCTGCCTCTCCCTGAAGGGAAATTCCAACTAAGGTCATTCTCACATTTTAGCATCTGTCCTTGAAATCTACAATCTTAAACAGGAGACAATGGGGGGGGCGGGCGGGGTAGCACACCCTATCACAAGGAAGTACAATGACTCAGTTTTTCTGAGTCTGTGTTAAATGGGAATATCTACAATGTTTGTCTCAAGTCTGATGCTGGAGAATAAAGAAACTTACTGTAAATTGGCTAATAGCAATTCCCAGAACACTGTACATGTTCAGAAGTTTAGCCAGTTGGATGAAATGACTAAAGTTAAACTTGTGAACTTAATGTAAGAGATTAATTTCAAAATTTTAAATGTCTAATATTTTTATGATGATTATTATCTGGGAGCATATTACAAAAATAAAGACCTGATTTTTTCTAATATTAACATCTACAAGGTACGATGTAAATGCCTTTTACTCAAGTTGAATTGTTGGAGAAGAGGTATTCCAATGCAACATTTTAGTGTTATGAACAAGAAGCTTCTGCCTTGTAAACTCATGGGGTGAAATCTCATCCCTTGATCTGCAAAGTGTGACAAAGAGCTATTGATTGAGAGCATATTGTCATTTAAATTACAATTAGGGATGGGTGAAAGGTGGTTATTCAACAATTCAAACCTTTCTTTTAATACTGTCAAGGATGACTTAACCTTCACCCAAACATACTTCTGAAACTTCTGAGTTTCAATATGTCTAAAATCAATGTGCTTTTCTTAAAGTCAGAGAATCATGTCATTACTCTCAAATGTTAGGTTCGGTAGTTTTGAATCTGGTGGTGAAAATCTTTCAGAAAGCTTTGCTCTCAGTCACAAAACAACTGTGTCTCAACACAAATCCAGTATTACATGTGCACCTTAATATGAAATAAAATCATACAGTGCATTTTCCAAGAGTAACTAGCTATCCACGTACATGAATTTATAAAAATCAAGTGCTGCTTGGATGATGTATGTTTTAATTTAGAGCACTGTAAATAGGAAACTATACTCCTGAAGACACAAATTGCTACAAATTTCATGTCCTTTATTTCTGGCAAAGCAACATTCTAGACATTTGGGCAAGTATCTTAATTGAGACAATGTTCAGAGTAGAAACTGTGTGTATATGTGTGTCTGGGTAGTTATGTTGAATTACCTATTCTCTTGTATTTCGCTAAATGAATGCACTTCAAAACAATTTGATTGGGTGCTGTGTACACACACACACACACACACGCGCACACACACATGCATAATAATACATTTTGTCTGCATTGGTTTGGACCAGGTTCCCTGCAGCTTTCATAGGAATGCAGACAAAGTGATAGACTGCAGCTTTCATCTCCTGTACTGAAGTATGTTTAGGAGTTATTATTATATTATCTCATCTCTTTCTGTCTCTCCCTCTTTCAATTCTCTTCTCTCTAATGCAGCCACTCCTCTTTGCTCAGCAATGGAAGGCATCTAGGTGACACATTATGCCAGAGGTGACTTTGGTAGCCTCTTGTCCTCAGGGCAATCATTGTTCTGGCAGCTATAAGTCAGTGGATGGTACAAGGTCATCTGGCCCCCCAATCCTCCACCCCTACTCAGGGCATGAGCTCCAGGGTACCCTTCACTTGCCTGACACATGAGGTCATGAAAGAGAATCTACAACGCAGGTCTGTTCCAGGTGGCAAGAGCCCTGACAGGGCAAGTACCACCAGTGGCTGGGCTCCAAGCAGACAGTTCTGCCTGAACCTTCAATGCTTAATCTCATTTGATGATTTCTTCTCACTGCAATACAAAAAAAAAAAAAAAAAAAAAAAAAAAAAAAACACTATTAAGAGCATTTTTTTTCTGTGCTGCAAAGTTTTTAGGATTTCTAATGAATAAATCAAAATATCAAGTTTTATATTTCATAAGAAAAGTGCTGTAGAAAAGTCACACAGGCATATGTTTTTTCATATATAATTAGGACAAGAGAAAAAATAACTATCAAAATTAATAATTGACAAATTGCAACCACTCTTATAAAAAAATTTGCAGGAATGCATTGCTACCATAATAAACAAGAAAGGATTCTTGTTTCTCAATATAAATAGACAATTTATGTTATTACAACTTTAAGGATTTTTTTCTATTCATCTATCACAGAAAAAATTAATTAATGGTGTTATCATGACCAATTCATATTTTCTATACATTTTATTTGGATCAAAAGTAGACACTTAAAGGTAGAATATTTTTTTAGTATTAATCAGGCAAATAGAATATTTAAATGTCTAGAAAATGAACATTTAGGAATTTAAGATATTGGGGGGAAGCAAGATGTTTTACTGCCGCCTTGTGGACAATTCACAAGAATCTGGTGGTGAATGCATGAATCTTGGCCAGTGATATAACCAGACAAAAAGGGTATGGACTAGAAATGAGAGAGAATTAAATATTAATTAACTAAAGGTGATCATGATGATATTTCTATTTTTTAAACGCAAGAATAGCCATACATTCTTCAAGGAATTATTTCATTATATTTCAAAAAATTCCTGACACCTACAAACAAAAGATAGAGAGGAAGTAGGATAGAATTAAGTGAGCTAATAGGGTTTAATCAGAATAACACTGTCCTGCTTTTGTTAAAATCACGAGAGCTTCATAGACACTTGAAGTAATTTTGACACTGTATTTCAAGGGTTTCAGAAAGTATTACTTACCATAGAATTAAGTGGATCACCAAACGGCAGTGATAAGCAAAAACTGAAATTTCTAGGGCTCAGTCCAGCATTTTAACTTAGAAATGACTTTAAGCATAACTTGAGTTTACAAGCCTGTTTTCTAAGCATATTTACATTGTTTTCTAATTTTGGTTGAATTAAAAAGTCCAACTTGAGTTCCTGCAAAGACAGTGCTTGCATAAGTCACCTTTATCTTAAAATGTGGTATGAAAAATTTTCATTAGATACATTTCTAATTACAAATTACATAATTTAATTACAAATGTTCAGATAGATGCTTAATTTAAACCTAGCCACCAATATCACAGAACTGGCATCCTGAAACCTTTAACATTTCAGCATCACATACACTCTTGATGACAAAGCATTAATACATATATTTAAATTTCCAACTTCCTATTGTTTATTTACTGAAAAAATGCTGGGAATGTCTATCAAATCCAAAAAATATGGTGTTTTAGCACCTTAAGTTAGTGGATGTAAGTTAAAACTGAAAGAACAAATGAATAGATTTGATTAAGATGTTCAAGCCTATCAAGTTATAAAATACATGCTTTAAATTTTAGAATATGTTTTTCAAAGATTCTGTAGCCACTATTGAGTCATACTTTTTCCCAGTGAGTAGAGGTGGGAAAATGTATCTTTAATGAAATAACCTGAGAATAAGACAACTTGGTAATTTTGCCAAATAAACAAAATTTTAAATTGCTTGTTTTTTACTATTAAATTATTTTTACTTGCATTAGACATGAATACTGGATAATTATTTAAATATATATTTACCATATTCTTTATCAAACAGTCAATACCCCACTGGCTGCAAAGAGAATGTAGTGACAGTCCAAAAAAAATTTTTTTTTGGGTCTTCAATTTGACAAACTTTTAGTAAGTGTCATTTCAAAATTTCCATCCAATTTTTTAATCATACAAATTCATATATCTTTCATATATCTATCATATATTAAGATGTTAAAATAAGGATTCAGTTCTAAATTAGTTCACACACATTTGGTTTTTGCCTACCACTAGTAGGATGCTAATTCCTTATTTTTAAGGTTTTTTAAATTTGATAAGCATTTTGCTTGTATTTTGGTTATAGCTAAGTCTACAAATAAGTTATTATTTCCTTTTTCAGATGAGAAAATAAAAGATCAGAAAAGTTGGGTGATCTAGCCAGTCATGCAGCCTTTAAAAGAGTATTCAAAAGGCAGCAACAATGATTTTGCTTGTTACCATAACCTATTTTATTTAGTGACTGGCACTTTTTTGGTGCTGTGTTTGGTGTCATGAAAAAGACTATTGACTTTGTTATTTACTTATAAATTCACTTAATAAATATTTATTTGATTTTTCTTCTATACTGATTTTTCTTCTATACTAACATAGTGCTAGGAACAGGGTCACAATAATGCCACATATTATCCAGCAGAGTAGCAATAATTTTGGAGCTTAAAGCTTAGACACTAAGTAGTTCAAAAAACATAAAAATGAGTGGAACCCAGTTCTGCATGTTATACTTAAAAAGAATTAGCTTTGGAAGCATGTGGAGTTCAAGTGGCTCTGCTGTTTTCTATTTCTGGGAAAGCTAGGAACCATTTGTCTGTCATCTTTGTTTCCTCTTCTTTGCACACAATATACTCAGAGGTCTGGCATAAAACTTGTGATGCCTTTGGTCAAAAATAGGTATTTCGTATATAGTGACAACTACAACAACAGGTTGAAGAGAGGGGGGGAATGTGTTGGTAATTCAGGGGCACTGTGAGATGCACCACCCGAATGATGTTGACAAGGTTACCTGATGACCTTGGGGCAACATGCCAGAGAAGTTTGGTGAAAATATAACATCAGACGTGATATAATCTTTGGGTTTTGAAGGATGAAGAGAAGTTTGCAGGATGGGGGGAACTTCATATACAAAAAACACAGATGGATGAGTATTTCCACTGACCAGAAAGTTAGGGTTCATATAGAAGTGGAAAAAGATGTGGTCAGTTTTTGAAAGTCCTAACCCCAATGTTTAAGGATTTTTCTCAGTAAGTGTTTTGTGACATGTACTTTCTATATAATTTAAGAATCTTTGACTGCAATTGCAAGCAAATGAAACTCAGGTGAGATTAAACAAATAAGGAGCTTCCTGGTTCAAAAACCACACTGACATCGCTGCGGTGGTGATCCAGATGTTGCATGCCCTGTTCTGATGTTTCTCAGCTCTCTTCTCTGCCAAAGGGTAACATCATATTCACACAAGAATTCACTCCTGGCAGCAACACTGTCTGCAAAGAATGAAGTTGGGTTTATGGAGTCAGTGGGGTCACATATTTATCCTTTTCTTAAACACGCTGTCCTAGAAGACAAAAGCTGCTTGACGTGGCCAAGACCCCTCTCACACAAGCCACATGTCTCTGAATGAGAGAGAAAAAAGTGGAAACTGTTGGGCAGAGAAAAAAGCACCCAACCAACATTCAATGTTCTCCCCTAGTCCTAAGTAGTTTCAGAGGGAGATAAGCCAGGGAAACACAAGCGCTCCACTCCTGTTAAATGATTACATTAAACAAAAACAAGATGAAATAGTAAATATATGTTCCTGTTTTTACACAAAGCATTGATCACTGACATATGTTTGAGACACAGCAATGAACAGCATGGTTAAAAAGGATACCTTAAAATCTGTTTTCTAACTCACAGATGTGTAATCTGCAAAGGTGAGACTTAACTCTGAATCACACCCGTTTAAAGGTTAATTCAGAAATACGTGCTCATAGAACTCCCCTTCACTTTGTATATCTTTAGAGTTAGGTTTTTTGATTTTGTGTGTGCGCATGTGCTCACACAGGCCAGCATGAGTTTCAATATGATGGTAACAAGAAAATTTAAATGAAACGTTTATCGTTATTTTCCCATTGTATTTCCTAAAGTGTTTCTCTTGCATAAGCTGCTAATATCTATAGCAGTAGATGTGTCATCATTACTTAGCTGGGATGTTTGCATTATTAGAACCACATTAGGCAGTAAGCAAAAACACATGCCCCGGAGTCTAGTTATGAGATTTGTGCATGTTTTCTTTGAGCTGAAACAAAAGAATAATGGCCAGCAGCATTCGGCAACTTAGCCTTGTCTCTATCCTATTAGGATCATATTCCCAGGAGAGACCTTTGGTTTTAAAAGGTATTTTCAAATGCATAGTGACTTTTTTTATTGCAATTTTTCACAAAGCAGTTGCTGAATAGAGGGAGGAAGCACAAAACATCATGACTTGAAGATGTTATTTTTTTCCTGAAATATGACCAGAATACTAAGGAAAATCATGATTTGTGTTTTCACTTAGTAATAGAGAGGAATTTTTCCTTTTACAGCTTTTAGCTTGTGGAGAGGGTCTTTGGGATGTTCAGATGGATGACATGCTGTGATTAGTTGGGATTATAGTAATGTGCTGAAAGTCATGCCAGAGTTGATTTTTATTCCTAATACAGTAACACGTACATTATCTTATCGAAAGTTCATAAATTATGTTCTCTGAAATGTAGCTTCATTATGTCCCTCTATTCATTGGCGTAGAGACAGTCCCTAAATTTTTTTACTTTAATTGGGACATCCATTCACTTATTGACTATTTCTTGAATCCTTATATGTAGCAGGCATTGTTTGAGGTCCAGCAGATGTGAAAATTCACAGGCTCTGCTTCTCCGAAATAATATCAAGAGGTCAAGGAATAATTAATTACAAATTTGAAAAGGTTTAAAGGAGAGAATAAATTAGTATAGATACGAGAACATGAAAAGTAGACAGTCAGAGATTTCCTGAAAATTTGACTTATAAGTTGAGATCAGGTAGATGAATAAATATTATGTGGGTCAAGTTTTCTGAGTTGAGAGAGAACAAGATTGAAGGCAAGATTCAAAGACCAGTATACAGAGTAAAGAGCACATGACTGGTACACTAGAGTTGTATAAGACAGATTCTGAGACCTTAAAATTATGCCAGTTGGTTCTATATCTAAAGGCAATGGGAAGCCATTGCTGGATTTTAATTTGGGGTGGGATGACATGAACAGATCTTAGGTTTATGTGGTCACTGTGGCTTTTATATAGGGATATCTTCCAACATATCTTTAAGTTATAAGTGGGATATCTGCCTTCTTGTTGTCAGACTAAATTTTCCTCATTTGCTTCAAAATGGTGCCAGTACTCCTGATATACTGACCAATCAACAAACAGATTCACCCCAACAACTGATTTTACTGAATGTTTTATAGAATTGTACAGTTGTTTTTGCATGTATGCTATTTCTCCCAGACTATCTCAGCAGTCTGGTCATTGCCAAATGTAGAAATATATAGACATTCAACTTTTAGAGCTAGTCAGAACTAATGACCACGGATTAGGTCACAATCAGCTTTCAGCCTTTAAAATTAATTCAACCAAATTGTCTTTTTTTAATTTTATGTTCCCTTTCCCCATAGTATAGTTCTATCATATTCTTGTTATGTGACATACAAAATTACCTAGAAGACTGACTTTCTGTTTTTACCCTTCAAGAAATTTGCGTCACCTGGAATATGCAAGTGTGAGAATTTATGTACCTTTGCAAGTTTGTATCCAAAAGATAGATGTAACTTTTATTGCAACAGTTCTGTTCTTCAAGTTACTAGCAGAAAAAAATCAAACTTATTTGGCTTCACTAAACAGAAAAAAGGAACTTAGCAGTTTTTTGATGAATTAGCTTTCCAGGACATAAGTCCCTTCTATAACTATAATTCCCTTCTATAAGTAGATATCACAAGGCCATGTTCAGGCTCATCTTTGCTATTGTAAAAGCAGTTTAATATGTATTCAATAGTCTAGTAAATCTAAAACTATCTTAGACCAGTTTTCCTTTTATCCTTGTGTCCAAGTTTTTTCTTTATTTACTTCTAATGGACACACATTCTCTACGTCACCTTAAGCAATTTTCTTTAACAAGGTGAAGGCATAAATAAAAATTTTTCATTTTAAATCGTCCCAACAAAAATTTATTCTTAATATGCCCTTTTAAATCTATTTGAAAAATCATGTTTTCTACTTTGAAATATTTGTAGGCTTGAAGTGCTCCAATGCAAATTGAGCAAATTATCCGCAGTGGCTTTTTCCTTCCTGAATTCTGTCTCCTTGCTGCCCCGACAGTAAATGCTAGAAGCTGACCTGTCTTCTCAATAATCAATGTAACTGAGGTGTTCATCTTATCTGATTTTGCAACTGCAAGATCAAATTGAGGGAAGTGACCATGCTTAAGAACATTCACCTGCTGTGGCCATTCCTTATGTGGTTGTAAACACAACCTGAAAGGGAAAGGAAAGGTCAGCCTTCAACGTTCTTAGTCACTACCACTGCCAGTTCTTTTCCCGGTAATAAGAAACCTGACCAACTTGCCTTGCTGGTGTTTTCAACTAAAAAGGAAATATTTTTGTCCTGTGTCATTATAAACCACTGAAGAGAAAGAGAGGTCACTCTTTTACTCCTTTCTTGTGATATCAACAGGTCTATAGAAGAGAGAATAGTCTAGTGAATTTCTTTTCTTTTTTTCCACATAAAATATTTTGGTAGTTTAAATGGGTTTAGTCAATTCCAGGTCACAGAGAGCGAGGGTGTCAGCAATGCCCCCAACCTAATGTGATTAAATGTTCAACAATGACTTTAAAATAAGTAGCTTTTGGAAGTTATGTCTTTGAAGTTTCATTAATTAGTCATATCATTGGGAATGTATGGCTAAAGTAAATTACAGTGTTTAAAATATCTACTCTTTCAATGTGAAAAATGAAAGGATCCTGCTACCTTGTCTTTATACTAATGAAGATATTATTAATTGGTTTAGCAAAAACATAGATCTAACCATAATGTGCAACAGTTATTAAAGATAATTAACTACAGATCATTGGTTTGAAACATCTAGTCCAAAATGATTTCTGAAGGGCACATTATTCTACGAGATAAAATAATTAAATTTCTAACTGCTGCATGAGACAACTGTGGCATATCTAGCGTTTTAATTTCTTTTGTTCTATTCTCAGGGTACTCTTACTGTTTTAGGTTTTGAAAAAGCTACCCGTGTTTCACAGTGAGCTCTCTGTTCAGCATGTTTTGCCGAAATCTTTCATGTCTGTGGAAAAATTATGATTGAAAGAAAAGGATTACAATGACACTAGAGCTAATAAAAAGCCCACATAAATTCAGCTTCTTTTTACTGGAGAGAGTATGATAAATCAAACAAATAGAAAACTAAACAAGTTACTTTAAAGAAATATATTTCAAACACATCCCTCACAGAATCTATAGCTTGGAACTTGAAAAAAAAAAAGCCTCGCATTTGCTAAATAAATAAGGGAAAATGTAAGTATGACCAATGTGAGATACTCATGGACTAATGCACAATGCAAGTATGTGAATACACATAAGATAAAACTAAACAACTGTAATAAAGCATTTGGGGCACTAGAACAGAAGACTGTTTATTTAAAGCTATAACATTAGAGGTAAAAGGTTTTGAATCTCAAAGAATCTCAAAATTCTTTAAGTCATGTTTACTACTTGAAAAACAGTTAAATATAAGGGGGAAAAATAAAAGTTAGATGCCAATAATAGTAGTTTAAGGAATCCTCAGCAAAGTTATAACCATAATATTTTACAATGGTAGAACATTAACATGTTCATTGGTGATCAAATTTAAAATGAAGTTGAAGTTCATAGAAGCCTCAGTGGTCAGATGCCCAAATTTTTAAGATATTTATTATATGATCTTATGCCCAGGATCTTGCCTTGTATAAAATGCAACAGTGAAACATAATAGCAATGTGTTTTCTTTTTAGAAACAATTCAAATTTTTATTAAGTCTAAATTCATAAATCCTGTCTTAATTTGTGGAAAACCTGGAAAAGGATCTGTATTTTTAGTCCCAGCTCAGGGCTTTTAGGTATAAGTTATCATTTTGAGATATGTGATTCTAGCTTTAATCCAGTAAGTGTACACTTAGTAAGGTTAAATTAAAAAAAATAAATAAGGGCATTTCTTGCTAGAACTCAAGTTTAGAGACATAACTGAATGAGAAAATTTTGAACTTGTGAAATTTATACTGATGCTGATTCCAGATACTTGGAAAGAACAAAACCAAAATATTTAATGCATTCCTTTTTTGATCCAACATACAAAAATGTAGAAATCGCTGGAAAAAAAATGTAACACATGGAAGGAAAATTGGTTTTGAAGCTGAAAATGAATAAAGTCATTATAACCTCCTTAGCATAGATCAGTGTTTCTGAACATGTGTCCTATGGGCCTCTGGTCTTCACAGAAGGAAGAAAAAAATGGTCTTCAGTCAAAGATCTGAAAATATAGTATTCTATAATCTCCTTTCACAGATTTTCCTTTCTGTTCATATAGGTAACAGTAGGAGTACTGGAAAGTCCTGGAATCACAATATTCACTCACTCTAACTCTCAAATGTTAATTTTCCCAGAGCCAGTATTACATAGTATGCCATGTAACAGGTAGACTGCTTTTAGCAACCTTGTGATGTTTTGATCTTAGGGCCCCAAAGTCCTTCTCTGTCCTCCTCTGGTGTTTCATTCTCTATCTCAGTCATGTAATAGCTCTCTTCTTACTAAAACCACTTTAAAAATTTTAAGTTAGACTTGCAATTTACTGAGTATTTGAGGTGTCTTATCATCTCTCTTATGGATGTTTGTTTTTAAACGTCTTGCTGTAATTGTGGACTAAGACTTTCAGAAGAAAAGACACATTATCGATCTTGGGTAGAGGAACAAGAATTTTTAAGTCTCTCTGATAGCATATCATATAGGTAAGTGCTCCTTTCCCAGATGAGAAGGCTTTATGAATATAGGACACACAGTCACTGATGTCAAAGCTAAGGATTGAACCTGTCTCCCTTTACTAGCAAAATTGGAGTTATGTTCTCTTAGACTTTTGAACATACATCTAGAGATAAGTATCTCAAATATCACTCAAAGTCCTAAGCTATAACCACCAAGTTGCATTTTTGCATATAAATGTTTGTCCAGTGTGTAATTTTAAGAATACAGAGAATAGTTGGCAACAGTCAAAATTCAGAAGGTTCTATATATAGTAATCTTGGTTTTGTCATTTCTCAAGAAAGGGAAGCAGAGTCTTTTGAAGTATCAGATTCACTGATTGGAGTCGTTATGCTCATCCGATTTAAAAAGAGCATCTCCTTTGCTATCTGTTTAGCCACAGTCACCATGAGTAATAAATGTACCCGAACTTCTGACATGAATCTGGTGCCATTGGTTGCTTTGCTGGCATTGTTGATTTATACTAGGCTTATATAGATTTCCTGTTGCAGTTTTCAAAGTTTTCAATGACCTAATATATCTTACCTTTCTATTATTATGTTTCTTTGTCTAAATATCCTGTCTAGCTATCTTCTCTAAATATTCACTACCCTAATAGGGCCAGTGTTTTATGATGGAGTTCGAACAGTTAACTGGAACTTAACTACATTCAACATTCCAGGAGAAACAAAGTGTTTGCTTACTATCTTGGGTCCCCCTGATTAAAATTTTTGGTTCTTCCAAATCCTACCACATCAGCCTGCTGGTCAACACTGGAGCAAGTCTGGGCCACTCACACTGCAAGAGTACTTTTTAACTAGTATCCCAATTATTATTCAGTCAAAGGCTGTTTCTTTGTACTTGATAAATTATGCATTTTTCATGGGAAAACATTCCAAATCATTGGAAAAATAGCTCAACAGTTCACAACATTTAAGAAATGGGAATGTTCTCTATTCAACTGAACTTTATTTTATCCAGCTTAAGAAAGTGTGGACATTTTCAGCTAACATAGTAGGACTTTCCATCAGCTGCATATCCATGTTTGATAATTCTTCAGCAAGAGACTACTGACAATCAGAAAATGTCACCATGCACATTATCAAGAGGCCCATAAAAGCAGCCAGAACTCTGGAGCTAGAGCCGTGACTTTTTCTGCCTCCTCTTTCAGTGTCAGCTGTTCACATGCCTGTCTTTTGCTGCATAGTGAGCTGAGGGGAGGTTATGGATGTGCTGTAATCAGATGGAGAGGTGGAGCCATCTGCTCTAACTTCCCAAGTTATTGTTGGCTCAGTAGCTATAGCTTTGGTTTGGGTCTTTTAACAGTCCATTTAACAGAAGAGGAGGGAGTGGATTCAGAATAGGAGGCCCCTGGTACTTGTGGAACTTCTTGACAAATTTTCTGCTTCTTTTTCTGTTTGGTTCTAATTCCTTCTCTCCAACACTTTCTTCTTTACCTTTCTCCCATTTCTTCCTCCTCTCCCCCTCAAGAAATTAATATTCCTGGATGATGGCTGGGTTCTTCCCAACACTGTCCTCATGATATTCACCACCATTACACATTCATGATATTGAAAATGCTTGGTATGCAGTGTCTTCTAAGATATCTTCTAACATATGAGTGGCATCCACTAATGCTGGTATTTACCAAACTGTCAATACCACAAGTTTGTCCTATTACAAAGGTTTCCAAACTTATTTTTTAAAACACACTATTAAGCCTTTTTCCTATTGAACTTTTTTTTAATGACTCTTAAAAAGTCATTTTACACAGATAAATATTTTTTTCCCAACTTGGAAATAGTTTTTCCCTGTTCAAGTCAAATGTAGCCTCGGATTCCTTCTTACCTTTAGCACCATAGGCAGACAAAAGTAACAAAATGACCTAGATGAGAGAGATGTAATTCTTTTGGTATTTGTATGCTCTTGATATGTTTTGATAAGTTGGCTCCCAACCAGTCATTCATCTGTGGACAGGATCGCTACTTCAATCATCTATTTTGTAGGTTTGGTAACTATTTCCTAATAGACCAGTTTATTTCATTTCAGATAAATAGTGCTCACAGCTAAGTGAAGGATCAAGAGAAGAATTCCAATACTTTAGCTACACAAAGACTTTTGATGCTTGAAATGAAAACATTAGAATCAACAGCCTAGAATTACTACCTACTCTGTCAGTTACTGTCTGTATGAGTCAAGGGAGTCAGGAGGATTCTCTTGTCCCCAGTTTCTTGTAAAATAGTATTAACAAAACAGCAATTACTTGATAAGGTAAGATGTGAGAATGAAGGGAGATGAATGATATTAAGACTGAAAACTCAAATAGGAACTGGGCAGGTAATATAAGCCTGTAATGTGGGCTGGGTATAAGACAATACATGGCAACTGACGGTCTCTGTTGAGAGGGAGTGGTGGAGCCTGTAACAATCTTTAGATTTTCTGTCTTTCTAAAGGAGCAGCTGTTCCTATTCGACTCCAGCCAGTTTTTGCAATGGAAAAAAATGGGACCTGGTGTTGCCAGATTTTCCGGGAAGCTGGAAATCCGGACTTTTATGTGAAACCTCCCAATTTTTAGTTGTTGGCAATTAATTCAAATTTAAAGCACCATGTAAGCCAAACAAAATACATCTGCTGACGACGTAAGCCATGGGACCCTCCAGTTGTGACCTCTGATATAAGTGAACATATTTGAAACAGAACCTGACTCATCACTGATATTCCATAAATACTTGCTTCATCTTTTTTCTTATATGTGATCTCCAGAAAGAGGAAAGAAAAATAACTGGAGTTTTCTAGAAAGGTATCAGATTGACTACTTTTTAGGCTTAGTTTATTTTTTAAGCCATATATTCACATGTTTAGTCTCCTGACCATTGAAATACTTAACCTGGGTCTAGCTTGTTCTTTGGAAAATTTAATTGGATCTTGTGACTTTTTAACTAGAGTGTAAACCTTGTTAAAAAATATACACTTAAAAGATAGCTGAGACATCTCTGAATCATGTCAAGAAAAATTCACAATTTCTGACGCTGGACTGAATTTTCTTGGATTCCAGTAAACGCGTGACTCCAGTCTGGAATTTGTATTTGTCTTCAGTGGAGCAAGACCTGGTTTTAACTGATACATCTTCATGTTGCTCACTCCTTAAGTAGTTTAACTTACTTTTTAACTGTTACATGCCAACAAAACAGGTTGCTTAATTGGTTTGACCTTTCACAGTATTTTTTAATTTTTCAATCTTAGTTTCATAGTTCCATCTGGCCCTTTAAAACGACATCTGGTTAACTGTACTTAACCAGCTGATCACTGTACAGTTATTTTTAAATGTAATGTATGCTTAAACAGATGTTATTTTTATAGATGTGGATCTAAACTGCACTTGTGTACGTGCTATGTCTGCATAAACTCTTTCTGCAATTCAAATGTTGACACCCAAAATTACAAGCCAGAATGCTCATGAACTCCACTATTATGGTACTGCACTTTTGTGCTGCTTGTTAGGTAAACATCAATTCAGTTCTTTTTTTCTCTCTTCATTGCACATAAATAAAACATTAGCATTTAGTTTATAAAGTGATGAACATTTTGCTGTGTTGGATTTAGCTTTATAAATACAACTGCTGTCAGCAAGAAAAAAGGATTTATTGAATAAATAATAAGAAAGCTAAGGGAAATGAAAATATATATATTATGCAAAACATGGTGTCTGTCAACAGGTCACAAAGGGGCCTCAATACTTTTGGTGTTGCTGTCGGAGATAATTCCATCTCCGACACACTATGTTGGAAGCAGTCTGGACCTTCTTTTCATGGTGTGTGTCCTAGATTTGATCCAGGAAGCACATTATAGGAAATAAATTTATTTTGTAGAACTCTGAATGTTTAACTGTCCAGGGCACAATTAATATTTAGAACAATTCAAATGTCTTCTTACAAAAGCATGAAAAATGCTGAGAATAATTTGAGAAACCCTAAAGTGCCATTCAAATCCACTGCTTTATTTTCATCTTTTCATATCAGAAAAAGAGGGGGGGGAGGATCATATCAGTTTCTCAATAGATGGAAAGGTTTCTAGTCATGAAAACAGCTTAGCATCAATTATGTCTTGTCTTAGAGAGAACTCAGTCTCTCCAACCCAGAGTTCTCCAGACTATTATTGTGGGTGGTTTGCATAGGACACAAGGTTGAGTTTTACTTGAGACAAAGAAAGTGGTCACAGTTGAACATATTTTATTGAGAACTTTAAAAGTATTCTCAAGGTTAAAAATTGCTGTTATACATAATACCTCAGTAATTGATAGACATTTTCGCTCTCCAGAGTCCATTTTCTGTGAAAAACACCACATAACATCTGTTCATAAACAGTCCTTCTGTGAAAACACTGACACAGGTCTTGAGCTTCTACCGGCTCAATTCCCCCACCATGTGCAGATGGCACGATGTATTTATACAGCTGAAGCCTGTGTAACATAAGCTAAGCCATATCTCCAGGTAAGACTTCAGGCAAACATGTGCTGCTGTTCTCCGGCCTCACCCCAAGTTGTTCAAGGGGTTCCTTCTGACACAAAGACAAATTGTTTCTCAGCTAACGTGCGAGATTCATAGGAAAAATCACCTTCGGCAATCAATGTGTAACTCTACAGAGATAAGGACATTTCTAGTCTTTTAAAAAGATTCCACAGAACACATTAATGAAAAACTAATTAGGTTACTGAGGTATTTAGGAAACTAAATATGACTGTGATTATTCAGTTAGCTTTTAAATTTTTTTCCTCTATGCCTTATGTGTGATGTTTAACTGGAATTAATTATTACAACTAAAAGCAAAAGTTTGGGGTTAAGGGTTTAAATAATTAACGTTCAATTTTCAATAATAACCATGTTATAATGAAAGAAACTCTTTCCCACATAACTTCCTTTAGCTTCTTTTGTTCAACATGAAATGGAGATGGGTACAAGGGGAAAATTTCTTCATTGAGCATTTGGAGAAAAACACTTTAGAGACTTTCAAACCCTGGTGAGCTTTCATTGCTTTTCAAATCTGTTTTTCCTATTAATCACTAAGATATTGTGGTTCTTTGGCACTTTCTAAAACTGATTTTCCCTAGAAACTATGCAAATTCCAAGGACAAGCATAGCCTGCTTCTCATGACTGGAGAAACACCGATTTTAAGCAAAAGCAGGATGCTGGAGCTTCCGAAGAGCTTGGGGCCCTGAAGATCACCCAAATAAACAGAACAAGGAAGTCGTACACACGCATGACCTGGGTTTATTTATACCTGTCTTTGTTACACAGCTGCAACGCATATGAAAGTCGTGATCAGAGAAACATGTCTATGGTACCCTAATGTAATATAAACTATTCATATATTAATCTCTATGAACACCACAGGAAAATTCTTGTTTTATTTGACCAGCTGGGGGGTGAAAAAATACTACCCAGTGCTTAGAGGATTTTTTTTTTTTGCCCTAGCTTCAGCTTCCATTTCACAAATGAGATCTCAAAGATCTTTTATAGCATAAGTAAAACCTCAACTTACTTAATAATCTTCAGAGCAGCTTAGTAGACGAAGCTACAGATTTAACTTTGGTAAAGATTTTCAGTGGGAAAAAAATTAACCATGTGCGAGTATAGTGCTTAGGTGTTCTGTTTGACTGGGGAAAGGCAGATGATCTCAGGAACCTCTGGAGAAAATCTTCCAGGGGAACGTTAACATCTTCTCTGTTCTAAGAAAAACTCAGTCACATATCATGTTTGCACTTCCCCAGTTATTCTTCACTCACACAATGAATGAATGTATAAATAAAATGAATTTGTGTTTTGAAATCACACACCAATGGATACTTAATTGTATTGTTGCTTAAATCGAATGATAAGAGTATTAGCCCAAATACAAATCAGGTTTTGTTTCAGAAAACACATATGTCATAGCAGGTAAAACATTTTTACCTTTGATTATTGTGTTTTTTATTGATCCTTACTGTTATTTCTATAATATTGTAAGGTAAGGAATATAATTCATTTCTACCAGATATAAACACATATAATAATGGGATCTTAAATTTTTGTGAGAAGTATTTTTACCATATTCTAATGACCACAGTATAAGTATTTCATTGTGGAATTATCTGTAAAGTGAAAAAACAAAAACAAAAAAACCCAAAACATCACTAATGTCATATAATAGTGAATTGATTATCTATTGCCATGGGAAAAGAACCTCAAGTAAAGTGGAAGAATCAAAATAAATTACATGTATACTATACAACTACAATTAGAAATATGTTATAGGCAGGCACAGAAAAAAAGACCTGGAAAAAATGTTGATGTGTTATAACTATTTCTGGGTGGTGGGTTTATGAATTATTTTAATTTTAATCTTATTTTCTTTTATTTTATCTTATTTAATTTTCATCTTATATTTATAAATAAGATGTTTTATAAATGAGATGTATAAAATACATGCTTTTCATTGAACATATATTACTTTAATCATGAGAACAATGTGATGTAAAACATAACGGGCATTTTCTAGTAGGCATTTGTTATCTTAATAATAGGAGTTTTGGGTCTTTGGGCTTACCAATAAATATAAGAACTGTTGAGTTACATTTTTCTCAGAATTGTATGGAATTTGAAGAGGTGTGTTAGAGAAGTATTTTCCTCTTATAAGGGCCCTTTAGACAAATATTTTGATTCCTAAATAGTGAAACCCTTGGTTGTCTCCCTTACCTTATTAATCCCCCTTCTCTCCCTGTCTTCCTTCCCTTCTTGATAACTATTTATTGAATAGTCACTCTATACCAGGTACTCAGATTATGTGTTGAAAATAGCTGCCCTAGTGGACTTTGTAGCATCGGAGGAGACATGGTCAGTGAACAATAACAGCACATTGAATAAGCATACGGACGACAACGCCATGCTTATGAGAAGTGGGTGCTGCTGGGGAAAGGGAGGTGAACAGCCTCACCACATTTAGAATGACAGAAAATCCTTTGTAGTCAGTGACAACTGTGCTGAGAACTGGGAGCACTGAAAGGAAATAACTGTACCAACTGTGAAATGATTGGTGCTTAGTGAGATGGATGTTGGTCTCACACTTACACTTGTCATTCCTGTCTGAAACCTCAGCACTCCATACAGTCTGAGGTACAAGGAGCTTCCAAATATTTATTAGTTTGGCTTAAATATGGAAGATATGCCACTTAAGTTTTCTTGGGTTGACCACATTAAATCCTACCATTGTTAGGTGACCTTCACACCAGCTCTAAAAGTGACTGTTCATGTGGTTTGCTTTGCACTTGGAAAATTAAGATAGTTTAAAATGCATTTCTTTTAAAATGTCATGGAAATTAACCTCCATATTATGCCTTGATGTACAGTCGGTGATAACTATGACTGTCAAAGTAAGCAAAACTATTACCAAATTTTTGAATGAACCAAGCAATTTTGGAATCATTGTTATGTGGTGTCCAATGCATTCATTAATGGTTAGCTCTCAGACTTAATGGCTGGCTGCTTATAATTCTTAACATTTTTCCTCAATAAAAATACTTTGTATTAATCTCAAAATCATCAAAAACACTAGACACAGATTGGCCCAAACCAGTCATTCCTTTTGAATTTGTAGTGATTACTTTTCATGAAGATGTCTACCTATCTGGAAGAAAGCTGAAAAAGAGACAGAATTTTTTGCCTTGATGGATGCCAGAAGTGACTTCAAATATTTTCCCCCACTTGTTGATCAAATCAAGCACTGGGATACCTTAAAAATATAAACAATAGGCCGGGCACGGTGGCTCTTGCTTGTAAGCTTCAGCCTATGAAGTGGCCAGGGCTAGGGATCGTGGTTCCAGCCCCGCCTGGGGCCCGTAGGGAGACCTAGTTCCAAAAAAAAATAGCTGGGTGTGGTGGTGTGCGCCTGTCATCCCAGCTACCTGGGAAGCTGAGGCTGGGGATTGCTTGAGTCTGTGGTACCCCGGGCAACGAGAGCCTGCGGTTCCATGGGCAAAAATAGCAAGACCTAGTCTCAAAAAAAAAAAAATATATATATATATAAATATATATATATTTAAATATATAAAAATATATATATTTATATATATATTTAAATATATATATAAATATATATTTATATATTTTAAATATATATAATATATATATTTATATATTTTATATATATATAAAATATATATATTTAAATATATATATAAATATATATATAAATATATATAAATATATATTTATATATATTTATATATATATATATACAATATTATGTCCCTCAGCTTGATGGAGGCAATGATATAGCTACTCTTAATAAGGAGATATTCTGAAATAAGGTCAAACTAACAACAAAGAAAAAATACACTTTGTGATCACAAGTCAGAGATGATAAATATGGGGTATGATGAACCTTCTACTTCCAAATAAAACAAGATGTTGGTCATGAAAGTATTTCCAGTGCATAGTATTTAGAAATCGATCATAAGTAACAATTGTGTTCCAGACATGTAGAATTGATCTTGCTGTGTCAACAGTAAGTTCTTTTACAGTGTTTTTTTCCATGTTAACTTCATTTTACATGGTATTATTTTCCTTAAATGCAATTTCTACTGACAACTATGCCTAATGCACTGTATAATTATCATGTCATCAGTTTCTTTTTTAATTATAAAATAATACCCTTTTGAAGCAAGCATCTCTGATAACTTAGCTCTAGGCCAATACAGCAGTATGTATTCATTATCAATATATTTTAATTATTTCATTCTCTCTAATATCCTGTTTTTGTTTCCACAAGCCGCTAATGATTATGTTTGTGTTAAGATAAATAATTAATGTTCTTTGGAGTACAGTGACCATTACTTTTCTTTTTTTTGGTCAGTTGAGGTGACAAAATGAATAGACACCCATCTGAATTGATTAGATGCGATCTTTTCTTGGGACAACAATAACTTAAGGTGACTCAAGAACTGTTCTTGGGAGAGGCTCAACATTATCTAGAGCCAAGGTTTCTGATCCTCTAAATAGAGTAGTGCTAATTTTATTACAATGTGAAATTCTCCTCTGTCCTATGTCATGCCCTAGTTCATCTCCACAAAGCTTGGTGTTGGTCATCAAGATTTAACAGGCAAAGACTATTTATATGTACAAAACATTATATGATTTACACATGCAGGAAAAGCATATCTTCAAAATAAATTCTAATTACATAAAGCAGCAAAACAATAACAATTTTGTAAGCAGTTATTAGGAAGAACTGATACATGAGTTACAAGTTCAAAATCAAAGTTAGATAAGGTGAACTTCAGCTGGTGATACTTGAAGGAAAGACTATGAGCTATATGAATGGAGTAAAGTGTGTTGTGCACAGAATCACAATTAATGTCATCTCTTCCTCCTGTGTGAGAAAACTGCTTCTTAATAATTATGGAAAATACATTCTTCTAAGGTGCTATTCCAAAGCAGGGGGAGGGGGAGAGGTCCTGTAATGCAACTGAAGTTAGGCAAATTAATCTCTTTGCAAGTTTTTGCATTTATAAGTAGGGCTAAGAAGAGAGACTGAGTGCACTTTTCTAGTGCCAGTTATTACTTGAAGATAGCTCCCAAATTCCTATAGTTCTTTAAGCTGAACATCCCAATGTCTCTAGTCATCCCCTGAATTACAGGCTCTCTGTTATCCAGGCCATTTGGATCATTCTTCTTTTCTTTGTGCTTAAGTTTAAGGTTTCTGATGACTCTGGTCTCTGGATGCCAGTGTGAGTTTGAACTCTCAGAGCAAGACAAGAGAGCTTCCATGACTTTCCAACAATAACACTCAAGTCATTTTTCTTTAAGATATTTGGCTTTCTGGTTCCATCTATTTTTCTTCTGACCTTGGTATTATTTTTAAAGTCTGATAAACACATTGCTTATCTTTTCGTTGCCCCCCTATCTGGGCTTGGTGCCAGTACACACGATGTTGTAACACCTGCTCAAAACCATGACTGTAGATATAATAGTGTGAAGCTTGATTGAGCCAAGGGCTCACTTTAATTTTGGTAAGTTGAAATTCTTGTATATATGGAAGAAGTATATAGAAATTTGCTCAACTCCCACTGGGATGAAAATATTGAGAAGAATCGGATTTTCCC
Organism: Uropsilus gracilis; assembly: GCA_004024945.1. NCBI lineage: Eukaryota > Metazoa > Chordata > Mammalia > Eulipotyphla > Talpidae > Uropsilus > Uropsilus gracilis. The sequence goes on along the minus strand of PVHY01000752.1, from coordinate 110,814 downwards.
CATAGAATCAATTACGTGAGAAGAGATAGGAGAAAAGCTGTTTATGGACATTGAAAGACCATGATATGGTGAGGGAGATAATTTATGCGTATCTGAAGTGCTAATCTTTGACTGAGGTACCAAAATTACATTTATCACAAATATGGTATAAAAAAAACTTGAATAGAAGCTCAGATTTTATGAATTCTAAGCAACGGTTCAGACTATATTTGTAAGCAAGAGCATCAGAAAATAAACAACAATGTCACTGTGTTCTTATACTCTGTATGCCAGACTTGAAAATAATGCAGACACTTACTTACTCTGATATTTATTTCACTGAATTAATGCTTTTGTAACTTCACAATCTCACTAGTCCTAAAGTCATATTAATTAATCCTTTTTTTAATCCCCATAGCATATAGTTAGTTGAACACTATACAATGCAAGGGAATGTCTATTCTTGAGGAGAGTTTCTGCAATAGCAATTAGTATAATTTATAATATTATGAAGAATTAGAATTTCAAAATTTAAATCAAACCTAATCAACATATTTAAGAGATAACATGAATCTCTTAGGAGCTATTGTTTGGGGTTGACTACAAAGTAATGAACATTTTAAACAAAAGGAGGTAGGCAACACAGTTTTGATTATTGCACATTGACAAAAGTCAGATAAAATATGTCAAGAAAATTAGATATTTATAAGATTTTTTAAATCCTGGTCATACTATGATTTGAATAAAAGATTCTTCATATAAAGCCTGTGCACTTTAAACATTATTTAGCAGGTAACATAAAGAATGTCATTGCTTATCTTGTAAAATCAAGACAATGCCAAGTTTTACAAGATTCTTTAAGATACCTCAGTAATAGAAGTTTTTAGTCAAATAAAGACTTGGGATGGCGAGTTTACAGAATAGAAGCTGTCTGAGAATTTGTGTGCAAAGAATGCCTGCAAAGACAACTTCTAGGCTTTGGATGGTTCATAGTCAGATGGCACTGTTGTACTGCAAAAAGGGTCACCATGAAGTGGCCTCCCATGGAGTCAAATTAGCTGCTTTTCCCCCAAAATTAACTGCTAAAACAAAATTGCATAGAGCATTATTTATAATAATTCTGCTTTCATGATCTCCTACCTCGTTTGCTCACTTAGTTTTTAACTTGATTTGTAAAATTGAGTTACATTTGTGCTTGGAAGTAAGTATTTTAGGCAAAAGAAAATTCTCAAAAGCAGTAACTCAAACTAAAGGAATAATTAAAAGTTAAAAATGTCATTGAAAGGGTAAGGGATAAATATTTCCTCTATTCATATTTATAAATACAAATACAAGATTAAAAATATAACATATATATTTAAAAAACTATTCTAGAAAAAACCCACAAAAACTATAACATGCACATCTCCAGGGGGGGGAAAACTTGAGAATTTTGCATTTAACAGGCAAATAAAAGAAAAAACCTGTTTGAATTTAAAAATTTTAAAATTATTTTTTAAATAAATATTTTTAAAATTTTAAAATTTTAAATTTTAAAATTATTTCATTTTATGTTTTAAAATAAGTTCTGTCTATACCAGTTAAATATCAAGATATTATTAATTTTACACCAAATATGGGGCTACCAATTCAAAAGCTGAACAAATATTCCCCAAATAAGGACCTGTTATCTATGAGAAATAATAGAACCTTTCAAAGTAATATTCATTAAAGAAAGCAGAATTATTTACATATATCTTACATTCTATAAGGGTAAACAACTTAAGACCACACACTTAGTTCATACATATAATATGTAGAAACTAATTTTTCTACTTTCTGAACCATAGAACACATTAATATTCAGTATTCTTTATTGTTCCAAGTTTTTGAAATTACAAAATACATTGTAGCTGACAGCCAATCTTAATTTTAAAACATAAACTCTGATAAAATTCTCACATGCAAAGAAGATTACAAATCTTATTTTTAAGTTTATATCATGCAAGCTCAGGGTATGAACAAGTGATTTATTTTCTAGTCCCCTTTAACTTTTTCACAGTGAAAAAAAATACTGAAAATATTTTTCATATAAAGAAAATCTAGTGTCATATGTGGCAAAATATATTATCCTTAAAATCAAAGTTTTTGAAAAATTTACCATCAAAACTGCAGTGTGCATGTGTTAACTTTTTCTTTACTTGGAGTGCAAGACTGATTTCAGATCAAATCTTAACTCCACTACTTACTAATTTTATAGCTCCATTCAGGGTATTTGCTCACTGTGGCTCAGTTTTACCACTGCAAAAATGGAAATTACAGTCTACTTACTCATTCACAAAATACAGCCAATAAATGCACCAGTTATGTTATCTTTTCACTAGCTGTTGTCAGTTGTACAACTATAATTATTAATTCTCCTAAAACTGAAACACTTTCTGAGAAACAAAAATAGATGGAATATTTTAATCTGGAGAATAGCATAGCAATGTGACTTATTTTCACCTGTTTAGCAACTTTGTAACTTACAGTCTTCCTTATTTAAAAGCATTATGATTCCTAAATGAACATTTGGTTTCCTCTCTATAAAAGGAGTTAATCATGCCTACATTTGGCTTTGGGGTTAATTAAGTAAGTTTAAGTATGTAGATTGTAAAACACCCTGGAAAGGCTAATAATTGTGAGGCAATAAGCAACTACAATATCATAAGGAAAATATATCACAATTAAAGGTCTATGAATATTATTGTAGTGAAGTAATTTTTTTGATTGGTGTGGGTTTTATCTATTGGCTTCTCTCAACACACTCTAGTATTAAACATAGTACATTAAGTAGTTAAAATCAGATTAGACACAATTCATTCTGGTTCACTTGCTTATACATGCCAATCGGATGTTTTCCAATTTTCTCACATAATATTTTTCTTGTCCTTTGGGGTCATGCGATAATTTCTGCAGGGAAAATATCCTAACCACCGCAAAACTGATCAAAGTGCTACTATGAATACTGCCTTAGGACAAATGATTTGAACCCTTCCATTATCAAAACATCTGCAAATGTTCGCTTTTATGTACGCGTCAATGAGCGAACGTATGCTGGTTGACTTCCCTTTCCCCTCTGAACACCTGACATACACCTGACATGTATAACTGAAAATCAAGAAAAATGACAAGTGATTAGAAGTTTTCAGAAATAGCAATTTCATTTGATAGGACAATATTCAAATCCTAAAAAGATAGGATTTGAATTTTGTATGGTCTTAACTGTAAATCTGTTCTGCAATTTTAAGTTAATATGCTGGTTTCTGAAACAATTCTGTCTATAAATGTTACTTTGTACTTTTTCCAGAATTATGTATGGTGACGCATAAACCTCACCGTGATATATACCACTAAAGGTCATTTACATGCAGTTTTAAATAATCTCATCTTGATTTTTGTCATCTATTGGCACAGTTCATGTTTTTTAGACAAGAAGATTATGTCTTATTTTGTTAAATGAACATGTAAGTAAAAATTTGATTTGACAGTAACAAAGCATTCTTTTTCTTTCTTTGTGTTTGTGTGCATGCAGCACTTATCTTTAATGAAAAATTAAGTTTTAAAATTATAATGAAGCAGATTACTTCAGACTATTATTTGATTTTTAAAAAATTATTATAGCTAAGTCATTTTATCATAATCTAAACACAATTTTAAAGATAATAAATGAGTATATTGTTCCCGGCTCATTTCACATGTACATACTGTATAAGTAGTGTTAGAATAGATATATACTAATCATATATATCAATATATATGCAATATATACATACTAAAGTTGTAATAATATAGACTAACAATGACAATGTCTTTCTGAAAATCTCAATGTGAAACTAAGCATGTTAACATAATTTTCAAAATGGCTAATAATAATACTCATTTTTACTTAGTCATGAAATAGGAAAATTTAACCTTATTTCATTTGCAATAGTTGATTTTGCTCAACCATTTGATTAAGTTGAAGTTGGTGGGGTAAACATCTCTGTTTTCTTTCCCAACATAGATTCTCTCTGTCTACACTTCAAACAATATGAATTTGTTCCTAAATGCAATGGATTTAATTAATTCTTACAAGAATTTTTAAATATTCTAAAATCCAAATGGAATATATTCCAGAATAATGAAAAACATGGTATATCCACATTTTCTATACACTGAGGGGTTATCTTCCTGTATTTAAAAGGTTCATGTCATCTTGACAGTAGGCACTGTTTAACATAAAGCTTATAGCTACAATTCTATGCTTTTATTTTTATTGATTTATTACTGTTTTTCTTTTCTATATCAAGTTTCTTATTATATTATAAATAAAAGTATATGCTCATGGTAGTATTCTAAAGATATTACTTTGAATAATAGAAGAGTTTATATCCTTTAAACAAAATGACATATTTTGTACAAGTTAAATGTTCTCCTACAATATATACAAATATAAATTTTCTGGTAGAACCTACATCCTAAAATGTAGCTGGGTCTATATTCATATTAACTCATGGAAAATTCTTCTCTGCTCTGTTTGAGAGAGTATACTCAATGTTTTACTATTGTTTATTCTTCAATAACTAATCACCCTCGTGGTCTTCCAAAAGTTCCTGGCATTTCACCGGTTTACACATTGATTGAATGCTGCTTCCAAATTGCTCTGGCTCTAGGCCAACTGCTGTGATAATCAGCTATAAGATTTATTCCAGTGGAGAAGTATTATAAACATAAGCATTCATAAGGAACCACACTGAAAACGAATACTGATGCTTTCTTTGAGATGGCTGAAAACTTTTTGCCCCTTAGATGAGCACTAATATTCATCCTTACACACTTCAACTACATGTGAGTATTGATTTTGTGGAAAAAGTCATGCTCATTAGATTTAATGTTTGTATTAATCATCATTAGCCAGTTTAGCAAATTGAAATGATTTAATTTCACAAAAGCAAATATTGGGGAAAAAATCACAGAGAATACTTTAAAAGCTCCACCTTTATGAAAATCAAGAACTTAACTGCTAGCATAATCTGATACATTTACTGCAGTTGGATATATTATTATACTGCTTGATGGGTGGAGTAAAAGTACAAAGGAAGCCAAAATATTCAAAGTGAAAAAGCTGGCAAGTAATGCACTGAACCAGAAAAAAACAAAAAAACAAAAAACAAGGAGAAATTAAGTGAGTGGAAAACAGTTTACATATCATATCTTTAAGAGACACCAAAGCAAAGGAAAATATTAACGAGCATTTGCAGAGTAATGAAAAGTTTACAAATAGTAATCTTAAGTAGAGGAAAAGATTAACATGTAGTTGAAATGTTGGAAAGGTATAGAAAGGGTATAGAAATATGTGAATTATGCAACCTAGGTAATTTATGCCGACATCAAGAGATATGGGGGGGGGAGAATATAGATGAGTTAAAGAATTAGTAAGATCAGTTTCAAAACCAGGAGAGTAAAATTCTTTCAACAATATTCATCCCTTTGGTAGCTAATATGTATATCCCAAGTTCACTCAGAGTTCACCCAAACTTCCCCAGAAAACCTCCTCCAATTTCTCAAATATGTGCTCTATGAGCTTCTTGTATTTTATCTTCCTCATATGTATCACCACTTATAATTATTTATCTGTGTCGTTATGAAATTTTTTCCCCCAGGGGAATATAAACTTCAGAAATTCTGGTACAACAACCTCACCATTACAGGTCAGAGATTACTGCAGGGTCTGGAAGATGGCAGGCAATAAGGTGGATTGAAAAGATAACTGAATGAATGTATGATTGAGTAAACAGACTAACACATCCATGCTCAGTAATTCTACCTAGAAATAAGAAAAAAACAAGAAAAGAAAATGAGCACACAACAAAATTATGTCATTACTCTTATGTCATTACTTGGGATAGGAGACAGAAAAAAACAAACTGGAGAAACAGAGCTTCAGAGACTGAAAAAATACAAATACAAAATGAAGAGGGTGTGGAATGAAGGAGCTACACATAGAAATTATAGATAAAACATAATTAGATACCAAAAGTGGCATGTAACAAAAAATATTGCAACCCTTATATTTGAATGTTAAAATTTCAAATGCCAACTGTAAATAATGAAATTACAAATAGTGAAATCATAAATTCTTATATTTTGGGGATTTTCCCCAGAATAGAGTAAAATATTGTGTAAATTTCTAATGATTGTAATTGTCATTTACTGAGTGCATATTATGTGCATATTATGCACTAGCTACTTCTGTGATATTCTTGCATGTATTTCATTAGTGATTACCAAATATGGAAATCACTTTTGCTATTCACATATTCTGTTTTTTCTAGCTCACTTCTCTCTCAATGTTGAACTACTTAGATCCCATAACTTCTAGTTCTTTATAAAAACTGTTGGTGTTCTGAATGTTACCAACTCAAAGGTTCAAAGACCATGATGTAAGTATGTGGGATCAGATTACAGTGACTTTGCAAACCAACTGCTAACCAGGGAGATCTCTGACACTTTTCTTTACAGAGTGATTCCAAAGAGAAAATGACTTATTATGTAGACAGCGAGCCAGCCAGGTGCATCTACAAGAGTAGACTATGGTTGCTAAAAGCAGAAAGCATGTTATAAAATGTCCATGTTTAATAACTTCCTTTCTGCCTATTTGGTGTTACTTCTCTGTCTTTTATAGAGCACCACACTGAGAATACCCTGACAAGAGGGTAAGAAGCAAAAGCTGCCTCAACCAGGTGACTGAATTCCAATTCTAGCTCTAACTTACAATCACCAAGATGATGCATAGCTGATTAAACTCTCTTAGTACAATTTTCACAATTGAAAAATGGGGATAATAATGTATATTTTACAGATTTGATATGGATATTACACTATATATGTATAAAGTACCTCTGAGGGTGCCTGCACATAGTGGGTGCTTATAATTGGTAACCATGAATTTTACCACAAAATAAAATGTTTCCAATATTGTTTGTTTGAAAATTGTTATCTAGTTGGAAAAATAGAATATAATAAAATACATGAGAAAGCACTTGACCAAATCTGCCCTTGTTTAAGAAATATAATTGATCAATTTTTCTTATCTCCTTGTTTTTTCTTATCTCCTATTCACTTGTTTTTTAACTTGGGTTGATAAATTACTCTGCTTTTCTTTCTCCTCCTTCTCTCATTTATTTAATTCATTAGCATATTATGCTATTTAAAAATCTAAAGGTACCTTAAGCCAGTCACATCTTTACTGTTTTCATGAAGATTTTATGTCACCAAGGTGAATTCAGGTGAATTCTTTCATTCAGAGTTCCCATATATTATATCAGATCAAAAACCATCACTCCCATCTTTTTGAATCCTTGTCAAAGAAAATAGCAAGCTATAGAGCCCCAAGCTAGAAACCCCTTCCTACTACACATTTTTGCACATATAGTTTCCTTACAATTATATCAATACTTGAAAATCATTTGTCTCCATAGGTCCTTCTTGGCATTTTAGTATCTACCTTATTCTCTTTTGAACTCTAACTATGATATGTTATATTTGCAAGGCTTGCAATTTCTGTGTGCATGCAAATCCACTATACTATAAATTTATAGTAATCAAAACAATAATACAGAATAAAAATAGAAAGAGAAATGAAATAGAATTGAAAGCTCAGGAATAAGATCACACTTGCATGGAGACTCAATTTACAACAAAATTTTCAAGAACATGTAATGGAAAAAAAATAGTCTCTTTAAAAAATAGTTTTGGGAAAGCTAGACAACCACATACAAAGAATGAAATTAAATCACTATCTTAAACCATACACAAAAATTAACCCAGCATTGAACAAGACCTTAAGTCATAAACACACAGGAAAACAGTCTACAATATTGTTTTCCGGGAGACCTTATGGGGCTCAATTGTGAGGGCAAAGGAAGCAAAAGCACAGATAACTCATTGGGATTGCATCAAACTAAGTAGCTTCTGTACAGTGAAAGAAATTATCGTTAAAATGAATGGAAACCCTACCTGGTGGGAGAAAATACTTGCACATCATATAGCTGACAAGGGGCTAACATCTAAAATATACATAGAACTCACACTACTTCAAAAAGAAAACAAATAACCTAATCGAAAATAGAGAGAAGAGTTAAATAGACATTTCCCCAAAGAAGATATACAGATGGCCAATAGTCACATGAAAAATTGCTCATCATGACTTATCATCAGGGAAATGCAAATCAAAGCCACAGAAAGATAACACTTCACACCCATCAAATGGCCCATATCAAAAATCTAGTGTCTTTCTGACCCGGATCAAGTATTGGTGGGGGTTTGGAGGAAAAAAAAAATCGCTGTATTTTGTTGATAGGAAAGTACATTGGTCCAGTGCCTGAAATAGATTATGAAGTTTTCTCAAAATATTAAAATTAGACCTATCATATGACTCACCAATTCCACTTCTAGATGAAGTAAATAAAGGGAATATTGGGGATTTGAACATAAATGCCTGAAATTAGGGGGAGCATAAATGAGAAAACAGCAAATGCTTGATTGACCATTCTAAATTTCAAGAATGCATTTATTATTTTTAATGTTTGATATTCTACACATGATCTTTTAAAAATAGTATATGTTAATATGTGCTGGATATTGAGTTCTCTATTATAACATCATTATTATGTTAAAATATTAGCTACCTTATGTAATTTAGCTTCTCAAACTTAGGTTTGGAATGTTTGTGATAAAAGGCAAATATTTTCACATTTTATTCTGTAATCTATAATATCTGTGGAAAGACTTTAAAATGTAGTAAAATGCATCATTTTGCATGAAAGCGACTGTGAAAAATTAAGATTTGAAAAGTTGGGTTGATACTAAATTTTAATTTGTAAATATAAACATGGGAACAAAAACAGGTGAATAAAATTTAACAAAGAGTAATTCAGAGTGTTTTAACAATTATGACAAATATCTTGAATGTTTTGACAAAAACTTAAATATTTTTCCAAAATATAATCCATAATCTCATCTTGTTAAATGTATCCAAAAGATCCAACCACATGAATGAAAAGTGAATGATTTAACCCATTTTCAGAATGTTAAATATCCCGATGATTGAGGTCAGTCTAACTTTATATCCTGATATATTCTCTCTCACCCAGGGAATTTTGGTAAGAATTACAATGCATTTCAATTTATAATTGAATATATAATCAAATTAATCTACCATTATATTCTATGATATGATGAATATATACAAAGCTAATTATATTTGACTCTCACGTCAGGAAAGAAATGTCAATTAATTTATCTCATCTGACCAAAACTAAACAGAATTTCATGATCAAAATTTGAGATCTATAACACAGAAATTCAATAAAAATATTTGAATATAGGCAGTCCTGGCTTTGCATGATACCACGCCAGCTGAAACATTCACTGTGTCCTCTCTGAAACAAGAGCTGCCTTATTCGGCACAGCCCATTGTTTTACACAAATGCAAGCAAATGCCAGGGATCCAATTCCCTCTATAAGAGAGCAAAACTCTTTGAGTTTCCTATCTTTTGTTTCCTTAAATACTGTTCTGTTTTTATAAAATATGAAGGGAGGAATGCAATTTAATTTGTACTCAGTTACCTTGGTTAGCAAGAAATGTTGTTTTTAATCTGAGAATAATATTCTGGGTTCTATTTAATGTGACTGAAAAATCTAAGATTACCATATATCATCTTCAGTGAAACTGAAAATTCTCATTCCTGTTGAATTTAACTTTATGCTCCAAAATTCAGATAAATACATTCTATTCTGAAATGCTCTCTTTTAAAAAGGATTCTATGAGCACAAACAGATGGATTAATTACATTAAAAACTGACATGTTAAGTATAAAGTTAAAGAAGCCAAACTTATGCAAATAGAAAATTTATCATTTAATACCCAATTGAATCTAAATGAATTCTTTATTACTGTCATCAGGTTTCAAAACATTTCAGGTGTGGGATAAGAGGCAATTTTCTGGCATCATAGGAATCTGAGAAAATAATTTTGAGAAGAATCAACCCCTACTTCAGAGTTGTTTTAACTTCCATTTAATAATAATAGATAAATAAATAAGTAAATATAAGAATAAAAACTTTACCATAGAAATCTTTTTTTGAGAGTAGGTCAACATGAATGGAAAATATAGACAATTAATTTCCCCAAATCAGCATTTGCTTTTCCAAACCTCATTGTCCTTATCTCATATTCCTGGGAAAATAGCAATTACAGAGTAACAGAAGGTTCACTTTTCTCCAGAGCACTTTCACAGCAGAGTCACCAATTAAAAGTATTGCCAGATTTCAAACGATATCATAAAAGACAAGTAATTTTTTTTCTTTCTCATTTTTATAAAACAAAGGAAGGAACATAACTACCCAATATGAGTTATAAATTTATTAAATTCCTCTACTTATAACTCACTTATTTGCAAAACTGTAACTGTAATTACACCCACCAGAGCTACGGTGCAGTGGTAAGAGTGCTGATTCTGGAACCAAACTGTCTTGGCTCATATCCCAGCTCTGCAATTTCCAGCTGTGTAACCTTGGACATTTACTTACCTGTCCCATACCACGATTTTTTCATCAGTAAAATGGAATAATAATAGTTACTACCTAACCCCATAGAGTTAAGAAAATTACAAAGTTAATCATGGAAAGCAATCAGATGAACACAGTAAGTGTTCAACAAATATTGAAACAAAACATACACAAGAATGTGGCTGATGGCAAAGCTATGTGGATGGATTTCCATTTTGAAGTAAGTTTTTCATCTTCCTATGTACTTTCCCATCTTAAATTTAGCTCTCCTCCAAACTGTTTATTTGCATGAAAACAGGTCAGGTCATAATTTCCCTAATCTTCAAAGTGTTCTAAATCAGTGTTTCTTTGTCAGAGCAGGAGAGGAAAGGATGACACAAACCAGCTTCTAATCCTAGAATTCTGATTCTAGTCCTCATGAACTCCTTTTCTCTCCCTCTCTCTGCCCAGATTCAAAGCAATTCGCTCCACAAAACAACAACATAAACAACTCAGAAGTGGTCAAGGAAAATGAAACTATTTTTTATTTCATTATGATAATTTTTTTTGAGGTAATGAGTCATAGGTCAAGTGATTGCTTTTAAAGTCAGACTAGCATAGGAAGGGTCTCACAGGAATAAAGGAGGCTCCAGAGACAATGGCAGCCAAATCAAAACAGGATTAACCCAACATGCCTGGCCTACAGGAAAAGAAGGACTAACAGCCCTTTTCCAGACAAGATTAAATAAGGAAAACATTCTAAAGGCTGGGAAACAAGAAGTGATCCTAGCACACTGGTGTTAGTCAATCACTAAGAGACTGATGGGGATTTAAAATAATTAGGGGAAGAAGGTATATATTACTGAAGGTATATATTATTATTTTGGCATCTTTACCCCTCCCTGGTCCTCTGGCCTAGAAATTCTGCTTTGCTTTTGTCTCTTTTCTCTGTATCTGTTCTTCTAAGTAAATTTGCCTCTTTTCGATTGCTTGCCTGAGTCATCGAAGTTCCTGCTGTGCTGTGGCTTCTTCAGACACTAACCAGATAAAATCACAGTAACAGTAACATCGGTTACAAAAAGAAACTTTTAAAAGCCAAGTGTAGAATTGAAAGTCTTATCAAAAACCAATTAAAACAGAACTTGGAGAATCATCTAAATACATGTGACAATAAATATCTCATTTGCATAAGCAAATCTGGAATCTTCCTTATGAATATACCACATGTGGAGATTTCTTTTTATTTGCAAAAATATCGGTAATAATACTGGCTACAAATTATTATATGGCAACAATCTGACAGACAACTTTTTATGAATTATGTCAGTTAATTAATATAGTTCAATGGGAAAATAACTATTAAAATTTAAGGCAGGAAGATTTAAGTTACTCATGACACATCAACAACCCAGATATGAAGTCAGTGTCCATGCTCTTAAACCCTATTCTATAGTTCGTAATTTCTGTAAGTTATTTGCTTAGTACTCTGACTCTCCTTGCTATAAAAATGATCATGGTATACTTTCCACTCTTATGAAAATTAGTGAATCCTACATTCTTTAGGAGAGGAAACTCCCACCTGAATTTCTAGGGCACATCTCTGCCCTGCTTGGAACCTAAATGAGAGAACTAGGTTTATTGTAACTCTAATTTTATTCTTTAGATGTCAACATCTTTGGACATAAAAGAAAATGAACTTTTGAAATAATTTCCAAGGACTTCCGATCTTTTTTGCTTGCTAGAACTTTCAAGTACTAAGATATGAATTATATGTCAAAATCTCAAATCAGATGTAAAAGCTATGAAAGACTTAAACAGCTTTCAAGATCAAGTTGAGAGGCCAGATCCATTTGAAGGGAAAATGACATGTATTCAATTTTGATGTTAGAATTCTAGTTATTTAAACTTAGCTGAAATGGTTAGTCACAAAGTTTGTGTGTGGAAAACAGACAAAAATATTGAGTTCATTTTAATAATGAGAACATACAGACTAGATGGAAAATTTAATGGAGGCATCTTTCTCCTGGTTTTCTTCCTTGAAATTATACTTCATGTAATAACTCTGTCCTGCCAAGTCATCAGACTATACTGAATTTAGAACTCTTATGGGCACATGCTTTCAAGAAAAAGATTCCCTTACCATGAGATTAGCAATTCAGGCAGTTTATTTAACATCATGGAAATTTAGGGTACCCAAACATTATACTAATTTCCAAAAGTAGAAATGTGGTTCTACTATAATAGTTTGCAATGTGACTTTTGTCCTCTTGGGCTATATTTGTTTTTGAAAAATGAAAGTGATCATTTTATTTTAGTAAAACCATGAATGGAAATCTTTAAAAGACATTGATAAGTCATGTATAATTGCTTCAGCATTGAACTTAACACTGAATTTTCCTTGTGAATATGTACATTCAAAAAAATGGACAGAAAGATTCTCAGTGAAAGGTTTTGGAGATTAAGCATGTTGTCTCCATTAATTTAGACAGGTATGAGGATTTCATGATAGGTACCTGCAGTGGTGTTGTATGGACACACTTGACTCAAAAGAAATAAGCTGAGTAAAGACACGGGGAGGCACTCATGGGATGAAGATAAAAGTTCAGAAACTAAATGTGGAAAACATTTGTGAGTGAGGAAAAGGAAAAATGTATAAAAGTGGTATTTCTCTGAGCATTTGCTATATGACTCACCCCAGACAGATGCTCAATACAAATCGCAAAACTGACACAAATCTAAATAGTGGTAGGTCAGTTTTGCGATTGAGTTCTGATGTGTTTGAGAAGTTTTATTTTACTACAGAGTAAAATCATATAAAATTAGGTTATAATTTAAAGAAACTCATTTCTGTTCATAATAAAGCAAGGCTTTTCCTTAGAAAAATAAAAATAATGTCTATCTTCAGAGATAACTAGTGTAAGAAATGCGTATACCTTTTAAAATGTCTATATGCTTGTGTGTGTATGTCGACATGTTTCTGTAAAGCATGAGTAGAAACAGAATTGTATATGATATTTTGTAATCTGATTTCTGAACATATGTTAGGAACATCTTTCCTTTTTTTTTTTTCCTTTAAAATTTAATGTCTATGTATGGAACAAACAAGAATAATTTGAATTCTGGTTTTAATACTGGACCACCTTTATTCCAGACCAACAAAGTAACTGGGAATATTGGAAAGACTGTTGTGTTGGATTGTTATCATTCAAAGAAAGGAAAGCTGGCAGAATTGACATTTATCATTCATCTACTGGATCTTGAAAAAAATTCAGAAATGAAAAAGATAAGTTATACCTCAAATATAAAAAGGAATATGATGTTATATTTCCTTGTCTACACATTTGTTGACAAGGATTCTTATTTTCACCATAGAAAAGACAGTAAAAACACAAATAGAAGATAGATTGTCTGGGGCTGATTCTATGCTTCAATCCTTCTCTTAAAATGAGCATGATAATGGAGTAATGTGAAAATAAATGCCATAAAGGACTGGAACAGGGTTTAGTTAATCCATGTATTTCTATAGATGTTGGCTATTGTTACTGCAATGGTTAGGCTTTCATTCCTTACTATGCTGATTATTTGGAATTACCCAACAAAAAATTTTCAAATACAATTCCTTCAGAGTAAGGGCTGTAAGTTACATAACATTCCATCATCTTTCCTATCACAGCTGTTTGCCTTATAATGAGGTGCAAAAACAATGAAACAAACAAGAAAATCCTCCCTGCATTTGTTTTGTCCTCAAGCCTTAAGCATTCTTTGAGCTACCTGATAATGTTCTTTCATTTTATTTTAAAAGCTTACATTAGCCAGAGTTGGTTTCCATTGCTAGCAACCAAAGGAAACAAAATGTTAATCTGACTCAGATGCCCCAAGTCCATACTAGATCTTTGGGTTTAATTGAAAAGGAATGTTTAGAGGAAGATGTCCCTAAGCAAATCTTAGGGAATATTTTCATGTAGCAATGTTTCCTTCAATATACAACTTCAATAGTGAGAACCAGAATAATGGAAATTGATACAGGTAGCAAGTGTGACTCCACACTCTGATTCCGTACCCTGCTATACCTGCCTTGTGTATTTCCCAGGAAATATGGAAATTCTCAGAATATCTTATGAAAATTAAAGGACAATTTATGATGTAGCTATGTTGAACACATCTGCATCTTCAAAATAAACAGCTATTACATAGAGAAAAAAAAACTTTGCAAAGAGAACATAATCAAAATAAAATTACAGTAAATTACAGTAAATCTCGTCCTCAAAGAATTAAACAGACCTACTAAAATAAATTTTAAAAAGACATAAAGCAATTGATTAATAAACTTAAAATATGCATATTTCCCCTCTGAAATAGAGAATATGTTTTTCAATATCTAGGACTACTCACCAAATTAAACCATTAAAGATATTTGTAGTGCAAAATTTATATTCTCAGTGATGAACACATGAGATTTATATGTTATAATGCAATGTGACTTCAACTTAGAAAAATACTATTTTTAAAAGGAGAGTTGTTCACTAATATGTGAACAACCAAATAAAAATACACAACTGGGCAAGGGGAACCAGCTGGAGCAGCCAGGGAGGGGAGGTGGTAGGTGACCCCCCGGGGATTACAATGATGTGAAATATATGTTTATATAAATAAATTATTTAAAAAATAAAAGGAGAACTGTAGTTTTCAACTGCATTTTTAATAAAATATAAACTCATGCAATTATCATATACAATTGGATAGAGACAAAAGATTGCCAAATAATTTGATATTTAAAAATTGAAAGTTATTCTCCTGGCTAATTTCTGGAATAAAAATTAAATGCATTCTCAAATACTGAGATGGAAACTATTTTATCCCAAACATAGTGATTCAGTTACAAGTAGCTGTACTAAGGAAAAATATAGTTAAAAATGATTAATAGCGCCTTCAATATTAAGGACAACAGATAAAAAAAAGAATTATGTCACACATCATAAGAAACAGTAAATGAATAAAATAATAAAGAAGAAACAAAGATAAAGCTTTAAATTAAGGACAGGAACTATAAATATTAAGTAGAATGAACATACAATCTAAAAGCTGATTCTTGGTAATAGGAAAATAAACAGCTCTCTTATTAATTACTATTAGGAGCAGAAAGAAAAAATGTAAAAATAGACATGATTAAAAATAAGTGGGACATACAGCCATAGATTTAGAGAAATTAAATTTAAAAGCACTGATACTTGAAAATTTATGGCAGCTAGTTAAAAAATCCTAGATAAAATGGGTGATTATCTGGCAAAACACATATTAAAACAAAATTACTCCCAAAAGAAAAGGATAATGAAAGTAACCCACTTTACACAAGATTTTACCATGTGGTTAGAAATGAGCCACAAAACAGCTACCAGTTCCAGATGCCCTCAAAACTGAGATTTATGCCTCTCTGAATTGTACATTACTACACAACCAACTCAGGCCATAGAAAATAAAGAAATTCCCCAAGTTAATACCCAAACCTAGCAAAGCCAGCCCAATCAAAATAAAACTACACTATTAACTCCCTTCTGGAAAAAAAAAACAAATAAAATGTTACAAAGTAAATCTGACAGTGCATCAAAAACAAACAAACAAACACAAGTGATCTAACATCAGCAAATCTATCAAATAGTTCCTTAATAAATTAAAGGTAAAAAATAATAGTAAAAGATAATTTATATTTATAAGTGTTGAGAAGCTCTTTGATAAAATTTGCAGTCATTTCTAGTGAAAACCCTGATTCAGATAAGAATAGAAATTACTTAAGTAAAACCAAATGTATTTACCATGAAGCAAAGCAAGTACTTTAAAAACTATTTTCTTATGTCATTTCCAACCTGTTCCCCACTCCTACATTTTCCCACTCCTATCTCCCACCTTGAGTAAATATTTATTATGCTTCTATTCTATTTCAGGCATCATACTTGATCAAAGTTTGAAGAAATTAAATGTAAAATCCAAAAAGAAATATGCAAAACAAAGAGAAAATGAAAACAATGCAGGTAAAATGTGACAAAATGGAAAAAAGTTAAAAGTACTGACCAATTTGGATTCAATTTTCTTATACGAACCCAAAGAAAATTAATATTTACCTTTAAGTTAAAAAATTTTCTACGAGTCCAGTGATTTCTATTTTTCTTTCATACTATAATTTTTGAACCAAAACAAAACCAATATCTACAATGGAATACCACTCCAGAGGAAGAATTCCCATTTCTGTGGCATGTCCACATTTCCTGAGCTTCCCTGCTGTTTTACAAAGTTTGTGTTTAAGTAGAGCACCCTGAAGTGACTTGCAGGCAAGTGAAGCTGCTATTATACTTGTAGGCAGGGCTGACAGACAGCTTTAGGAACGTTTAGTTAACAAATCATTACTTAGTGTTTGTAAGAATTCTACCTGAACCCAAACAGAGCATGTAACTGTCTTGGAAGAACAAAGCCATCAATTGTAAAACAAACCTTGGTAAAGGCAGCTAGGATCAGCAGGGAGGGGAAATAAAGTAATTTATTCAAATTGTATATTTTGAACAGTAAGAATTTTTTTTTTCTGAAAGTAAGAAAAATTTGGAATCATTAAAAAAAAAACAACCAGGAAGTATGAACGATATTTCTTTGCTTTCTTTTAAAGAAAAGCTGTATGTTTATTATTTAAGTTGAAAGGACATAAAAATGAAAATGGAAAAAAAATGTGAAGCTATTTTCCTAACAAATGACCAGGGTATAATCTATCACTTTTGTGTGAAGCATGCGGCAATGTTGAGTTTAGTTTTGCCATTGAAAAGAAAAAGGCAAATATATAACATAATACTGACATGATTTTTTAACTTTTGCCTTATTCCAGACTCTTAATCTTCTGATTGTCAAGGCCATGGATAGGCAGGAGAGAGAAGGGCAGGAGTGAGCCAAATGCAGAACAGAAAAAAAGGTCAAAGCAGCAGAGTTAACTATTATTTTTCAAACTACTCGAAACATTGAAATTCTGATACCTCATTCCTGTGACAAAAATTGTAATGAGAACAGGAAATGGTACCCCATGAATCCATTGTCCTGACAATGATTTAATGAGAATGGGAAATGGTGAGAGCATAACTAATTCGCATTATGATCCTAAAGTTGTCATCTGGTGGTTCTGCTCAGATGCTGTAAAATGAAGGATGTTGGACATCAGCTGGGTGAGTGCAAGGGAAAGCATGAAGATGGTGACATTGTGTGGCCTGAAAGTAATGGCAGAATGTGTTAGTGATGGAGGAGCAGGGAGTGGGAGGGGGAAGTGGGGGATACAAAGCATAGTTTGTTTGATGAATGACAAAATAGGAATACATTTAAAGGGGATATGGATGGCAACAGGAAGGAAAAGACCAATGCATGGACAAAGACTATGAAGGAAAATTTGAGACAGGAAGTACCCGAGAATATGCAAATAGGTAAAATTGGGCTAACTTGGAGGCTTTGTGTTTACTTCTCTTGTTAGGCAGCAATTAATTTTGTGATTCTAATGTGCCACTTCTTCACCTCCTTTACTAATTAAAATTTTATATCCGAATTTCTACTTGAACATGTATTTTATAGGTGATTCTACAAAGACACCCATTCAAGCTACAGAAGTTCTGGATAAGAAGTGGTCAAGGGAGAAAGACATCATTCAACTTGATTATATTGACTGAAAGCAGCATATGCTATGCCAGTATACTTTAGAATTTTAAACTAGTGGAAAGGAGAAAGTCATTTAGATCTTGATAAAACATAAACTTTGACCAAATTGTCTTAGTGATAACTAGCATCCTAGGTAGATTTGAGTACCAAATTATAAAATAACTTAAAGGCTTTGGTGAACATGAGAAAGCAACATTAATTGGCTACTTAAATTGAGGGGAAGACTTTACCATGCATGGAGACAGCTAAGAAATTGGCAGAAAAATTGAGAAACAAAGCTTAAATTTTATGTTTTCAAGTCTAGTCTGCTCCCCCAAAGTGCTGTCATTTGCAATGAGCCCTTCAAAATCCATCTGTAAGGTTAGCATAATATCTATCATGTTCTTCACAGGTGAATCCTTTCCATACCAGAGAAAATAGAGGCATAACAGAGATCAAATAATATAAACCCCTCTGAAAAATAATTGAATTCTTAATTATAATAGCTTTATATTCATTCTATAAAATGATGACAACAATAATGAAAATGATAGAGGGGTACTTTTTTACTATTGTTTGTTCTTAGATTATTTTATTTTAATGCAATAATAGAGTATTTTTGAAGAAGAAATGCAACTTTTAAAATGAAAACTACTGTTATTCTCTCACCACTAGTCAAAAGCCTTTCAGATGATGATAAATGACTGCAAGCCATTAGAACAAAATTATTGCAAACTTATGAGAGCCTAAGCCCCTTACTTTGCATTTTGATTCATATTTACAATATTGATTCCATCAAATGGAGGAACAGTTAGTGTCAGCAAGAAGATGATGGAGAAAATGAAGTCAAAGGGGAACAATGTAAACAGTGGATTTATTTATTTACCCTTAGGTGAAGGTGCCATATTTCACTTATATGGAACATTTATCCAATTTATTTTATTAATTTAATCCTCCTAAAGTAGTACTTCACATTCTCAAGCAATTTCAGATCAAACAGATCACTGTATACTTGTTGAATTCATGGTTGATGCATGAATTTATAATCCAATGATTCATAATTGAGTGAGCTACCTTATTTTACTCCCCAATTACAGGAGAGGTTCACAAGGAAGGATTATAATGCTGAAAGAAGAAATGTGAAAGATACTCTTGGAAAGTTGAACTCTACAGCACGGTAATAATGTCTAATGAATGAAATATTTAATATCCACATTTAAGATTCTTGCTCGTTTATTATTGGCTATAAGGGGGGTGTCAAATGCTGATGGGAATTTCAATTTGACCTGGCAAAAATGAAGTAAGCAACATACAATATTTTATCCATTATGTCCATTCTCACAATGAAGGATTAGTTCCATAATACTTTTTATTCAATCCAATGTCAAGGTCTTAAAAACAAATTCTGAAAGCACTTAAGAGCTTCTTTAACAGCTGTATTTAGTAACAAATGACAAAGATATCTATTAATGCAAGTACATCTTATATAAAAATATTTTAATATGGATTTTAGATGATACTATATTCTTATTAACATCAGGTATAAATTGACATATCACAGCAGCTCTTTTAGATGAAAGATCCATTTAGTCCCATCTTCAAATTATAGATTGATACAATATTCTACACTATAATGGTTCCAAAAGCATTGTTAGTGCTATGTATTATTCATGTTTTCAGCTACCTTTGTTTCAATTCATAATAGAGTGTCTCACAATTGTGAGTGAAGTTTATAAAGAACTGAAGAAAACTGCCTAGTTATAATACCTTAACAGGTTGCCTAGTTGGTATTGAGGCCATTTAGGTGCTATAACATCAATACTTGGCACTGTGTTCAAATTTGAGAATAGTAACTCAATAATTTGGTTTTGAATTATCTACTAATATCACCTAAATAGTGTAGTTGAGATGGGATTTTAAAAGGTGCATATAGTCATCGATTAGTGTGGTTATTGTGGATAATTCAATTTGTATATTATTGCTCTATAAATTAAAATGTTTAATTGAATTAACAGTAGCTTAAGTATAGGTCAATATACTAGTAGATATAAAACAAGTTATGCAGTATAGTTGTGGAAACTAAACATTGCAAAACTTGTTCCCTTAAATCATTGTGCATACAAAATCACTAGTAGCCTCATTCACATGCAGAGTTTGACTTGGTGAACTTGGACCTGGGGTTCTGAATTTCTAAGCTCTTGGGTAATCCTGGGGCTATTATGTAGGGAATCAGCAGGGTTGCAGGAGATTCCAAATAATTACCCCTGGGTTGCGGCTTGCTACTCTGTGGACCTTAGCTTCCTATTATCAAACGATGCATAAGGATGTTAATTACTGAGAGAATTAAATGAAAATTTCATATTAAAAGTTGTTTAGCATAACAACTGACTTCATCTTTGAAGATTATCTATGTATTCCTTTTGCTTAATAGCCAATAAATGTTAGTTTGACATAGTTCCGTCAGTGAGCTTTCGTGTCATGGTGTGAAAGCCAAGGTGGGTAATTACCTAGACCTTATAAGGCGACAGATCTAATTAGTAGAAAGTTCTTTCCACCCTGTAATAAGAGATACTGTTTTTTAGGATTGTGTTTGGAACTCACCAATAAGAAATCTAATCCACTTATAGCTAACAACATTGCCAATATTGGGTGATATATAGCTATTTTCTTTTCCTTTATAAAGTTTGTTAATTTCTTGAACAGAGCTTCAGAAATCAAAAGGCACCAGAAGTATAGGAGATACTATGAGTTCTAAGTTACCACCCTATGCCTACAGTTAAAAACAGTGATAACCCTTCAAGCTTTTCATCACCTGTTTGCATGGTCATCACAGTATAAAAGTGATCAAACCCTTTTGTCCTTTCATCTCTAGCTTGAATTTCCCCATTTTACTGAATCACAAGGTTTAAATCTTTTAATTAATTTTTCCGCTCACAAACCAATTTATTGATATCATTCTTAAAATATTGCACCTCATATTACACAGTTAAAACACTGTCTCTTTCACAAAGAGGAAAACTCCTTTTGCCTGGAACAAAAATAATGTCTAGGTTAGCCTGTTCACTGTTGCATAGTTATCTAACATTGAATTTATAAAATGGCAAAACTCTTAAGCTTTTTTTTTGTCACATGGAATGTCTCCTCCTGTGTTTAGAAATTGATTTTTGAAAAACAAAAGAATGGAACTATACCTTTTCATTGTCTTGAATGTGCCCATTGTTTCAGCTCCTCATCATGCTCCACATGGACAGCACGAATATTAGTATCCATGTATTATGTATTGAACATTTAATATGTGCCAGACCCTATAATATGCACTTTATCATTTAATCACTTGACCCTTCTGAGTGACTTATTGTTCATAAGTTTTTAGATGTGGAGACATACGCAGAAATGGTAATTCACTTGCCAGTCTTACCAATGAGGCAAACCTCATGCTGCTATTCCTCAGTCTTGATCCTACTGTCTAAAGAAAAGGCTATTATTCCTAATTTATGTCAATTGCACTTAGTAATTGCTGTTTTCATTTAAATCGTTGGTAAATTGCAAATTATTATGACTTGTGATGACTAGGGATTGGACTTTGAATGGATTCATATAGTGAACACTCAACTGTTATATTAATCAAAATTCTCCAGAGATACAGAGCAAATAGACTAAATCTAGCACACATACACACATGCATGCACAAATACACATACATATATATTCAATTTATCTACTAAGAAATTAATTGTAATTAATCTAAGAAATTTTGTAGTCAAAAAGTTCAAAGACCAGGAAAGGAATTGGTGTTTCTGAGTTCAAGATCAAGTCCTGGGACCTGTGGGGCTATTGATATAAGCCCTGAAGAGTGCTGGCCCAAGAACCTTTATATGGATGTTAAAGAGCAAGAGAAGAAAAGCAGACGACTAAGCATCCTGCTCTATTAACCTCGTGAAATATAAAAGTTCTCACAGCAGTGCATAGCGGAGGCAGACGCTGCATTGACCATATTACTAGAAGAGCATCTCTTAACTCTTTTGAGTTAATAGCACCCCTATCTTTTCAGTAACTCTTCTAAAGATTCTGTATAGGACCACAGAGAAAAATACTAGCTATACAAAGTTAAATAAATAGATATAAAGTGCTGATGGTTTGGAGTCCACACCCTACTATTAATCTAGAACTGATAAATGAGAGAAAAATTTTAAAAAGGATAAAAGGACTTAAATGCCATTTAAGAATACTTAGTTAAAATCTATGTACCAAGGTTATTATGCCATATGCATTAATGAACTGTATCAAAAAAGTACATATAGTAACTGAAAAGGTTATTAAATTCTTTCTCTAAACTATAAATGGTTTAGACAACAGTCTCAATATATGATAAAAAAGTGAAATTAATAAAGTTGATAGACATTGAAAAAATGATACTAAAGAGCTGTCTCCTTCCCATCTCAAAAAACTTTTGGTCTAATAGCAAATCAAATAATTAATTATAAACTATCTTGGAGATAATCAAAGTGACATTGTTATTTATAGTCTTTTATAAAAGCCCACCAGATATAAGTCAAGGAAGAAATCAAGATCTTGACATTTTATTTTTTAAATTTAAAATGTATTTTTAAACATAAAAATACATTTTACATGAGGGGGAGAACCTATACTTCTATTTTACAATGATGCAAACCAATACTACCCCAATAAAATTTAAAAAATAAATAAAATATAAAAATAGGCAGTGGTTCCAATTTATACTGCTCGCCATCATTTCTTATCTTTGTTGTATGAAAAGGCATGTAAGAGGCATATGAAAATTTTAGTAGGTGTTCAAAATTTGAGAGTTCTAAACTCTTCTGCCAGGTACTCCTTATATCCCTTCTGTCGACCAATGGGGGGAAAATATATATATATATATATATATATATAAAATGATAAATAATGCATTACCTTCTTGCCAGACAAATCCAACACCATTTCCCAATGGGCCTGGATAAGTCCTCAGAATCCTACTTAACCCATTTCTCTAGGCAGCCACAAATAATTAGATTTGACTTTAAGACATAAAACCCATTTGCCAATTCTCACATTCTATGCCCATTTTAGCATATTACCCAAATTTGATCCAGGATTTTGATGTTACTGTGTTCTCATAGAATAGAGAGGAGTCGTCACCTTGCATGACCTAAATTAGGTCTTAAGCTTTAACCTAAAAATTCAAACATATTTGCAACCTCCTCAAACTATTGGCACACAATAAACTAAAACCTTGAGGTCTTCTACATACCTGTTCTTTAAGAAACACATGTACTGCCTTAGAGACTATTACTTAGGTCCAAGTAATAGTCTCCTAATTGCAATGAAAATAACATAAGTTTGGGTCTTTATACCGACTCATATAGTAAAATTGCAAGAATCTTTAATGGAATTCCTTAACATTCATTTGAAACAATCTTTGATAACCAAGATAGTCATGATTTAAATTAATCTCCAAACCAGGTGTTGTCAACTTTGAGGTAGTATTTCTATTTACCTTCACATTTTATTTATAAATACACACACAATGTCTATAAAATACGTATTTCTCAGAAAATACAGATACTGTTTTAAAATCACAGCATTGGTTACAAAATTGAGAACTAAAGATAACTTTATGATTGTTCTAATATGTTTGAGCCTTAGGCACTGGTTTTGGTCAGAAAAAAAAAAGGTTTTGCAAGTAATACAGTTAAGGAGTTTCTTGATTTCTAAATAAGTCTTTTAGTTGAACAGAATGGCTGTCATCAAGAAAGATAAGAAGCATGTACACAAAATTGAGCTTCTGCGTTAAACAAACAAACAAAAAAACCACAAAAAACAAAAAACGCCCAAGTTACTGTTTTGATACAGCTTAGAACATTCAGCAGTGCCATGAGGGAGTTGGAAAGTTACATATGGTACAAATGTAAGGAACAGTTTGTTATCTAGAGGTGGACAGTGTTTCTCCTTCTAGATACTCTAGAACAAAGAGAGAAGAAGGGGAGCACTTCTTAGTCTTTAGTATATCCCGACTGCATTTTTTAAGTTTTCGGTGTATTTTTTGGCAATATAAATATTTCCCTCTAGTATTGATTTCCTTGGTGGTAAAATACACAACGTATTTGTAAGCTATAATTTTAGGGGAAATAATTTTTTCAATACAAAAGTCTTATTTGGAATATCGTTATGCAAGGGTAAGCAAACTTGCTGTAGGTGGTCAAAGAGTAGATATTTTAGTCTTGAAAAGTTAGAAACAATCTTTTCTTAAGATGATGGTTCATGGGTGACAAGTTGGTGGGAGAACTTAGGGGTATACAAGGATGTAAAAAATATGTGTGTGCAATCAATTTAAAAAAGAAATAATCTCTAACTTTTTAAATAATTGTCTGCACTGAAATGTTAATAGTCATTTTTACATTCTACATTTAAATAAACAAATCATTTTTACTCAGAACATACAGAGACAGGTGGTGTGCTCAACTTGGCATTGTACAGTGACCCCTCTCACCCCTCCTCTAATATGTGAACCATTGAACAAAAATAAAATCACAGTTGTCTAGATGTCCATGAAACCTGATTTACATTTTGTTTGTGTGTTACAAGATGGGTGACAAGACAGGTGCCACAGTTCAACAATCACCTCCATTTTGGCCATCAAATAATTTCCTATCAAGTTTCAGATTCTTTTAACTGGAAAAATTAGAACTGAAAAAAATGCTGTTCCTTCTCTTTCAATTAAAGAATATTTGTTGCCATTTGTCAGCTGGCTATGTGCTGAAAGTAAGAAAAATAGATAACAATCATGAACCTACTGGACCCCAAATCCTTTCCATTAAAAACTATGACTTGTATAGATGGTATCTTCATACTTTACATAAAGAAAGATATATATCTCCTAAGCAACATGCAAAAGGTTTAAGTTTATTGTGTAACTTTTTCACAGAATACCCATAAATGAAATGTGAAATTGTTTCTTTAAATTTACCCACAATCTCAGATATTCCTCCTACACAAACAATTTAAATAAAAATATCTTTAAGAAGTTTGTAATAAATAATCATGAAGTCAAAAGCTGAATACTTATGCAGCACTTTAGCATGATAATAAACTGTAGAATAAATGTCTGTCAATGACTGAAGGAAAAGTAATGATCCATTCTGAGAAAATCTAAAGAATCACAAGAAATTTATAAGTTCAAAGTTTTCATTTATTCTTTGTCTTACTTTTTTAAAATTGCAGCAACATTGTTTTACAACATTATTTTGATTCAGAGGTATAGATAACATGACTTAAGATTTAGTATGTCACTACACCATGCTCACAACCAGGATACCTACAGTATTATATTATATAGTCCACAGGACCCTACTCCACACTTTGCTCTTTACCTTCCCCTGCATTTCTAGTTACCCTTAGTTCTGCAGAAAGATATGTAGGGTTTTTTATTGGTTTTATTTTTTTCTGACTGGGTTTGATTTCTCTGCATAACACATACTAATGAAGCCATCTGATATTTATCTTTCTTCTTCTGACTTATTTTCACTGATATTATCCCCTCTGGTTCTATTCATGTTGTTGCAAGTGTAATGGTTCTTTTTTTCAACACTGAGTAGTATTCCATTTAATAACCCAAACAAAATGTAGGTTGAAGAGCCAACTAAACACTTTTCCAAAGAAAACATACAAATGGCAAGGAGCACATGAAAGGTGTTCATCATCAACATCAGGGAAATGCAAATCAAAACCACAATATGATACTGTCTCATACCTGTAAAAATGGCCCATAGCAAAAAGGCTAAAAACAAGTGCTTGTGACAATGTAGAAAAAAAAAGGAACCCTTGTACATTCTTGGTTGGAAATTGGTCCAGACCCTATGGAAAACAGCTAGAAGTTTCTCAAAAAATCAAAACAGATCTATTGCTTGAGCTAGCAATTGAATTTATATGTTTCCATCAAAAGAATTACAAACACTGATTTGAAGAGATATATGCACTTCTAATTTCCTTGTAGCATTATTTACAATTGCCAAGTTATGGAAACAACCAGAGTGCCCGAAGATTGATGAGTAGATTATGAAAATGTGGCATAGAGAAATATTCATTCTTCTTTAAAAAAATTAAGCACATACTTAAAATTGCAGAGAAAATTTAGAATGTCAGGCATTCTAAATTGTCACTGAATCAACTGTAGTAATGATTTGCTGTGTTGCTGACTTACTGCATTGTTAGCATATTTTTTATATTTAAAAATATCTTGATATCTTGTCTTAGGTATCCTGCATCCCCATAACACAGGAAGAAATTTGTTTTCTCAACTACCTCTCATATCTTGGGTTTACCTGCATGAGATTTCACTTTGAAAAAACAACATGCAGAAACTGGTATCACATACAAAGTTCATTTTCTCAAGAGAGTAGAGACACCTGACTCCCAAAAGTAGTAGGGAAGATGTTCTAGAATCTCATGCAAAACAATAATAGCAGCAACAGGAGCTGAGATGTCCATGCCAGGTAGAATGATTTTTCTTGACAACCATGTTTTCCTGTGGTTGGGTGGTATCCTTGTTTTGTAGTCTCCATTGCTAAACTGCCTGGTTCTTCTTGTGAGGTCTCTAACTTCATTTATCTTAGGTTAAACAGTAGAATTCTGAAATGTGTTCTCCAAAATATCCAAAGTCCTAATTCATAGTATCTATGAATATGAATTGATGTGGAGGTAGGGTTTCTGCAGATGTAATTAAATTAAGGTAAAGTCATGGACCTTGATCCTATACTGTGTGCACCCTTTAAAAAATTAAAAACATATGGAAGAGAACATCATGTGAAGACATGAGACAGAGGAAATACCATGTGACAGTAGAGTCGGAGGTTAGAGTGAGTTATTTGAAGACAAAGGATTGATTGCTACCACCAGAACGTAGGAAGAGGGAAGAGAAGATTTCACTAGGGCTTCAGAGGGAGCAGAAACTTGCTGGCACTCTGATAAAAATTCTATTATATGTGTAAGAAAACACATTTCTGCTGTTTTAAGCTACCCAGGCTGTGGTACCTTATTATGACAACCCTAGGAAACTGATACAGGTGGGTTGCTGAGGAGACCCTGAGACAAAAACTGAATGCAAGTGATTTTTTAAAAACTGCCCCCAACAGAAACCTATAAGCAGTAGAAAAGCAAAAAGGAAGGATTTAGAAGCCAATCAAAAGTGAGATCTCAGGCAGGCTCTCAGCATACCCTAATCCTCCAAGGAGTCTTCGAGTTAAAATTCCATACAGAGCTTGCCCCAGCTGGAGATAAGGGACTTGACTTTCATACTTTCTAGAAGGGGAGCTAGTCATTGAACACTGAGTACTAAACCTCACCAGACCTAGTACTTGGCAGCTTCAGCAAAGCAACAATATTTGCCCTTCAACAGGCATCTAAAGAAAGCTGCAAGTACCAATGTTAGGTAAATAGTTACTGGAGAATTTGGGTATGCTGTTTATAGGCACAATAAAAAGAACTTGGAGGCATCTGGGAAAAGCAGAAATTTTGCCTCTTGTACTCATTAGTAAATTTATTTTTCTGCTCATATATCCGAGAATGGAGATTGTTGTTTGCAATTAAGTACCAACATTGATATGCCACCCCAAAGAAGAAACTCAAATGTGTCTAATAAATCTAAACTCTAATAAAATATTTTAAAGTTACCCACCTTAATCCAGAATATGTAAATGTAAACAGCTTCCAAAACACAGCAACAACAAAAACCAGGAAACTCAATAAAAAAATCAGCAGAGAAGTTCAATCAACACTTTTCCAAAGAAGGAATAATGATGACCAACAAGCACATGAAAAAAATTCACAAAATCTTTTTTTTTTTTTTTTTTTGAGACTAGGTCTTGCTATTTTGCCCGTGGAACCGCAGGCTCTCATTGCCCAGTGTACCGCAGACTCAAGCAATCCCCAGCCTCAGCTTCCTAGGTAGCTGGGATTACAGGTGCACGCCACCACGCCCAGCTATTTTGTGGAACTAGGTCTCGCTACCAGCCCCAGGCAGGACTCGAACCGCGATCCCTAGCCCCGGCCTCTTCATAGGCTGAAGCTTACAAGCACAAGCCACCGTGCCCGGCCACAAAATCATTATTAAGGAATTATAAGCAAAAGTCACAATGTAATATCACCTCACACCGGTGAGAGTGGTCACAACAAAAAAAGACTGGAAACAATGCAGTTAGTGAAAGTGTGGTGAAAAATGAACTATTCCTTATTGTTGGTGGGAACATAAATTCACACACTCTCTTTGGGATATGCTTTGGAGATTCCTTAAAAATTCCTTAAAAAATAAAACAGAAATACCATATCTCTAGCATGTCTCTCCTAGATACTTTATTTAAAGAATATGGAAAACCTATATAAAAAAGATTTATGCAGCCTTATATTTATATCAATGTTTTTCATAATAGATAAGATATGTACGCAACCCAAATATGAATTGAGCTGACTGGATAAGGATACGGTAGTATGTACACTCAATGGAATACTACTTGGCTGTTAAAAAGATGAAACCTTGCCTTTTAAGGTAACGTGTATAAAACTTAAGGTAATAATATTGTTAAATCAGAAATTTAAAAACAATTATTAAATGATTTATTTTATGCATGTAGAATAAAAATAATTACAACAAATGAACTAATATCACAATTATGCTATGAAAAATATATGGTTTTGAGAAGGGTAGCATTATGGGATGGGAGGAAGGGTAGAGGACATTTAATTTGATAATGGAATGGCATTAGAATTTTAGTGGTGGGTCAGGTGAGTTTTATGTTCAAATAGAGATGAAGTTTTATCCCCTACATTGATGAAGTTTTATAAATCAAAACTAAATTTATTCTAAATTTTCTAAAAGAAAAAAGAACTAAAGTCTGTCATCAACATATTCTAAAATGTAGAAAAATCCAGTTTTTATAAAGTAAGTTATATTTTAAATGCATTAAGGGAAATCAGTATTTAGAGAAAAGTTACAAAAATTATTTCTATAAATATTCAACCATCGGTTTTGTCAATACATATTAATATAAACTTACTATTATAAAAAATATAATATGCTACAAGTGCCTCTGCTAAAGAGCAGTATTCTTGGGACTATTAGAAATACTAGATACACTTCCTACTTTCAAGAGTTGACACATGTTAGTATCTGCATAATCTTTGACCAAGTTACTTAATACGTCTGAGCCTCGGTTTCCCTTTATGTGCTATGTTGATGATAATGTCAAAACAAACCAACAAGGAAATCATGAAAAAACATACTTTGGTGAGTATACAATGATTATATAAATATAATGGTATTAAGAATCATAGAAGAATATCAGACATACAATAGTTCCTGCAATAATTTCAGATGAAAACTCAAGTCCATGTGGTAGATATGTTCTTTTTAAATATGTAGATGCATTTGGCAGTTATCACTGAATCTCAGAAAACCTAGAACTACACATCTAACTCTGCTGATGCTTATTCAAAACACTCCACTAAAATTCTAGTTATAAATGTCTGTACACCATTTGTCTGCAAGGAGATAATGTGACAAGCAAAAGATAGGAATATCTGAGGCCTTGACAATAAAATTTCTCATACAAGTTGAGAAGTTGGTATTTTGGTGAATAAGTCAAGGTGTTATAAACTTGGCTTGTGTGAGTTTGACCTAATAAGTGACTCTACTCTTAGAGGATAAAGTTAAGTTTGTAATTCTTCAAAGTAGTAAGTAGATCATGGGCAAGAGACCCTAGCTCATGGCTTGGCAAGTAGCCAGCATCCTCTTTCTTGAAGCTTCTATTCTCTTTATTACATTTTAAAGATAATAAATGCTATGATATTACTTAGGTTCTTGAGAATATATTTAACTATAGAACTCAAACAATAACTGTCTGTAGAAAAATGTTCAAGTCTAACAGTTTGAATACAGATAATTGTTTATAGACTATAGATCACCAAAACAGAAACTATACAAACATCTTGTGTTTTTTCCCTCTTTGGAGATAATCTCTTTTTCAATAATATTTGAAATATGTTTATGGTAATTTGATTCTTGTTAGTTTTTTTTTTTTTTTAATCTATTCTTAGTGTAGAAGAATGGCTGGAATTTACATACTCCTCTACTTTTATATCTAGACAAACATCATTGAAATAATTTCTGTTCTAGTTTAGTTAAAATGTTATAATGATATTCTATCCTGGCTCCTTTAGACTCAGAGAGAAGATTATGCACACTCTGTTTTTTTCTTATTTTGCAATATTTGGATCACATTTTTTTTCTCTATCATATCACTTTTATTCTTATTACTCCAAGACATTCACTGTCTACTAATCCATGGATACATCTTCCCTTATCTATATATGTACAGGCCTTGCTTTAGTCAAAAACAAATAAAGCAAAGAAGGAAGGTAGCAAAATGAAAGTTAAATGAAAGGGAAAGAAGTGATGGAAGGAATAAATTAAAAAATGAAGAATAAAAATTACTGGACACATTTTTTTCTCTAGTCATGAAATAACACACTAACAAAATAAAAATGCATTGAGTGTCTGCTATTTGCAAGAAATTGGGATACATGTTGAATAAATAAATCCTCACAATATGTTTTTATTTTACACAGCAAATAACATATTTGTAATTAATTTAGCACAAGTAAAGTTGGACAAGTTCTCTAAGTGAGATAAATGACATGACACAGGGAGAAAGATGGTATTCCTTTAGCTAGGGGATGGAGAGGACAAAGTCTTATAAAAACATAACACTAGGTAGACTATTGAGGACAAATAATATTTGATTATCCTGCCAATTTCTCCATAAGTTTCACTCAAAACTTCCCAAGGCATACCTTAGATAGCCATTTTTACAACTCATTCAATTCCTTATTAATCTACCTTCTGCTCTTACTCCATTCCCAAACTAATCTTTCAAAGACTACTCATGAAACTTTTATATCCAAACCACATGTTGGATACTTCTACTTTAAAAAAAAGTTTCCAGGCAAAAATTTGTTATCTTCTTAAATTTCTAGCATGACATTCTCTCATTTCTTTTACATTTGGCCCAGATTATAGACTTTAAAGGTATTGCTTTTGATTTTCCCACCAGTGGTACTACAGATTCAACCACCAGTGGTACTACAGATTTAACGTTCAATGAAAATTTTTTCATTTTTTATATTTTTTAATAATTTTATTTAATTGACTATACATATGTGTGTATATAGATACATATTTTACATCATTGTCTACCCTGAGGTTCTCCTGCCACCTTAACTCCCGTGAACCATCTTAATTTCTTATGCCCATCTCTTCCCCGATTTTCCCCTCTTCCCCCTCTTGCTCTATGTGTCAGTTCTGTTGAGAGTTTTAAATTACTTTTGCCCATTTATTTGTTTTCCCTAATTCTTACATACAGGTGAGATACACAAAGTTGGGAGTCTGAAACAGGGAGTCAGCTTTCACCAACACCAACATCAAACATACAGGAGGCGAGATGACTCTACCCACAGTAAAGACAATTTCTTTTGTGGGAGGTATGTTCAACAGACGTCCCTGGATGAGATCCCCGACTTTAGTGTCAGCGAGAGGCCCAGAGAACAACATGTTCTGATTCTACCTTTAGTAAACTTGTTGGACTCACATTTGTGTTCCTTTATTGGGAAGACTAGGGTGATGGATCGGACACTGGATGGTTTAATCAATAACAAGGAAGCTGGAGAGGGTGAGGGACAATGCTTCAGGAAAAAGTCTCCCAGACCCCAGAGTAGGATCCTGCCTGGGACTGAAAACACACTCAAAAAGCTGCATATGACTATCATTTTCTCCAGGGAAATCAGGACAAGACATCCACATGTGAAAGGATGACATAGACTCTCTCTAGCACAGACGGCAGGTCATAGCATCAGGTGCCCTGACACACCTCCCACAAGACACATGAGAGGAATGGTCTCAGCTGTGGGCAGAGTCATCTCTCCTCCTGCGTGTCTGTCTGATCGGTGTACATGGAAAACCGGCTCCCTGGATGGAACCTCCAACTTCAGTGTCAGCCAAAGCCCCAGAGGACAACTGCCTCTCCTTCAAGGGCAGCTAGAAGAGGTGGGTAAACCCTCGATGACAGCCCTGGGGGAGGATTTCTCACTGCCCCCCAAAGCCAATGGGGGACAGGGACATGGAAGCAAAGGCCTCCTCCCTGGGAAGTAGTAGGAGCCGGTGCGTGAGAGCACCCTGTGTCCTCAGCTGGGGTCCTGGCTGCACCCATCCATGCCAGGGCTCTGGGGGCTGTGAGGTGTCGGCGGGGTGCACATGCACTGAGAAGGAGGGAGAACTACAAGCAGCCCAATAGACCTGGGAGGGGGATAATACGGGAAGGAAGCCCAGGTCATGGACCCCAGGAAGTGACCTCAACTCCTTGGGATGACGCCCCATGGAACTCGGAACCCTGGTTACCAGGCAACCACATTCTGATTCAAACCAAACTTAGTTCACTTGCCTGAGGACAAAGAGGCAGCAGAAATGTTTTGCTGTGTGCCGAGGTCCCCGGGCAGTAACCCCATGCGAAGTATTCGAAACATAGGTCCAATTCTGGTGCGCTATCTCAGGAGACTGTGGTGGCTTCACAGGCCAAGAGTTGTCCCCGAGGTAACTGGGGGTGCTTTAAGTCTGGCCAGGCCAGGTCTCACTTCTGACATGCCCTGGCCCATCCTGGCGTTTGGACTGGGGGGTTGGGGGTTGTGTGCACGTGTGTGTAGTGCGTGTGGGTGTCTTGGTGAGAGAGTGGGTGTGTCAATGTGTCAAGTGTGGGCATCTGGCTCTAACAAGGAGGATGAGTGTTGGTCAAACAAAGGGCCAGGAAAGTTGGTGACACCCCAAGGGCCATGGTGGTCCCACTGGCCTCAGGTAGATTTTGATCTACAGGTGTGTCTCTTTGTTCCCAGGAGGTAGTCTCGCCTACTGGACCGCAGAGCGGGAGCCTTCCCCAGAATGAAGAAAGCATCAAAGAGAGCTGCCCCGTTGAGTTGCAGGCCAAGGTCCACGAAGCCAGGCAGAATGACTTGGACTCGACCCATGAAGAGTCTGAGGGTGAGTGGCCCAGGCGATGCCTGGCACTGCTGGGAGGCTGAGTGCACATAGCCCCCGGGAAGAGACCCCACCAGCTGGGGATGGACCACGGACACTCAGCTGACCTCAGTGCCCCATCTGCTGCACTTAGGTGGGGGACACCTGGGGGGATTTCCCTGAGGACTATGGCATGTAGTCTGCTGACAAAGTCACGAGCAAGTCTGGTTTCTCTTCTTGCCTCTCCAGCTCCTATTGAGGCAGTGGAGACTGCTTCCCTCCGACCTTCTCTGACAGAGGAGGAATCCAGCATAGAGGGCGCTTCAACACCGCAGTACAGTCTGTGCACAGAAGCGACTGGATACCCATCTGCATTCTCTGTGGATGCAGAGGAACCAGCAGCCCTGGTTGAAGAGCCAGATC
The DNA here is from genome assembly GCA_004024945.1 of Uropsilus gracilis. Classification (NCBI taxonomy): domain Eukaryota; kingdom Metazoa; phylum Chordata; class Mammalia; order Eulipotyphla; family Talpidae; genus Uropsilus; species Uropsilus gracilis. The sequence goes on along the minus strand of PVHY01000752.1, from coordinate 77,135 downwards.
ATGACCAGCAAGAGTCAGAGTGCTGTGATGTCTGGGACATGCTAGCAGCCGTGCTGTGGGATGCCATCAGCGAGCTAGAGCCCGAAGAGCTTTGGGCAGATTCGGAACTAAGAGCACTGATGTGGGGGGAACCAGCAGCAGGTGGCACGGAACAGGAGGATCCTCTGAGCGTTCAGGCTCCTGAGCTGGTGGAGAAGGGTCTGCACCGTGAGAATGCAGCTCAGAATGAAGAGGGGCCTGAGCTCAACCCAGCCCCACTGGGGAAACCCAAGTATGGACGGCATGATGCAGGTTAAAGGGAGGCTGCTGAGACCCCTGCTGCCCTGTCTGTGGACCCGCCCCTACAGCACCACCCGAGGGGCTCCGATCACACCACCCCTCCCGGGACATGGCCTTTGGCCCAGTTCCCAGAGTTTCTACCTCCACGGGCAGCCAATCACCCAGCCCTCTGTTTCCCCACCATCCCAGCCTCACACCTGACTTCACCTTCCACCTCTCCATGACACCGGGCCCCCTCCCATCATTCCTCATCTTGGTTCCCTAGTTGGTAGCAGTTAGGTTTCTACTTTATTGTCATTGTTCTTGTTATAATTTCAAATAAAGTTTTCATCGAGTTCCACACGTCGTTCCCTCCTTTTGTGTCTAGTCCAAAATTCTCACGGTTGACTTGCAGAAGATGGTCTCACCTGGGGACACCTGGAGTCAGTGTCCCCCACTGCCCTGGCCTGCAGTCAGCCTGATGCCTCTGTTCCTCTTCAAGAGTCAGGAGGTTGCTAGGTCAGGAACTACTTTAGAACTACCTGAGCCTCCGTTCACCTCCTTCCAGAGGCACCGATTTACCGTGGGTTTCACTTCCTTGAAATAGCATTTTGTTCCTGGAGAGTTCTAATTCAGTGATTTCCATTCAAAGTCACACAACATTTGAAAGGGAACTGAACTAGAGAGAAGGGTGAGGAAAGGCAGGCTTGGCTCTACCTTTAGTAAAGTTGTACTCACACTTGTGTTCCTTTTCTGGGGAGACCGTGATGACAGATCGGACAGTGGGTTGCTTAATCAACAGCAAGGAAGCTGGGGAGGGTGAGGGACAATGCTTCAGGAAATAGTCTCCCAGACCCCAGAGTAGGATCCTGCCTGGTACTGAAATTCCACTCAAATAACTGCACATGACTGCCATTTTCTCCGTGACAACCAGAAAGGAAGGATAAGACATCCACATATGAAAGGATAACATAGACTGTATTTAGCACAGATCTCAGGTTACAGCATCTTCAACAAAGAACTTGCTCCAGGAAAAGCAGCTAGTTGTGAGGTAGGTTCATTTCATCAACATAGGGGCCAGCAGATCAAGACTTCAAACTCGTTATCATTTGGTCCACCAGAAGCATCCTCTCTACTTCTTCCTGTGGAATGTAGGCCACAAGGGCAGACAGCTAGTCCCCATGTCAAGCCCTGTGCCAAGAGCCAGAGTCTGAGGAAGTACTCTAAAGACAGAAGTCCTCAAGCCATACTGAGAGATGCAAAGTTTTCCTTGGGTTCCCAGGTGGGAGAGAATCTTAGTTATGGTCCCTGTGTCCCATCAAGGGCCGCTCAAATGCTGATGGGGTACAGAGCTCAGGCAGGAGGAAGGGCCTGCAGGGCCTGACCAAGGTGACTGACTCTCTATTACTCACTTAATAATTTTAAAATGACTTTTGCCAAATCTTCTAAAAATAGGGGGACAAGTCTTTGCTTCTGTTCATAGTAAGAAATCTGATCTGGTAAAAACTATACAATTTTTTTTCTATCCTATATAAAACAAAAGCAACACTTCAATAATCTCGATGAGTTTTCCCTCATCAATTTTTTAACAAACAGCTACAAAACTAAGATGTCCTAATGTGAGTACTTGTCCATAATATCTCAGAATAAGTCACTGCAGTTACTAAGACTCATAACTGACTATCGAGCCAGCCCATCTGGAAGAACTTCATCATATCACAGATGAGGTAACACTGGAGGTATTATTTAATGGGCTATAAGGCAGACTCTAAGATAAAAATAGCTGGGTTTGAATACCCACTTCTCAAATAACTATAGTAATGTCCCCGAGTAAATTTATTAGCCTTCCTAGGCCTCAAAATCTGCTTCAATATTATGGCAGTGGTAATATCTATCATTTAACGCTATTATGAGGATTAAATAAAATAAATTATGCATGTTCCCAAAGTAAACATCTAATAACATAATATGTAATCTAACAAAAAAGTAGAATTAAGCTGAACTTCAAAACAATAAAACTTATTTAACAACCAGAACAGTCATTTTTGCTATCAGTTTTATAGAAAAACTTTTGAATCAAACGCAAAAAAAAGCAAGTCATGAAAGGAAACAACTATAATTGAACTACCTCAAAATTGAAAACTTTTCAAAATATCTCTCTTCTACTGTTTAGAAAATAAAAAAGCAAAAACGAAATTAAAAAGGTTACAATGTAGGCCGGGCATGGTGGTACATGCCTGTAGGTGGCAGCCTAGGAAGCCACGGCCTGGGCGAGGGATGGCGGTTGGAGTCCCACCAGGGGCATGTAGCAAGACCTAGTCCCCCAAAAAATAGCTGGGTGTGGTGGCAGTTGCCTGTAATCCCAGCTACCTGGGAAGCTGAGGCTGTGGATTGCTTGACTCTGTGATTCCCCGGGCAACATGAACCTGCAGTTCCATGGGCAAAAATAGCGAGACCTAGTCTCAAAAAAAAAAAAAAAAAGTTACAAGGTAAAAGAAAATGAAAAGAAAGCAAGCTACAGAGTGGAAATATATATATGTATATGTATATACATATATATATTTCCACTCTGTAGCTTGCTTTCTTTTCATTTCATATATGTATATACATATATATATTTCCACATTGACAAAGCACTTGTACCCAGAATATGTAATATATGCTTACAATTCAATATACAAATGATGAACAATTAAGTTCTTAACGTAAGGGGAGAAGATTTGAAGCCTTATGCAATATAAATTATCAAATGAGAATAAACCTAGCATCATGAGTGATTAGGGAAATGAAAATACCATAGAAAGAACCTATACCTACTGGAATGACTGAAGTGAAAAAGCCTGAAATGCCAACTGTTAAAGAACTTTCTTATATCACTGATGGGAAAGAAAAATAGCACAATCATTTTTGAAGAACTAATTTTCATTTTTTAGAAGGGCACCTATAACATCTAATACATTATCCATCTATTCCACTCCAGGTATTTAACAAAGAAATGAAAGCATATGCCTAATGTGAAAACTCACATAAGAATGTTCCCAATAGCCTCTTCCTGCTAATGAATATTAAGGAATGAGGAAAGGGGACAAAAGAATTTTTGGTGACAACTCAATTGTTCTATGTTTGAGTACGACTGCATTAGGTCAGTATAAAAGTCAACAAATTGTATGCTTTAAGTAAATGCAGATTTTACCTCTATCAAATTTGGATAAACAAACAACACCAGAACAAGAGTCAGGACATCCAACTGTGAGTTAAGTTCTTACAAACTAGCTGCAGGTTAGTATTTGGACTTCGAATTGCCATGGACTAGATTATTTCTACACTATGTGCTTATATGAAATGTCCATCACACTGTGAATTAAAGATTTAGTGGTGCACAACACAAACTCTGATGGTAGACTCCTAAGAATTATAACATTGCTTCATGACTTACTATCCATTTGATCTTAGTTACTTTAGCTCTGTGTGATGTTTCCTTGATCTGTAAAACAAGAATGTTAATGAAACATTAAAAAAAAATGATAGCTGAACTTTCAAGAATTTAGACAGCTTTAAAGTATTCTCAAGTGTAAAGAACACAGATCTAGACCCCCAGGAATGGACAGAGACTTTAGGTGCTTAATGCCTTATTAAAAATGAAGAATTTGAAGTCCAGGGACATACAAAGATTAACTTATGTTCAGTTATCAGAAACAACTTATGAAAGACCAAAAAACTGAAGACTTATTGAACCACACACTTCGAAATGAGTATATTTTATTTGTGGTAAATTATATTTCAATAAAATTGATCAGAAGTCAGTGCATTCACCTTTTAACTCGCAGATGTATCATGTCTCTGGCTTAATCAACATTCTATCCATTGTCCTTTCTTTCAACATGTATATATTATTTACCTCCTGTGACTAGTAAAGTCTCCGCTACCTAATATATACCAGAGATTGTGTCAGGCTTGGGAGTAAATGATGAACAAAAACAGAAGTGATGCCTACCTACATGGAGATTATAGGCTAGAGGAAAAAGGCATCAATCAAAGATCACACTGATAAATGTACAACTTGAAAATACTGACAACTACTATGAAGAAAGATAATATGTGTTCCATAAGCATGAAGTAGGGGTATTTCACCTAAGAACACAGGTGGAAGAATCTTTTTCAGAGAAGATACTATTGAATTTAAAATGAAAGCGTTTTAAAACTAGAATTGTGGACAAGGGATTGGTGGAATATGTAATTACCTAGAAGAGCATCTTAAAACAACCTGTATTTGAGAAAGGCACTTTAAGCACCACATAAATATGTGGCAGGGACCAGAAATTTGAAGGACATGGTGGAAAAACTTTCAATTAAGAAAAGTTTTAAGTTAAGAAAGATTGTGCTGATATCATTAGAATAGCAGAGATAAATTAACCCTGGAAGTGTCACTATTTTCAGTTAGCATATTTACCTTAATTAGTTATCCAATTGAGTTAACTCACTGAATGTGTATATCAATGCTGCCAAAGAAAACACCAAACTGGTTTGGCAAGTTTTGAATAAATGCTTTTCAATACATTCTAGCACAAAAGCACTCTGTTAAGAAAATTCCCCAGCTGTTATATGATTACTTTAACTATTTTAAAAAAATCTATCTTTAACTAAAATGCTAAACTTTAATCGATTCTATTTTTTGCCCAAATACCCAGGGACACAAACAACTGGAGTCATTACATTTTGTCATACAAATAGTTTAGGATATGGGGTTGAAAATAAAAGCAGCCATATTGGTTTAAGAGCCAATTTTTTAGGCTAAAATTTTGAATTAGAATTTTTACTTCTGAAGCAGAGAACTTTTTTAAAGAGGTCTGTAGGAAGGTTTTCACAGTTAAGACTCAAGAGATTCCCAAGTTTCAGAGCTCCCTCATTCTGGAAAATCAGTTCGAACTGGAGATTATATTGTGCAGAGATTAAGAATAGATTTCTGGAAGTTGAAAAGAAGTTGAAAAGATCTGGGCTCACATTCTCACATCTGGCTATGCCCCTTTGCAGCTCTGTGACCTTGGACAATACACTTAATCCCTTCCTTTTTCTACTCTGGATGTTGAAAAAATGATATTTCTATTGCTGCTTGCTTCTAAGACTACATGAGATAACAGAAGTGAGTTATCTAAAGTAAAGTTTAACAGGAGAATTTTAATCCTTATTACTAGGCATAGATCATCATAGTTAAAGTTTCCAACATCAGCTTCCTTGGTATTAACTAGAAAAAAAATGTGGATCTTAATATCAAATAAAATTGCAATCTGTGTGCATAGGATTCAGAAGTCACAAAGAGACTGGTACGAATGTGATGATCAGCTTCCTTGGTCAGAATTCATGGAGGCAAAATAATCTTGTGACTTTAAGGCTGTAGACATTTCCTTACACAGTTTTCTGAAAGCTAGTGTGCTTTGTAGATAGGTAGGAAGACATCAAGTATAATATGTTATGAGGCTGTTTTCAGATCATAGATCATTTTCTTAGACTTTTCCATACTAGAATGCCTTTTGAACAAGATTTTTTTTCATGCTAATCTAATCATTAAATATTATTAAATAGGGGTTATGAAAAAGCAGTTGTTTCCAAGGAGCCTGAAATTTAGAATACTCTTTTAGCTGCTCCTGATTCTCTTTTTCATCATTATGACCTTGGTATTAGTTATTTAGTTATTTAATACTCTAACTTTTTATGCAAAATGAGAAAAATGTCACTTTTATGAGTAGACTGTAAATTCCTAACTAATATTTAAAGCACGGTTTATTCCTTTCATCTGAGAAAATTAAAGTAAATGAAAATATTTCATTATTAATAATCTAATTCTCTTTGAATCTTTGACTAATACCATTTCAATATATGAGATGTCAAAATTAGGTCACATTCTATATAAATTTTTGAAGGTGGAAGCTATATACAAATAGATAAATTTGAGTTAAAACCAATTCTTCTAAAATCTAAAATGGTCATAAAGGCCTCATGAATGAAGCATAAAATAGCAGATTCAGGTGTAATTTGCTTTCAAAAACTAGTAGTATATTGTTAACTTAAATATTTTATTTTCATTAGAAGTAACCATTTTCACAATTTTGAAATATTTGTTAATATAAAATAGTACATATTGATTCTTTTCTTTTAAATGCAGATTAATATTATGCCAAAGGGACAGTGCACACCTGGTACACTTGGAAACAGAATGCCTTTGGATCTATGATAATAGTTTCCCCCTGAATCACTAGAGTGAAATATTTTCATCACTTTACTCTTTGGTTAAGATTTTCCAAACAATGATGATTTAACATGAATGAATGAGTATTTTCAGTTTTTTAACCAATGAATACTAAATTTTAGTTAGAGCTCATTTCTTAGCTTCAGCTTCAACCTGTTTGTATAAATATGTAAACCTACTAATATGGAAAGTACATTCTGGCGGAAGGGCTTGAAAGTGTTAAAAAGAAAGTGTCAGATACGTTATAAAGTTCTCTCATTGCACTTTGCATTACCCTTCCCCTTTCATATTTTCCAGTTAACATGCACGCAGCTGCTCATGCCATGTAATCAACTGATTGTTACACAAGCATTTTCTAAAGCTATGACAATCTCAGATTTATGAGGTCAAGAAGTGCAGACTTAATCCATTCAATAGCTGCAATTTATCGTCTGATTATAATTGTATACACAAACACAGTAATGATTTAGATGACATAGTGTAAAGATGAAATCCGTTTATTTTAAAAGGGTTTCTAACCTTTAAAATATGTTGCCATGAACACCTTTCGATGTCCGCTTTTAACAACACAATTATTATTGTTTTATTGATCAGGGTTTTATTACAGATTTGACACTTATATTTCATGCTAATCGAAAAAGGTGTAATTTTTCTACACAATTTTAACAAGAATATGACTGTAATTAATTATATCACTATTATGTTTTCAGTGTCTAGAAAGAAGTGCTTAATTTATCACACATGTCTTCTACAGCATATGGAAACCTCTTTTAAAAAGACAGGGTGCATGCTCCTTCCTGAGGTGATAGGATACAACATAGGCACTATATTTATAGAATTCTGCTGCCAGGATGACCTGGTTTTATAATGACAACTTGCTTGGAATGGGACTGTACATTAGTAAGGCAGATAGCTTGGGTGGCACTCAATATTGCCAGCATTTGGGTGTGCAGTACTAATTAGTGGTCATTCCTTAATGCTTTCATATATCAAGAAAACAACTTTCAGATAAGGCCAAAGTGGTACAGTTGAATAACACAGAAAAGTATATTTCAGAATTTTTCCCCCTAGTTTGCAAGTTTTAACAAATGATCTAATATATTTGCCAACTTGCTCTGCTATATATGGTACTTTTGTTCATTTTATACTTATTGTTAGCCACTGGTTATATTTTGATACAATCCCTGCCACACATATGCACACATGTACACAGATAAAATATTTATTCATATTTAACTTATTGTCAATGATTTTATCACTTTTCAAAAATACCATGGTTCTATTATCCAAGAGAATTGGAGTTCTTGTATATAGCAGGGCAATTTATGTTTCAAAAGAAACTTTTAGAATAATTTGTATCACATGTTAATAAAATTCTTTTTGTTCAATTTTTATATGTTGTTCAATAGCAACTTTATTAAATCACATAAATTTACATTTCACTTTCCATATTACCTGAATATGTGAATTACATTTCATTATATACTGCTATACTATATTCACATCATTACACAGGTTTCTGCTATATTAATCCATAAATTCTAATTAATATATATAATTTGACACATTTAGTATTCATATACATAGTTTTATATTTTCTGAAAATCCTTATGTATCATAAGGTGTGATCTATATATCTTTTACCTAAATTTTCAGTATGATGCTGATTATTTCAGGCTATTAGAAAACATTTGATTTAAGAACCTAAATGGAAAGGCATTAAATATTTAAACAAATTTATAAATATAAAATTCTATACTGAATATTATGTAGAATGAATGAAAAAGTATACAATATATTATAAGAGGCAAATGAAGTAAAATCAATAGTTGAATTGGTTGCACATTCTACTGTAATTAAACAGTCATGCTCACTTGCTTTTCCGCCATAGTGGTTTAAATAGCCCAATCCCAATAGAAAAACAAAGCTAAGGCATTTTCTTACTTCTTTGGATCAACTTAGTCAATATTATTATAACCAATGTTTCTTTATCTTTAATAAGATGTGAGGGAAGAACATCACAGAAAAAAATTAACATTTCCTAGAATCAATTCAAAAAAAGGTGATGCATATATATATATTTTTTCCCATATCAATGTAACAACACTTGTAGATTTAAGATTCTTGCTTTATATAGGTTGTTCCTCCCTCTCTCAGCATCTTTACTGAAATAGTAATTCGAGGGTTGAGTGTGTGTATGAATGGAAACTTTTGAGGTCTAAAAATCTAGCTTTTATTCTGTCATTATCTGTCTAGTTTGTTCTCTTGTTTTTGTTTGATTTTTTTAATTGAAGTACAGTTGTTTTACATCGTTGTTAGTACTTTCCCTTCATGTGTAGTCACCAGAGCATACCCACCACCAGCCACCATAGTCACTGTATTCCCTTTTTACTTACTCTAGTTTTTTTAGCTTGTTGCATTAATAGAGAACTTAAAAATCATAAGAAATAAACCACAAAGGTAGTGGAATTATGTGAAATGGTGATTAATGATTATTCATTCACTATCACCTACTGAACATACCCTATATTCCCAGCACTATTCTAAGGTTGTGCAACACATTGGTGAGGAAAACACGTTAAGCTCCCATCCTTTTAGGACATTATGGCATAAGATGAGTGATAAACACACACTAAGTAAATTGCACAGTAGATGAAAGTGGTATGAGAAAAGTAAAGGGGAAGAGCACCTCACAGGGAATTCCTGAGGGGCGTCGGGATAGTTTTTAAATAATTAAGGTAAGGCTTCTGAAGGAGTCACCTGTAGGAAGATTCTGAGGTGAGGGAAGGGACAATTCAGAGTATGAATTAAACTTGTTTCAAGTAGAGAAAATATCCTGTACATAGAAAACATGAACAGTTTTGGTGTGGAAGTTCAGTTAAATGCTCGCAGTTGCAGCAGAGCTGCCATGTTGGGTCAAGGGGAAGGTAGGAGAGCCTTCTAGGTGTGAGGGCAGGTCACACGGGTAAGAACGACATGACACAGAACAATGTGCGATCACAGGCTTTGTACTCTGAGTAAGATCCTAAGTTATTGATTCACATTTTAAGAGAATCATCTGAAGAGGTGTTGTCTTGAAAGCAGGCCACCAGGACATCTGTGTGAAAGCATGGAGATATAGCAAAAGTCTAGTGAAGAGGGGAGGGGTGCTCAAACCAAGCTGTAAGCAATAGTAGGTGATGGAAACACAAACTAGGCTTAATTTAATACAACTCATAATTGTTTACAGATGCCTGATTTCTTTTCTTATGTAAAGCTAATTGGAAATCAGAAACCATTTAGAGTAACACTTCTGTGTTCAGACAAAGATCAAGTTCTGGTAAAAGGAATTTTTTAAAATCATAATTTACACAAAAATTTTATGGGTTCCTTTTTTTCCCTCCTAGCTAAATATTTGTTTTCATACTATTCTTGTGACACTGTTTGTAAGCAACACTACTGTCATGTAGAGTATTATTTATTGAATATTTCATTACCTTTGAACTCTCAAGTTCTTTTTAGAAGATATTGTCCAAACAGATTTTTGAACTATCATTTTCCTTTATAACTGTTTATTCACTTCTTTACTAAATTGTTTGGGAGTACTGGGTGACCCAGGTACTGTGCTTGGCAGTTTGTAGGAACACACTTGAATGTTAAACACACGCATTTAATATATTCTGACAAGTGCTTTCATTCTGCCTCAGCAAAGATACTATCTCAGATCTTTGATTTGTAATATAACCCATTCAATTCTCCACAAAACATTTTTTTTGAGAATGAACAATATGTAACAGGAAAAAAAATATGTAAACAATATGTAACAGGAAAAAAAATCCCTTCCCTTAGCATCTTCTACAGGAAGGACACAGAGATCTTGTCATTACACAAAATGGAAGAGAGAAATACCAAGAATGAGCTTCAAGAATAGTCCTGTGGCAGCATCGAGGTGGGTTTGAAAATTGACCCATACTCAGAAAGCCAAAATATGAGAAAGGTAACTTTCTGTTTCCTGTTTGCATAAGACAGGAGTGGTGACAGATACTTGGTGAATCATAAGTACTGCTCTCCTTTTCGGCTTTTTGATAATTTCTGCTATGTTAGGTTCAGACTGTATTTGACAAATAGTTTCCTCATGAGTGAAACTAAATACATCAGTTCTGTTACAAAGCAGCACAGGTGTTCTTAAACACTTTTGCGAATTCACAAAGCAACTCAAAGGTAGGGATGCAACACTCAAAGGATGACACACAGAAATTAAAAAAGAAGGCCATTAAAAACAGTGACAGAGATTACATATTACAAAATGCCTAAATATGCCATTAAGTATTGTGCTCTTTAATGAAAAAAAGTTTTCATGTGGAAGTGGGTTCATTAGAATTGTAGCTTCTGAATTACAGTAAAAGTTAGGAAAAAGGTTACCTGAGCTTGCATGGAGTCCAATGCCTGATGTCAGGGGGTGTGGTACATAGTACAAGTAGTGAACTGAGGTAGATATCTGAGATGACCTTTTGTGCATTTTGTATATACCTATGTGATTCAGTTCAGTTAGGTGTTGCTTGGAAAATCACACATACACTAATGCAAAACTTACATCTTGCTTGAATTGTTCCTCAGTATATAACTTCTGCTGCAACGTCACATTTTCAAAACAAGCAATGGAGCAGACCACTATAATTTATAGTGGTTTTTAAGATTTAGCAAGCTTCATCCAAACCACTGTTTTTTGTTTTGTTTTAAGATTTGTATTAAGCACTCCAGGGCTGACATAGTCTCACTAGCTGAATACCATGAGGGATGGTACCTTTGACCGATTAGAAAATACTGTCCCATATTCTTGGTGTTGTCTGCTGAATGGAGGAAGGGTAGGATTTCAAGTCTCCTTGCTTTCTTAGCCAGCACTGCAAAATGCTAAGCTAAAGTAAACTTTGGAAGATTAATAAGATAAAGGTTTACCGATTGCTTTGACAGAGGTTCTATAGTTCAATGTCAATGTTCTATTTCTTTTCAATTATCATAGTTAGTTGTAAAGCCTTATACGAGAATTAATTTTGTGTAATGACTCCAATACACTATTGTTAAAAAATCTTATTTATTACTATTTCATCATATAGTTATTAGAATAAGAGATTAAAATGACAGTTCAAGCCGAATATGGTGACTTGCACCTATAATACCAGCTACCAAGGAGGTTGAGCCTAGGGATCACTTGAGTCTGTGGGTTGAAGACAATCCTGGGCAACATAGGAAGACCTACTCTCTAAAAATAATAAAAAATTAATAAAAAGAGAATTCATGGGTGACATGGTGGTGGTAGAACCTTGGGGTAACAACAATGTAAAACAACGATGTAAAAAATATAATGATGTATATGTGTAATTCATTAAAAAAAAGAAATTTCCAACAATTACAAAAAAAACTTTCTTAAATTAATAAGTGATTACATCAAGGATGCAGAAAACAATGTGCTCAAACCAGTCTGTTTATACAGGCTATCAGCAAATGATTACAATATAAATTAAAACTATAATCGCTTATATTAGCCCCTCAAAATGAAATACTTAGATTTAAGTCTAACAAAATATATACAAGATCTTTCTAAGAAAACCTGAAAAGTTCTAAAGGCATAAATCAAAGAAGGGCTAAATAAATGGTGTCATTTCATGGTCATGGAGAGGAAGATTCACTAGTGTCAAGATATTAGTACTTCTTTACTTGCTGTATACATTCAACGAACTTTCAATTCAAACTATTTTTCAATTCAAATTATTTTGTGGGCATCTACAAATAGATTCTAAAATTTGATTCTGTGGAAAAAGAAAAAGACCCAGAAAAGTCAACATAATAGTGACAAAGAAGAACAGAATTGGAGGAGGACTGATACTACCTGACCTTTAGAAATAAAGTTTGTCAGAAATTCAAGGTGGGAGAGGGATGAATACTGCAGAGCTTGCCAATGCTTTCTTATAGATCTTTTATGGTTTCAGGTCTTACATTCAATTATTTTACCCATTTGAGTTTAGTTTTATGTATGGTCTGAGACAGTGGTATGTTTTTGCATGCGTCTGATCCAGTTTCCCCAAGCACATATTGTAGAGAAATTGTCTGACAGGCTGATGAGTTTTACAAACGACTCCAGTTTTTCTTTGGTTACTTACATGTTCTCTCATTTTAAATGTTTTGAGATTTTTAGTATGTGTATTAGTGTGTATCTTTATCTTGCTTGAAACTTTTAGTTTTCTGGATTAGGATGATTTTTCCTTCCCCAGAATGAGGATGCTATTATTATTTATTCAAATGGGATTTCCACTCCTTTTCTCTCATTTTCTTCTAGAAAATCTACTACGCAAATGTTCCTCTAGATCCTGTTCTCTATAAGTCTCTTATGTTATCCTTACTTTTCCTAATTCTTATCTTTTCTTGGATGATTTCCAACTCTATATTCTATCTCATTGTTTCATTCCTCAGATTTATCAATTCTACTGTTACATACCACTATTGTATTTTTAGTTCAACCATTTTTCTTCATCTCTGTCTTTGAGCTTTTTCTGTACTTTCCTCTGTCCTTGTTTTCTCATTTTGATCATCAAAAGTGTTTTCTTAATATTAAAAAACAACATTAATACTTCTACTTTGAAGTATTAATTTCATGGTAGTTTGGCTTATTCTGTTGCATTAGCTTTCCCAAGATTCTGCCAACATCAACTGAATTAATTTCCATGCCTCCATATTCTGTTTGATATGTAAGATAGATTTTCTTCATTTCCGATCTTGCAGTGATATTATATTAGAGTTGCAGGTTGTGAGGTATTAGGTTGTTGGCATTGGATGCTATGCATTCTATTTTTATATTGGTTGAAATACATGGTTCATTTTCAACCAAAATGAACAGAGCTCAGGAGAAATGGTGTTTCATGTGCCCTTCTTACAGAGTAAGAGACCTTCTTATAGGGTTATGTGAGGGGTATTTAGGGTTTATAGTTGATTCACAGATCACAATTGCTGTGATGCTGTATTTTTGGAACCAAGGAAGCAATGTGCAATCACCAACAAGACTGCCTGCTGGTTGTGCTCTCCTCTATACTCCAGACTGTAACTGATAAGTCAATGGCAGCCTAGTTCTGATTTCAGTAGGTTTAACTAACAGTGACATTTCCATGATTCCCTTGCACAAGTGCAAGAGGTATGATTTGGACCATAAGCAAACACCATGAGAGCTGTAGATTTCATAATAGTTGGAATGTTCAGTTGCTTGTCAAGTCTAGATGGAGAAGGGGCAGGTGCTTCTTGGACTTCCAAGCTGGTTGTCAACAACCTAGAAGTGCATCTTAAATTTAAGACTTACACTGTTCCTTTGGTTCTATTGACTCAAACATTCCAGTTGTGGTTTTCTATATACACTTTGCCAGGTTTTCCCCTTGAGTTTTAAACTCAACGTTTCTTTCTCTAAAAAACTTTCCCAACTCCTCTACCTTAAACTCTTCCTTTTAAATTAATTTCAAGTCACATGCTTGATATTGTCATAATGCTCAGTTGAACTTGTTATGTTTAGAGTTATATGACTAATACGTGAGGGTTCATTTATTATGTGCCCATCTCTTACTGTGTATAGTAAGGTCCATAAGGTTGAATAATGTTTTTCACGCTCATCTCTTTATTTCTAGTCTTTGGCAGTGGCTAATTACTTAACAAATATTTGATGAGTGAATGAATTATCATCATAAGAAAGGATTATGACATATAAAACATCAATAAAGTTCTACACTGGTGACTTATATCAGATCTCAAAGTACACATAAAGAAATCATGTCCTATCTCGCAATATATATTAGATTGCAAAGTTTTCTTTTTGTTTTGTTTGCAGATAGATATATAGTTGTTCTGGTATCATTCTGATATCATTTGTTAAAGGCATTTTTTCCCAATACATTACCTTTGCACCTTAGTGAAAAGTCAGTGGTGTGTATGGTAGTTTCTTTTTGAAATATATTATTTTCCATTAATTTATCTGTTTTGAAGTCAATGTGTTACTATTTTGGTAACCCAATCAGGTAATTTTAACCCTGATTTTTTCTTCCTCAAATTGATATGGTAAAAATGTTTTTAATCCATTAATGAGGAAACTAATATAACTTACAACTGCTTCAAAAGAGTTTTTGAATAACTAAAGAACACACATACATTTATAAACACACAGAAATGCTGACTTGGCAAAAGTAGTTAATTTTACACTGGGCAATAAATACAATATTTGGGTTTATCTTTTCTAGAGGATTGAAAATGGTGTTATTTCTACTGGAAAAAATCTACTTACCTCATCAGGAACAATTGAACTTAATCTGTACTTCAAGAATAAAGATCATAAAAGGGCTTAACCTTATAGAATGTGATAATCCCAGATCATGAAGCACAATAGCTAGTGCTCCATTGAAATGTATCAAGAAATCCGTCCTACCCATTTCCAAGTTTTTGACAAATTTTTTTCTGACACAGATCAATTCTAAGGTTTCTGTGATATGAAGAACTCTTATAAAAATTAGTCATTTCTGGGTTTGGTTTCAAAACTTGATTCTTTCATACTAACCCACTAGCCCCCAAATACCTCTGGGGTGCTCTTTCTAAGAAGTACTATACAGTTAGCTCTGCTGAGCCTATACTTTTTAGACCTCATGTTAGAAAGGAAAATGTTAATTACTTAATGTAAAAATAAACCAGGAGAACACGTTTTTCTCACTGATTGCCTGACTGTTTTCTTATACTTACAGCTGAGAGGGAAATTAAATTATCATCACTGATTGGAAGTTCAATGCTTGTTTTTATTTGGGGAGCAATCTGGAAACGGAGCTGCTATTACGTTTAAAGGTAAAATGTGATCTCCATGTTGAGTGCTCTGCTTGCCAACCTGGAAGGATGCAGCAGGATTTCTAGAATCAGAATTCTTACAGACAATAAACTATGCTGGTCCTTTTCTCCACAGAGAAGAAAAGAGAAAGACCTTTTTATGACATTTTGAATGATTGAAAGATAAATATATTTGTTCCAGAAAATGTGTAAATACAGAAAACCATATGGAGAACATAAAATATACCAAAATTCTGAGATCCAAAGGTAAAGATTGTTAGTACAGTAGTATAAATTTCTTTCTCATTTCTAACTTTCTTATATAAGTTATAGTATAGTAGAAAGGCAGAGGGCTTTCTACTCTATTGCCTCTTCTTTTTATATACACTTAGGCAATTTTGACAAACTTAATTTTAGTATACATTGGATACATAACATTTAGTAACTCACATTTTTAGGTAAAGATATATTTTTCCCATATTTGTAACTTTTTTTTGCAACTCCATGTAGGAAGCTGTGTTAATTTTGTTACAAATAAAAAAAAAGATAAATTTTATTATTTTGTTATAAGGTATAACAATTATAATTTTTCTTTTATGTCTAACTTTGAAGATATAAATAAAAACAATCATTTTTAAAAAAAATATTGTTGTTTTCATTTGTGGCAGTATAAGAAAAACTATGTATTACATAAATCAAATTACAAAAAGTATTTAAAAACATTTAAAAATAGATCTTTGGTTTTATTGCCACCCTTATTAAAATTTTAATTTCTATTTAATCTAATAGAAATTAAATATATAAATCTTAAATTTGTTAGTTACAGAAATTGTTATATATGGTACACAGTAAAATGTAGATAACATTTAATTTTATGAATTCAGATATTATCACATAATAAATTTGTGCCAAACAATTAAAATTGTACTTTTGTGATTATGGTATTTTGTACAAATACCATAATCTAAGCTTGTTCTACATCAGTTTATAAAGTAATGTCTTTAGAATAAAATATTGAAATGTGCTACAAAAGGAAAGAAATTATTAAATGACAATCAAGATAAAAACTATTTTTAGATTCTAAAAGCCTAGTGCTTGATGATGATTTTAATTTTCTGTTAGAGGCAAACCTGAATTTGGAGGGCTAGTAGATGAGATAGATAAGAATTAAAGAAAATAATCCAAAAATGATAGATAATACTTTCTTCATTTGACTCATCTGCCCTCCTTTTCAGTCTGAGTTTTCCCTCGTATACACTTTATTAAATACATGTTATGCCTTGTATAGCTTTCAAATTTCTCACTTGAGCATCACATCTCATCTAATGACAAATTGCAGTTTTAAAATTCTTAACAAAATAGATGTAAAGTTCATCTTAACTAGCTCACACTTTCTCCTTTATATTTATGGGTTGCTTTTTTTTTTTTTTTAACAGACTAGGCATGAGTCAATTTCATCTACATTTTAACTGATATCAAATACCAGCATAATTTATTTTAATCAATGTAGCCCTCAGCCATTTCAAATATCTTAAGGGAAAGGAATGGAAATCTCTGGAGAACAAGAAAACTGAAAAATGTGACTCACCTACATTTCTCATTTACCCATGCTAATTAAGACCAAGCATTTGAAAGTTACCATCTGAAGGAAAATTAAGTCAATTAACCCACTGATGAAGATAATTTTCAATATTCTATCAGGAGGCAAAAATCTTCACCAACCCTTCTTCCCACTGTGGAGATAATTTTTATACTGCCTATAAACCCAAAGAACTTAAAAGAGTGTCAAACTAGTTTTGTGGACTCTAATTGCAACTTTTATTTAAATCTGATTTTCTGCCCCACAGCTCAATTTCTGATTGGCCACACTAGATTGCTTTTAGATCTGATTAGATTTTATTTGTAGTAAGACCTTTAGAAATTTACAGGGATGATCATTCTCTCAGTGTAAACGGAAATCCTATGATCCTTCTATGATTATGTCATCTGGAGCATAAGAACCACTAGAGGTTCTTTAGTCAAGGATTAATTTGGAAGCATTAATTAACAAATAATTATAACCTAACCATAAGTCACAGAGGAAGATGTATTTCCAGATCTAAAGTTGTTTCTCACATGAGTAGATTTCTCTTCAATTTCGACATATACAGAATTTCATCTTTTTTCCCCTTATGCTTGGAGTCAGCTGGATGAGTGCCATAAAAATTTTTTTACATCACATTAAAAATGCCATATTAACAATAAACTATGTAAGTTGATTTGACTATTTGTATGATTTCCCCTTACTTTTTTGAGGGGCAATCAAAAGAAATAATGCGATAAATATTTATTAAAAAATCTGGCACTCTAAGAGTTATCACTTATATAATAGTTAAGCACTTAATATTTTAGACAATAATATACAGATTGGAACAGGCTAAAATACAAGAAAATAAAAATCAAATTGTTTACAATAAAATTTATTTTATTTTGTTACAATACAAAAAGATAAAAATTACAGTTGCCTGTATGCTTTTAAATTATTTGCTGGACTTGGCTAGGATTTTAAGCTTATGATCCTTGCTCTAGATTCTCCATCCCCACATACACTTACTCTAAGTCATTTCCTCTCTAAATTTTGAAAATACTAATGAGAAAAATAAACCAACAATCTCTACCATGAGATTCCATAATCCTTTCATGAAAATTTTATTTCTGAAAATAGGTTAGGCATTTAAACTGATCTAAGTGTGAGCAAAAAGAGATAATAATTTTGTAAGTCCTCTTAAAGATTGAGGTAGAATGCTTTCTGATATTTTTTACACAGAAAGTCTGATTTTCAGTCACTTAATATTTTTATAAAAATATTTCACATGCAGAAAGTACAATTTAACTACAATATTGATGTATCAGAGTTGTCCAAATACTCTTTAGGGAAAAGGTTTTTCCTAATAATCATGGTAATTTGCGAAATAATAACTGCATTACATTCATTTATATTTACCATTAATGATATTTTATAAAATTCATCTTACATTGATTCTTGGAAAATTTACACTGAGACAGTCACTTTTTCAATTTCACTCAAGCACATTCAAATCATGACACTATAATCCACCAGCACACTTCTGGAAACAAAAGACTTGTGAGCTCTGATTATCTACATACATATCTTTACTGATTTGGGTTTTTAAATCCTGTGACACTCAGTGGAATCAACTGTGAAAGGACAGTAAAAAACACCAAAAGTGTAAGAAGACATATGCAGAAAAACTAACTTTTCAATGACTAGTTGATGACAAACAGATTAATCTATATCACCAAGGACATTATCAATAAACCATAAAATCTGGGAGTCTTTCACTAGAAAAATCTTTCACACAGTGCATGTACCTCTCCTCAGTCTTTCTTGCTCTCATTTTAAAAAGTTTTTGAAAAATGTTAGTCTCTTTCATTGATGAGGAATATGACAGTAAACCAAGAAAACAGAACAAGCTCTATTTATGTACAATACTATTTTTTTCTGAAAGTGTAATTATGGTTGGTTTCTACATGTCAGGGAATCTGTTTTTATTTCTGACATAACCTGTATGCCGGAATTGACTTTCTCAAACTCTCTACCAATCAATGTCAGACTGGCAAATAAGAAAATATACTAACTTGAATGAATGAATAAACAGAAAAGGAACTGTTTGGGAGCAATTAACTATGTAGTAGGATAAAATTTAGAGTTCTTAATTGAAGCTTGCTACACCCATGCATTACCTCACTGACTTAAAAGGCATTAAATCAATCAAAGTAAATAGTCAAACTTTTGAGTTCAGAGGTTCCATTATAATTTTTGATATTCAAAAGAGATTTAAAGAACTGGGCAATGAATGAGACCAAAAATGTGTTAATTACAAAATCTTAATGGTTAATAGTAAAAGATTATTTTGAAAAATGTGAGCATGCCTTATATTAGGTTCCCAGGACATAGACAGCCATCAGAAAGCTACCTGCAGTAGTTTCACTGGGGAAGTTTCTTGAGGCAATACACTCAAATGGAAGTGACAGTAAAGCTGACTGAGAGCTGCTTATTTCCAGAGGGAACTGTTGAACCTGGGAGGGTCTTCAGAATGGTCTGGTCTGAGATGAGGATGCTGTGCCTTTGTATTCCTTTATTAATAGATTACAAGTTACGGTCATCCACTGGGAGGAAATCTAAGTGGAAAGAGGTAATGCACCACTACAAAGGAACACAGCTGTAAATCAATTGCCAACAGTACTAGCAGTTGGAAGACAGGTGCATCTTCCCTGATGTGAGGGCAGGGGTGAATACCATGATATATACATAGGGCATACCCTTTACTTTATAACTGTTGAAAGTGGTATACATTAGCTAACCAATTCTTTCCCATATAATGTTTGCCTGGATAAGAGAGGAATGGTAGGAACTAAGACAAATATACTCTTATATTTGTCTTGTATTCTCCTGGTTTCTGGGTTAAAACTTCCAGAATAAAGGGAGAGAGGTGTGGAGAAAAGGTGTGGATTTTCTCACCTTCTACACATTTAGAAAAAATAACTGAAAGATTTTAGTTTGCAAGGGGCCTGATTGATGGGATTGGGAGGAGACAAATTAACATCAATCACTGGGAGGTGAAGATGGCCCAGTCAATGCCAGCACAGCAGAGTTTTCATGCTAAGGATCTCAGGAGAGGGACTGGATTTTACTAGAAACAAAATTAGGGGTGCAGGACCAGGGACATATATTCTGATACCCAGCCTACTCAAAAATAACATAGAATCACATAAACCCTAGGAAGGAAGAAGGTGATGCACTTACCTGGAGTTGCTTAGTTAAGTAGTTCACTCACACATGGACTGGGTTTTTACAGTTAATAAGTTAGGTATGTGAGAATGTTACATTCACTATATACGTTTGTTCACTGCTTCCTCTGAAAGAGGCCCTTTAGAAATCAGCTCTAGTATCGTGTCAAAAACCGAGAAATATATGGGCTAGCAGTAAGATCCTTGACCCAATCATATAGCCAATCCATGCTGATATCCTCTGACAAGAATAGTGAAGAACTACCTAGCTAGATTAACAAAATGTGGTAACACTTGTCCATTGTCTCCTCTCTTTCTTCTATTTAGACAACTTTATATTTCTTTTCAGTTTTGGTCCTGCTGCATCGGAATGAGAGAGGAGGGAGCTGTTTACTAAATGTCTATCACTCTTAGAATACAAATGGGCACATGTGACTCAGGCTGGCTTTAACTCAAATGGTATGCAATTGGAATTTGGATGTGACCAAATGGAATAAATCAGAATCATAGTGTGGGACAAGGAGGATCTTCCCCCCTTCTATGATCATAATGATCATAGAATCATAATGCTAAAGACCTTGAATTATTGGTTTTTCCCACAATGAGGAAAACTGACTTCCTGGAAAGGAAGCTAACTCAGAGAATGTGAATGAGAAAGACAAAATGAGCAGCAGTGATAATATTCTTGGTTGAATCCCTGGATCCAGTCATGTTTGAAATCAGGATCATTCTTAGACTTTTTATTTTATTTTGCTGAAGAAACAAATCTCCATATTTTAGTTGCACCAACAAGAGTTTATTATCTGTCACTTATAATCAAAAAGTCCTGATGAATACATCTTTCTAAAATAATTAAAAATCTCTGGTACTCTTATATATAATTAAAAATCTCTGGTACTCTTATAAAGACAAAGATAAGGTAGCCTCAAGTTAACCATTGCCCTAGGGAAAGATTTTGCAAGGATACCTCAAAGAATGGCTTAACACTTAATTCTGCATACACCCCTTAAGCTAATAATGAGCATCAACTTTAGATACATCAATTTCACCTTACTGATGTCATGGCTACACAAAGTAAGATGACCAAATCTAATGATCAACAGTGACAAAGGAGTGAAATACTCTAAGGGGTAAGATCTCCTTATTCAGAATGGGATCTAGGGTTTTTTATTCCGATGCAAAGCTATTTGATGATTTTGTTCCAGATGACTGCCTGGGACAGTGTAGAACAGAGCATAAAAAAAGCATCCTGAACCTGGGTCTGGCTCAACAGAAATGCAGTGTCAGTTGATTACTGATATTTACCAGAGTTGAAGCAAGAAGAATTGAATGCATTCCAGGTGTTGGCTATGCCTATTCTAGTTATAGAGTCTCTTTCTCAGAGACAAGTCCCTTGAACAAGGACTTACTCAAAAATGAATTTCCTGGGTCACTGAGAAAAATGCAGCAACTTCCGTTAGCTACTATGTAAAAGATACAGGGGCAATATCAAGTATGGCAACCAAAAACATTTTATCTTTGGCTTGTAACTTCCTGGGAAAAACTATATATAAATTGAAAGCTAAATATCCCTTTAAACCATTTTTAATGAGGGGATAATGGAAGGGGTTACATACCACACACATGCGTAGTGATTCTGTTTAAAGTAGTCATAAAATTATGTAGCTGGCTTTAGAAAAAGAAAGTGACTAACATCTGCATAAAATATGCAGAAAAATCACTTCATATTGTATTTAGATTGATTTGGATGACAACAGAGGGAGAAATGTAATGTAAAATGCCATAACTTTTACCACCCATCCATGAGTAATACATTAAAATATAGCATATTTACAGTAGATAGGAGTCCAGATTTGTCCCAATTAACCTTGTAACTAGATGTACTCCACGCTTATTAATGACAGTAATGAGATGCAGACAAGACAATGTATTAAACATCATTGGCATATAAATTAAATTCACATACAGTTAAAAGGAATAGATACCTTCATGTACTGGACACGAAAGGAAATTATTAAGAAGCTATTTCATAAGAAAAAGCTAATTAGAAAGAAAATTCAATACTCTCTCTAGTGCTCATCTCCATCATGTTGGAAACAAGTTTGACCACGAACTAAGAAATTGTTCCCATTGAAATTACTGTGCAAGGTATGAAATTAATTTTATGATTGTCCCAATGAAAGCTATAGTAACTACAAATGCTTATGTGCACATTACAATTTTCTCCCATATTGGCCTACATTTTAATTTGCTTAGGTTTCTATCTAAATCTTATGAATAATTTAAAATAAATTTTCTGCTGTTTTACAGCAAAACAATGATAAATAAAGACATTGTGCTGTATACAGAATTCAAACCCAATAGCCAAAAATATGAAATATATACAGGTACATTATTTTAAAAGATCACCTGCAAGACAATACAGTTAAGGTTTAGCTCAGTGTAATATTTGACAATATGACTCTTATTCAGTTTATTCGTAAGGTATGCTTGAAGGATTTCAGGCAATATTGGGGTATTTCTTGATTAATCTTTAGAAAATAGTGTCCCATATCCTAGAAGGAACATTTTAAAAATATTCAGGGCTAAAAGTTGAAATCTGATTAGAACATTGACCTCTCCTGACAGTTTTTAGAAAATATTACCATATTGAAAGGTTGAAAACAAAACTGGGTCTTCCAAATTGTCACAGTCTAACAACTACTGCTTTGTTCCCTGAGATCTAACTAAAAACCAGATCCAATTTTATAACAATAGCAGCAACAAAAAAAGGAGGGGGAGCTCCTCCCACTCACCTATGTAATAAACATCAAACAATCAGGTTGGTGCTGACATTAAATACAATAGTGTCAGAGCCAACATCAGAAATCAATCAAAGACATTTTTCTTTTGTGAGTTTTTTTTTTTTTAAACTCACAGAAACTCAGAGAACCAAGGGGAAAAAGCAAGCTTCTAAACAAAAACGAAATTAGCAACAGCAGACCCATTGCCAAGGGCAACATGCATTTGACAGAAGATGCAATGATGACAGATGAGTCCTTATTTCTAGTCTTAGTTTTGTCTATAAAATGAACCCATAATATCTTAAATATTATCAACTCGCTTCACTCAACTCTGAGAATGGAACGAACTGTGAAGTCAATGGAGGTGTAATTTCCTCCATCCGTCCACCCACTCCCCACATCTTCCATTTTGCGGTTCACTGTAATTGTTAGTTTACTCCCTTCTTTCTCCCACTCTTTACCTTGTCTCTATATTCATATCTTTTCTTCTCCTTTCTGCTATAAAGTTGCAGCTGTCTAGTTTGCCACTGGGACCATAAATTGTTAACAAATTTGAAATATTTTAAATCAAAAACATGTTTAAGTTTAATTGTTTTCCTTGAAAAATACTTCTCATAGAATTCAGTTCAAATTATTTCATTTTTATACAAAAATTCTTAGGGTTCATGGAGTTCAACTTCCTCATTATAAAAGAGAAAACTGATCCAGAAAGGATATGGAGCTTAACCAAGGTCTCATTAAACACCCAATATTGGCAGAATTTCAAATTACTGGACAAACTGTTTCAGTTGTACTGTCCACTCTGATTCTGATTTGCACTTACCCCCATGAGAATATCAGAAAATGAACACTTAGATAAGGTAAAGCTCCCCAAATCTTGCTGGTATCTCTTTTTTGGTTGTCCCAAAGTGATGTTCCTCCATGTGTACCATGAAAGTTGATTATTGGCAAAAAATATACATTTATATTTAGTTTTATTATGAGTCAGTGCTGTCACCATTCATTTTACGCAATACCTCTGCCCTATAATTAAGCAATCAATTTAATAAGTACAATCTCGCTGTATTAATTTTGTATTATTTACTTTTAGGTATTTAAATATTTTGTTTTTGTTGAGATATAACAATGGATTAGTTTGGTATATGATTTAAAAGTGAAGATGAATGATGCCACCATACTTACCACAAAGCGCAATCGTCATTCTACAAGAGTTAATTGGATCCTCTCCCCAGGATCCTTACCAACCACCCAACCCTCTCTGGTAGTCTCAATTTTACATTCAGACTCCTGGGCTTTGTTTTGATTTAGTTTCATCTATTCCTTGGTTTTCTTTCTTCATAATTCCACATGAGTGCAACACTCAGTCTTTCAACTTATGACTAATCGATTTGGCAAAGCACATTCCACTCCAGTTCTATCCATTTTTCCACACATGGCAAAAATTTCATTTTTTTAATAGTTGAGGAGTATTCTGTCATGTGTGTGCATGTGTGTTTATGTGTATTACATTCTTAATACATTCATCTATTACCCATAGATACTGTAACAAAGGAATGCCTATAGTCCTTTGAATTAGTGTTGAATTCTTGATTGCCAGCTAGGCATAGAATTGCTAGATCACATGATAAATGTATTCTTAATATTTTTTATAAGCCTAGGTAATGTATTCTGTAGTGTTTGAACCAGTCTACAATGTACATTCCACAGTGTGCAAGGATTCCTTTTTTCTCCACAGCTTCACTAACACTTTTCTCTGGTTTTTAGACATAGGCCATTTCCACAGGTGTAAGGAGGTATCTCAAGGTGATTTTGATTACATTTTGGTGGTAAAAGTTGTTGAGTATTTTTTCATGTCCCTCTTCAATATGTCTTCTATGGAAAATTAGCCATTTATCAATTCTGCCTATTTCTTCATAGGGTTATTTATATTTAGCTCCGTTTCGTGAGTTTTACACGTAGATTTAGGGTACTGATCACTTGACACAGGTATGTTGTACAAAAATATCCTTGCATTCTGTAGGGTATATTTTCATTTTAGTGATAGCTGTTGAGTTTTTGCAAGAGGAGAGCAGCTCTCCTGGCTCTTGCTGTTGGCTGTGTTGAGATGGCTGCCCAGGCATCTTTCCCCAATAAAGAGCCTGTTTCTCTACTAGTCTCTGGTTCCTTCATTTCTTGTCTGCAACACTCTCCCTTTGCAAAACCTAACAGCTTATTTCACTATGCAGAAGTTTTCTAGTTTAATGTAGTCCCAATTGTTTATTTTTATTTTGTTTACTTTGCCATGGTAGGGAAGTCTAAAGACATCATTAAACATTGAAGAGTTTTGCCTGTTTTTCCTTCTATGTATTTTATGGCATGTTTTACATTCACATCTTTGATTCATTTTGTGATAATATTTGTGTATGATGTGAGATAGTAGTCTAGTTTCATTAATTTGCATGAAGCTGTCCAGTTTTGCCCAACATTTGTCAGACTTACCATTTTTGTTTCCCTTGTTATAGAAGTGGGCTAGTTTCTGGGCTCCCTAGTCTGCTCTAGACTGTGTGTTCTATTTTTATTTCAGTATCATAATGTTTTGTTCTCTACAGCTTTGTAATCTAGCTTGAGGCTGTCATACCACCATTCTTTTTTGGTCAGGATTGCTTTGACTATTTAGGGTCTTTTGTGGTTTCATATACATTTCATTTATGTTTGTTTTTTTAGAAATGTTGACAGGGCTTACATTGGATCTGTATATTCCTTTGTATAAAATGACCATTTTGAAAATATGAATTCCACCAATCATGAGCAGAAAATAGCTTTATGTTTCTTTGTGTCTTTGCTATTTCATCAATGATATTTTACAGTTTTTGTTGTACAGGTCTTTCACTTCCTTTGTTAGGCTGTTTAGGTTTCTAATTTTTGATGTAAATGAAAATGGGTTCCTTTCTATTTCTTTCTCTTCTAGCTTGTGTTTTAAAATATATTATAGTTTTATTGATTTTGTAGCCTTCCTCTTCACTATATTGTTTCTAATAGATTTTAAATGGCATCTTTAGGATTTCTTATGTATATTACCATATTTTTTGCAAATAGTTATGTTATTACTTTTTCTTTCCCAAATTGAGCTCCTTTTATATCTTTCTCTTGTCTATCAGGTCTAGCTAGGACTTAAAATACTAAGTTGAATAGTAGTAGTAGGTAGAGTGAATATCCTCTACCTTAAAGGGAAAATTTTCAGTGTTTCACCAGAATATGACATTAGCCATGGCTTTTTCATAAATGACTTTTAATTTATTGAGGCATGTCTCTTTTAACACATTTTTGAGAAATTTTATCATCAATGCAAGTTTCCTCTTGTCAAATGTATCTCTGCATCTACTGACATGACCATGATTTTTATCTTTCCATTTGTTGATGAACTGAATAAAATCAATTTGTAGATACTGAGTCATCCTTGCATTCCTGGGATGAATAGCATTTGCTCATGATGTATGAGGCTTTTCATGTATTGTTGAATTGGTATGCAAGATCTTGTTGAGGACTAACGTTCTAGGTTCATCAAGGATGTTTTTGTGTAGTTTTCTTTTAATGTGATGTCCTTTTCAACATCGAAATGATATTGCTCTCATAAAATGTGTTTAAAATCTTTCCTTCTTTCTGGCATTTTGGGAAGAGTTTGAGAAGGGAGTTTGAGTTTGTCCCTTTGAGAAGGGAGTATTAGTTTGTCTTTGCTGATTTGTTGAACTCACTAGTAAAAGCGTCTGATCCTGAGTTTTTGTTTTGGGGAGGTCTTTTGATCCAAGATTTAGATTTCTTTCTTGTAACTGACCTGCTTAGGTTTTCTGTGCTTTCCTGATTCAGCCTTGGGAGGTTGTGTATTTAAAAACAACAACAACAACAACCCTTTTTTCTAGGTTATCAATTTAATGGCATAAATTTATTCATAGTAGTTTCTTGTGATCCTCTGCATTTCTGAAATGTCTGTTATAACTTAATCCTCCTGGTTATAGTAGTCTATTAATTTTCTCCCTTTTTCTTTGGTAGTGAGCCTATCTAGATGCTATTTTGTTTCTCTTTTTTTAAAAAAAACAGCTTTTGGTTTCATTGACCTTTTAATCCTTAGGCATCTCTCCACCCATGAATTGTTAAATGAAGCATTTTTAGTCTCCCATATTAAAAGCTTGTAATTTTACAACCCATGATATGAGATGGTATAGTGTAGTGTCTCACTTGTTAAAAGTGTTTTATGCTCCTTCTGGAAAAAAACTGTTAAATCTTAGCTGTGATAGGAGGTGAAGGTTTAAATTAAGTAAACCAAATTTTAAATATATATATATATATATGTATATATAAGTAAACCAAATATTGACTTGTGGATAGAATATTTCATACAGAACAACCTTCTTGAATATTTCACTCAACTTTTCTTTGCCTCTAACAACACTAGTTGAATGGGAAATATTCAACATATCTATTCATAATATGATAAACAATTTTCTTCATTGTTGAAATTTTATTCTATTGTTAAGTAATATGAAAGTATATTTATAATGATGAGAATTAATTTACTTATGATTGATAGTGATAGGGATATATTTAGACATGAAATAGGTAATGCAAAAGTTATTTGAAACCAAATGAACATTTCTTCCTGATTTGGTATAATTTAATGATTTCACAATCAACTTTATTCTCTTTCCTTCCAATTTCCTCTCACATTAACATAACATGGTTTTAAAAATCTAATTCAATATTGGTGAAACTAAAGCAAAAAGTGAAATATGAATAGACAATGCAAAAACAAATTAACCATTGTGAACTTCTTACCAAATTAATTAGACTTCTTTAGATGTTATGTTATCTATGTGCTAAGCCCACATTATAGGTATATCAATTCCTAGTTTATATATACAAGACGGGCAGCTTTCTTTCATTTTTTTCTTTAAAGTGTGGGGAAAGTTTTATGCATGAAAAGTGATAAATCAAAAGAACATTTAAAATGCAAAAAGTTGTCTTGACTCAGTGGTGCTTTTTTCTTAACAATAAAAAATGATGCAGAAATGTCTGTTATAAGGTATGGAATAAGGAGCTATATCTGTTGTGTTCTTATGAGGACTCAGATAACACAGATCCACCATACAGTCTCTGTATTTAGTTTTATTTCCTTTTCTGTATTGGTGGCAGAGTGACGAACGTGTTATGGCACAGAAGATATTAAGCAGAAAAAATTTGTGAAGTCTTGGATTTCTAAGAAGTCCAAAAGTCCTCATTTATTCACCTAGAATCAAGCAATTGGTTATATCCTGAATGAAGGGACTTAAATTACTATGATGGATAAAGGTATTCCTAACCTATCACCTATATTCTTATGTTTTACTTCTTCCAAAGATGTTAAGAAATATTCTTAGCTTGTTTAAACACAGAATAAGAGTATCTCATGTCAAATTTGAGTCTGGAAAAATGGACTATTAGGAAAATAGCATCTTCAACTTGACAGTTTATTTTTTCAAACAAATTTTCAATTCTTAAGAAAATATCTCTAAAATATTCTTTAAATCTGTTTATTTAATAAAACTGGGAGAAATGAATAATAAAAACATCAAATATAGATGTCCAAAAATTGGTGCATTCTGAAGCTTTTTTCCATCTGAAAATACCCTGTAAGCATTATAATTCCAGATATCTACACATGGAGATTTTTCAGTCTTTATATTTTTCTTCTTTATATCAGCTGAAATCTTTATTGCTTCAATTGACATTACACATAGACTTCATTCGGTATGGACAAACATTTCAGTATTAGTACTGTATGTAAATAAGCTCTGTAAAAAGCACCCTTTTTGTATGTGATAACATAATTGGGCTAGTACAAAGTCACCCTGAAAAAGACCAGAAAGTCAAGTCAGCACCCAACTGAAGTGCCTTATTTTAATACTGTCTTGTGGAAGCCAAATTAATTGTAGAAAGAGAAAATGTATGCAGAGTAATCAAAATACATCAAACAAATTAAAATTACATAGAAAGAAACTGAAAGCTGGAATACCACCAAGAGGGCATAACTACAAATTTGTCCTCAAGACATTCCTGAGACAAAAGGGACCTCAATACATCTTACAAAACATTTTGTGGAGATTATGCTTGCCCTGCACATTCTGTATATTTTCAGAAACTGTGTATATAAATAGCATGTCAAAAGAGGGCACTATTTAAGGAAATAATAGGTATTAATTAAAGTATGGACAATAGGGTATGAAGGTTCTTTAGTTTCTAAAATTAGAGGAAGATGATTCAATAATAAATAGTTCTGCCATATTAGTTTTGTGGTCACTGCTGTTAATTGTTCCTTTTGTTACCTTTACAGTCTGTCTAAACATAGTATGCTTGAAAGCCCAATATTGTTTTCTAGCTATTCCTTTGTAGAAACTGTTCTGCAGCTTATCAGGCAAAGGAAAAGCAGGAAAAGGAGAATAGAGTCTTTTGTAGAAAAGAGCTTAATAAGTAGAATAAGAGAATAATTTTTGAAATGTCTCTTCTATCTGTCTTACATGATATACTCTGAAAATCTATAGTTTTTGATCATTGACATTTTGTCAAATCTAGTGCAAGGAGCACAATTTGTAGAAGTATAAAACTGATTTATTCTGATCTGTAAAAAATAATAACCTATTATCATGCATTCATTTGCGCTATTCCAATACACAGATTTGTGAAATAAGTTCTATTCCATTTATTACTAGACATATAGACTGATAATTAAAATGAGTTTGACTATGCAAAAGACAGTGACAAAGGTAGGTTCTTGCTTTGTTCCCAAGAGGGACAGATAAGAGTGAACAAGAGGAACAACTCATATTATGGGGAATAATTGTAATACCCCTTTAATTGCAGAGACCAACAAATGCTTTATTTAACAATTCTTGGGAAAAGAGATGCCTGAAGCTTATGGTCCTGTGCAGGGGATACAAGAATGGAGTTAACAGTTTAGTCCAGGATACTAGGAAAAAGAGAGCAAAACACTAGGGAGGCCAAGGGGAACACATGTGAAAGAACTGGGTGCTCCAAAAAGTCTGGCCCCAGTAAGGAACTCAGAGGTTAAGGATAGCACCCACTCTCCCACTTCTCATGACAGGTACTGATCTTTCAAGTGCACTAACAATACACAGACTGCAGTCTCAACCTGGGACCCTAGAGAAGAGGGATATCAGCAGTACTGCAAATGCAAGCTGGTCATCCCCCAGCCCCAGCATATACACACCAGCAACAGCACTCCTCCAGATCTCTCCCCTGTTGACTGAGCAATTATAAAAACAGATCTCAATACCTATGAAAGCCAGCAAGGTTAATACACTCAAATGAAAGGAAATGAAACCAAAGTTTTACCTGTGGGAAAAGTAAAAGTAGTTTAACAATCAGTTACAGATATTTTTAAAATATAAATTTAAAATTGGGCAAAGAATATAGCACATGGCACCTTGAGAACCCCAAAGGAAAACAGCATCATAGGGGATGAATAACTCTCCAGGGTCTTTTGACAAAGGCATGGAAGATAGTTCTTACAAGATAAGCGCTTAGAATTATGTAATACAAAAATCAAAGATTTTTGCCTCTGTTTCTCACCTTTCCCCACCAGGTCTTTAGTAATTATGTTGAATTTTAAGTCTTTGGTTGAATCCCTTTGAAAAATATTGTTGGTATTATGATGGCTATCACAATATATGTAATTATTTTTTTGAAACTAGTCTTTTTGTCTATATTTTGTCTCAAAACATGAATTTCCATCTCTTTATGTTATGATCTATGTCATTTAATATAGTGTTTTTCATTACATATGTCCTTCATCTCCTTGGTTCATTCCTAGGTATCTGATCCTTTTTAAAAAGTGATTGTAAATAAAATTATTTTCTTAATCTTTTCCTTCTTGCTCATTGTTTGCATGCAAAAATTTTTTTTGTATAGTGTATTTTGATTTTGTACATTAATTTTGTAACCTGCCACTTTTCTGTATCCATTTATTATTTCTAAATGCTCTTTCATAGAATATTTAGGATTGTCTGTTTCTAGTATATTATCTTTGAATTTTCCAAGATGAATTCCTTATATTTACTATTGCATGATTGCACTAGCTAAAACCTTAAAAATAATTCCAACAATAATTGTGTATCTTTGTCTTGCTCATGATTTAAAGGAGAAGCTTTCAGTTTTTCTCCATGAAGTATGAGGTGTATGGCAGTGGTAGATGATGTTTATTGTGTTGAAGTAAGTTAATTACTTATGTATGTATGCATGTATGTATGTATGTATGTATGTATGTATGTATGTATGCATGTATGTATGTATTGAGACTAGGTCTCGCTATTTTTGCCTGTGGAACTGCAGGCTCTTGTTGCCCAGGGTACCACAGACTCAAGCAATCCCCAGCCTCAGCTTCCCAGGTAGTTGGGATTACAGGCACACACCACCATGCCCAACTATTTTTTTGGAACTAGGTCTCGCTACGGGCCCCAGGTGGGACTCGAACCGTGATCCCTAGCCCCAGCTGCTTCATAGGCTGAAGCTTACAGACACAAGCCACCATGCCCAGCAAAGTATGTTAATTTTATTCCCATTTTGCTTAGGGTTTTATTATAAACAGGTGTCAAATCTTGTCAAATATTTTTCTTCGTGTATTGATATCATGAGATTTTTGAGCTACTGTTAATGATGATTGATTTAGATCATGTGATTGATTTAGATATATTAAACCATCCTTGCATCTCTAACACATCATACTTGATCTTTGTAATGCACTGTTTACTTGTGTGTGCTAACATTTTGTTTGAAGATGTATACATTAATATTCAATAGGGATATTGTACTATAGCAAGATGCGCATAGTTTTTCTTAAAATTTTTAAAAAGTTTTTACAGAATTCACCTGCAAAGAAATCTGGCCTAAGATTTTAGTTTTGGAGGACACTTTTTACTGCTGTTTGAATTTTCAGGATTATGATTGGTTTATTCAATTCCTTTTCATTCAACTTATTTTTAGTTTTTATTTACTTCACTCTCAGTAGTTGCTAATAGGGTTCCAGTATGCATCTTTCTATCTTAATATAGTATCATGTGATGTATAAATAACCTTCAATTTATCTTTTGTGTCTTATTATGAATTTTAGTTCTATATGCTTTAAATCTCTCAACACATTATTTTTACTCTATGCACTCAATTATTTTTTAAGTTGATTTAAAAGCTGGAAAGCCAAAATATTTTAAAGTTTCTTCTCATATTTTACATTTATGGTAACTTTCTATTCTTGAAGTAAAAACATGGTACCAAATTCTCTCAGGTTTCATCTGTCTACAAACTAAAGTGCTTTTTATTTTTTATGAATATGTTCTTTGGACATAAAATTATAGGTTTTGCGTATATTTTTCAACACCTTTATTATGTTGTTCCACTTTTTTCTGATTAAAATTGTTATTAATAAAAAGTTAGTAGTAATTATTAACATTGCTTCTCTGTATTTAACATTTGCTCTGACTGCATTTAAAGAAAGTTTTCCTTTATCACTTATTTTCTAAAATTCCATTATGATATACTTTGGTATAGTTTTGTGTTAATCTTGTGTGTAGTTCAACTGAATTTCTTGACTGTTATTTTACAGTTGCAGTCATATTACTTTAGTTGGATGGAAGTTCCAGACCTGTGAGAGTTCTGGAAATTATATAAATTATAGCGACTTAGAATTTATTCTTTCACTTTTGTCCCTGGATTCGTGGATTATCACCTAACATGTAAGTATATAAGCATCGTGTTTAAGACTCAGGCTGACCCTTTGCAGCTGTCTAGAGCTCTTTGTCAGCCCATAAGACTCCAACTCCTTCATGTTTACTACATTCTGAACTTTTTGTCCTTAACAAGGGTAAACTATTAGGCTTTGCTTAGATTTTCTCCCTATACAGTTCCCTGGAAATAGAAATTCAGAGCAATCATTGGGGTTACTTCTTTGTTTCCTTTCCATTAGGTTTCACAGTTTTATGTTGCACTTTATCTCATGTTAGTTCTTATGTTTTGTTGGTATTTTGGTTGTTAATGATAGAAGTGAAAGTCTGCTATTACACATCGATCATACTAAAAACAGAAGGAAATTGTATTTATTTAATATCAGGATGTTTAAATATTCAAGCTATATGCAATCCTCACTATGCTGTTGATTCTTATAACTGAATCCCAAAAAGATTAATTATATCTAGTCATCAGAGCTCCATCCCATCTGGTCTTTTGTGTCTACCGGGTATCTTTGAATCTTGACAACATCAAAATTGCCATATGGAAGGATAGCTACATGGGCCCAAGTCAATATAAGGTTCATTAATGTCTTTTATGGGTTAAAGTTGATGTCTTCAGTTTCAAAGTCAGAGATAGTGATTTATGCCTCAATTGCCACACTTTAAATATCAACTCATACCCCCAAAATAATATAAGCAAAACATTGTGATGATGGTCATAGTGATGTTATGAAAATAAAAAAAAAAAAACTACTAAAAAATCTGTGATAGTGGCATGCTTATTAGCTTAAATATAATAGTATAAAAAGTTTTAATCATTCAGATTATTTAAAAAAGAACAAAAATCCATTCATAAGTCATTTAAATAGTTCAATATAATCAATATAGTCACGATTTTGAAAATTAACTAAGAAAAACATTTGAGTCAGCATCCAAACATGAATTTTGTATTTTCAAAACTATAAGCAATTTGTAAAATTTCAAAAGTTTAGTTACTTACATCTAAAAGCGAAACTTGAAAGAAATCATAATATCTGTCATGTGTCAAGAAAAGTCTTTTAACAAACATGTTTCTACTAAAATATACCTATATACACATACATATACACATATATTGCATATAAATACACAACTGTCTGTCTACATACATATATGGATAGCCAAAAAGTTCAAAATAACTATATTTGGTAGTCCTTTTACAGGGATCATCATATCTTTTATATAAAGAATGCTAATTATTTTACATCTGGGTCACAGAATCCATCACTTGTTTTCAACTCTGTCATTATATTCTGAAAGCTTTAATTGCACATAAGATGGTGAGCCAGATCTGGCCTATGAGTCAGTGTTTGCCAACCCTTGATGTATATAGCAAACGATAACCAAAATTTCAAGAGCCACTGGAGATGCACTATCTAGAATCAGCTTTGAACCATTAAGAGTCAAAGTTGGGTGCCCACCTCTTGTGCACAAAAACAATTATGTGTCTGTATTACTCAAGGACTGAAAATCAACCTAGATGCTTTACTTGTATTTCATGTCCAATCCATTTTTGTGCTTGTTTTCATATTCAAATTTGGC
This sequence comes from Uropsilus gracilis, assembly GCA_004024945.1. Lineage (NCBI taxonomy): Eukaryota > Metazoa > Chordata > Mammalia > Eulipotyphla > Talpidae > Uropsilus > Uropsilus gracilis. Next base: position 42,909 of record PVHY01000752.1, on the reverse strand, counting down.
TCTCCTTCATGGTTTTGGATATTTATTTGGTCTCTCCAGCAATTCTTTTGAAAAAATGTGGCTGGGTCTCTTGTCTCTGGCTTTGTTTTGAATTGCTTGAAGCAGATATCAAACATGACTTTTGTCTCTACGTCCCAAAACCTGAATGGGCTGACCCAGAACGAGATGGGGTTGGGCATTTGAACTTTAAGATTACTGGCTTTCAGAAAAATATGCCAAGTTAATCCAAATATGAATTTCAGAAGACAATACTTAGTTGTGAGATTTAATGAAGGGAACATGTATAAAGTGCCCATACAGTGCATAGTACACTATAGACATTCAAACATTCAAAGTCCTTTACTCTAATATACCAAATACAGGGGAAAATATCAATTCAACCTACTAAAGGATATGTATCTTTATAGATGGTGTTTTAGAAATAGATGACATTTTGTTCCTCAAATCCAATTCCATTATGTCAAAATGAATAGCAACTGAAATTTAAAGGAACCAAGAATATGCACAATAGCCATTTATTTCCTTTGAAGACATTCTATGTAAATAGACATACTACTTCTGTAGAACAGTTTGGAGATGATGAATAATATTGTAAAACAAGAACATAATAGAACAGGATTTTTAGCAGTGTACAGTACAGGGTCACACCTTTATATACCCTGGAAAAATGGGGCTGGCTAATTATCTGTTAGACTTTAATAAGTATTAAAGACACATTAAAGAAATATAATTAGGTAGAGAAGAACAAGAAGTGCTTTAGCAAAAGTTTATAAAAATAAACTTCAGTATAAAGAAGAACCTTGTAAATGTTTGTTCATGACATTTTTCAAAAGAGCAAAATAAAATATTTAATAATCTCTTTCATATGGCGTAATTTTACTAGTTTTTGCCTTAGGCAAAAGGGAGATTTTTTCCAATAAACTTGCTTTGAGCTTTTTCAAAAATGAAAGCTAAGCTAAAAAGGTATATTTCTTTTAGTGAGAAATGGATCCTCAGACTAAAGTTTAACCACATTTTAAATAAAGTTTTGAATTGCAAAAAGGGGACTAAAGAAAAAAATATTCAGAAAAGAATTTAAACAAAACCTTGAAAAAATTAAGAGTTAGGGATTAGCAAAACTTTTTCTTGAAAAAATATACTGATTTTTACATATATTTACATTATATAAAAATTGTTAACTTGATCTGTACTAATTTGTAATGGAAGATAAATTTGTACAGGAAGAAAAATCTTTTCCTCATGAAAGGAAAATGAAATTTCTTTTTTATAGGCAAAGTGTACACACACATATATATGAACAAAAAAGAAACCTGACTTTGAGAATACCACAAACAAGAGAAAATAAAAAAGGACTAAAAGAACATTTTAGAACATAGGCAGACCATATTTCAGTGTTATTCCTTCACTATAGTATAAAGTGATTATAAAGTCTCTTTTGAGACTATTAGTGATAATGATCTTTAAATCCGGTTAGCATTTCCCTAGGTTAATGTTTTCAAATTATTGTGACTCATGTACCAAATTCATAATTCTTAACGTATTTATTTTTAGGTTCTACTATTATTAATTACTTAGTTTTAATTATGCATATAAAAAGAAAACAATTATCACAAAGAAATATAGAGCTTGGGTTCCAGTTATATTTTTGAATATATGTTAAAATAAAAACTATTGAAAAATGTTGATAACAATTATCACATAAATCCTCAAATACTCTGCTTATACCACTGAAAAAAAACTATATTATAAATATATACTCTATATTAATAAGATAGACTAGTTTTCTTGAAAGCAGTTTTAGATGATTTACTAAGATAATATCAACAGATATATTTGTTAGAGGATTCTTTTAATTGAGTAGAACTTTGGTTATAACTCTAGAGAAAATCTAATAGTAAAGAACAATCATTTTACATTAAATTCTGCCATATTCAAGGGTATTGTGAGAGAATCTTCACTTGAATAGAGGTCATTCACTTAACTCCATAAATTTGGCACTTTGATCATCTTCCCCATTTTATAGACAAGTAAACCTGTTTAAAAAAAAATTAGACTACTCAGGAGCATACAACGGGAATTTTCCCACTAGTCAGTCCTATTTCAAAATGTCTCTTTGAAAACTAAAGAAATGATACTGTGGGATATGAGTGATTGAACTCACAACCAGCAAAAGGAGAAAGGACGTAGAAAGTATTCTGTTCAAAAAATTTTTCAGTCTTTACTTCCAATATAAATTCTTTTAGACCAAAATTGCAAGATTCCTATATTGTCTTTGAGATGTGTCTACCTCTGAAACAGAAAGTCAGAGACTCATTCTCAAATGATTCTGTAGGATGTACTGAGATAAGCTGATATATTCAAGCTTATCTTTTCTATTAACTTGTGTAAATGGACAACCTATAGGTTTGCAAAGCCATATAAATGAGATTTTTGTCACATGCTCATAATTTTGGAATTAGGGAATTCTGGCTCCAAAAGTCATGAGGCTGACAGATAGCTGCAGTAACTCCAACAAATTTGTATTTATGTGAGTCTCAGCAGTGCATTGACTATTTACACTTTCTACCATGCACTCCCAACATTGAGGAAGTGAAAAGTCAAATTTGAAGGGAAGAGAATAAAATTTACAGGACAATTTTAGGATTCCAAAAATTTTGAAGAGTAACTTCCAATTATATAAGAACTATTTTATAGTGTACTTTTCTAACATGAAAAATGCTTCAAAAATAGCTTCTATTTACTTAAACTGGACAAATAATTTAGTTTAACTCACAAAGATGAGTGCAATTAAGTAGGAAATTAATTATAAGAATATGTAATCCTTATTTGAATTGTTAAAATAAAGACTATATTGCTATAGAAATCTACCTGCTAATTTGTGAAAGAAACCATATTTTATACATATGGAAATAGCTGGAAATATGTGTTGTTAAGCTTTGATTGACAAATTATTTTAAAACCATTTTGAATAAAAAACTTTCAATTCAGTCTAAAATATACATGAAATGTTATTGATTTTCTAGCAAGATCAGAGAAAGAATAATTCTAGGATTAAATATGAGTAAATATATCTCTTTTCAATAAACAATAAAATTGAAACCATTGATAAACATATTTTCTTTTATTATCTATTCTGTTATATATATAATTTTTACCCAAATTACTCTGCTACAATTGCCATGCACCTTAGATTTGTTTCTAGATGTTTTTCTTCTGGAGCCTGGCCATTGTGAATATTACTGCTCAACATTATTTTAGAAATTATAGGAAACTGAATAAGAAAAGACATATACCTATAAGAAATGAGGAGATAAAATTACAAATATTTGCTAAGAAGCTAGGAAAATCTTATTCAACAGGCATATTCAATGATATGCATAATAATAGTATAAAGAAAAGATCGTGATATTACTGGTTATCTACTATATTGACAAGTAATAAATATGCTGGTGCATTAATGTGAAATGAGTTCTTTTTTCCCTGTTGACAATGTAAATCTTTCTCAAAGGTAATTAGATCATACATATTAAAATGTTTATATATGTATTGATCCAGCAATTTTATTTTTAGGATTTTTTTCTAAGAAAACACACAGAGAGACATGCACACAGAGATATTTATAACAAAATACTAGAGACATTTTAACAACAGAGATATGGTAGCTAGATCATCATGTGTCTGCTCTGCCAAATGTTACTAAGCATTAAAACCAGTTCTTTAAAGACTATTGGAAGAAAAATGAAGGATCTTTGATATAACAGTATATAAAAATGGGATACTAAATTTATAGCAATATTCAAATCTAGATAAAATTATGGAAATTATAGAAAAGAAACTTTGAGGAAAATTACCTACAATGTAATAGTGATAATCTTTTAGTGGTGGGATTTGGAGTAATTGCTATTTTTTCTTTCATTATTTACCAAACAATATAAAATAAAATAAAAATCTAGAATATCTTTTCATTATTTTAGGTTTTAGTCTAGTGCACCATAGTTCAGAGAACTCATTAAGCATTTCCTAAATTTACATATGAATTTGTTCATTCAAAACCAAATTAAAATTTAGAAAGATAAATAAGCTGTACCATTTCCCTTCATTAGATCATCCTGTGTCTTTATGAGTGATATATTTCTTTTTTTTCCCAAACTGTCCCTCCTCTCCAAAATTTAAGAATAAGAACAGGAAATGAACTGTTACCTTGCATTCAAGAATAAGAACAAGATATGAAATATTACCTTGCATTCATGTTCCATATATATATATATATTTTTAAAGTGCTTTTATTTTTTTCGACCAGGAGGTTAAAATTAAAATTTAAATAATCCCAACTTGACTTTGCATAACATATAGATATTCTGACTATATATTATCATAACACATAGATTATCCCTGAATTCATATTTCTAAGCCAGGCTTCCCTCTTTCAACAACTTTAGAAAAATATTCCAGCTGTCTATTTGAAATCTTCATTTGGATAGCTACAGGTTTTTCAGTGACTATATACAAAGAATGAAATATTCTAGTTTTAACTCACTGCTCCACATCCCCAGAAGGCGGCCAGAACTCAGTATGAGAACATAATAGATGCTCATTAAATACTGGCTGACTGGATAAATACATAAATTATTGTCCAATAGGCCAACAGGCCTCTGCAATAGCCACAAAAGAACACAACATGACTGAGGATAATTAAGGGTTTTTGTTTCTTCAATGTTCTACAATTATGGTTATTAGTCACTGAATGAGATAAAAATCACTGCAAAAGAATCCCTTTTATTGACCTAATATAATACATAACCCCATTTTATATTTATAACATCACTTCAGTCTTTCAACAAACTATGAATCAACTATGGAAGATATTCCCTTTTTTTCCGTCATAAATGTAGACAAGAATAGCCATCATTTATTAAAAACCAACTCAGTGTTAGGCACTGTCCAGACCTTTACATGTATGATTATGTGTAAGCCTTAATGCTAAATATGACATTTTAAAGGTGAAGTAATATATTTGGATGAGCTAAGTGTCCTGTAAGCTGGAAATTTTATGTATTAGAAATTTTAAGAGAAAAAAATGAGATGCAATAACACCACCAAATCACATAAAAGGGGAATGAATGAAAGATTCTAACCCAAGTCATCTGGTTGCTAAGTACTAGGAAGACACCCAGTGAAGGAAGTGGCTCTTCCTGGAAAGGTTCATGTGAGGAGCCAGACCCTCGATTCCCAGCCCAGGTGAAATATAGACATCACCATAAATTTATTCAATCATAATGGATGATGATCTTTGAGGTAGCAAATGATTGTTCTCTGCCACCTGCTAGCCAATCAGTTGCTTCAGGGGAGGTAGCATGAAGTTTACAACAGAGGGAATAACCTGAAAGCAAAAGTGCTTTTTTAAGCAAAAATTGGTCACCATAGGGAGTAAAGGGTTTTGCTAACTTTCTTGCAGCTTGATCTCAAACGTTAATTTTAAAACTTTAGAGGTCTGAGGGCAGGGGACCCAAATCATTGACAGGGTCCATGGCATAACATCATTATTTCACCACAAAAAGAAGGGATACAAGTTTTTTATGGGCAGATTATAGGGACACGAGTGGGCAACAAAAAAGAGAAGCTTGTGGGGAAAGGAGAACTTTGACAATGGATTCCTACCTCTCTTCCAACTTGACTGTTTCCTGAGGAAGAGGAGAAAAGCACAGTGAGAGGGCAATGAAAGTCACCAGAAACATAATTAAGGAAATATGAGAGCAACGGGGAACAACATGGCTTGTTCTCTGGTATGAGTCTTGGAAAGTGTTTCTGCAAGTTACATGGTCTACAGTAGGACTGCTGATCTACTGAGGAATGGTATGCAAGCCATGAGCAGTTGATCAAAAGCCTGGCTTGGGCACAATACTTAAGAGAGGACAAAAACAAAACAAACAAAAAAACAAACCCAAGCACAAAACCAAAGCAATTTTTTTAATGAATATTTAAAAAAATGTCAAAATGCAAAACAACAGTGATGGGCAAGAGATCATATTATTAGTAAACACTGCTGCAGGTTGTATGTGGCATAATCCTCTATCACTATTCAACAATCATTTCCAATAAGTCACTGATTCCTGGGTTCCAGCAGACTCTGTATACCAAGTTGAGTAGATTTAGAACGATTCACAACAAAGTTTACTAAGACTGATTATATATTGGGATTTTTTTTTGGTAGTTTTAAAAACATAGCAAAATACATATAAAATAAAATTTACTACCTTACTACTTTAACCATTTTGAGCGTACAGTTCATTGGCATTAAATGCATTCACATTATGCAACCACCATCACTACCATCATCATCACTATTCATCTCTAGAACCTTCCCATCATTTACAATTGAAATTCTATACATGTTAATCTTTCCACATTCCTCTTTACCCCATCTCATATAGTCATGTTGTTGGGTATTTTGCACTGTGGAGCTTCTATTTACTTTTTCCACGAGTTTAAAATATGTTTTGATATCTTTATAGGGTTCAGCATTTTTCTTTTTAGATTAAACATGGCACTATAAAAAGAAGTTAGTTACCTATTTTCTTTGCACTCCTTATTTCCAGTGAATACTTATTTAGAATAGTTGAGGACACTATAGAAAAATACCAAGATCCACCCATATGAAATAACCAAACAACTCCAATATTGTGCACATCCAAACCGACCCAACACACTTAAATTAGTCAGCTATTTCTCTTGAGTGATAATACATGGTCATCTCCTTTATAAGTAGCGGAACACATGATTAGAAGGGATTACAAAGCCAGTGTTTGCTGCTTCTTAATATCCACAGGCCTAGCCCAGTGAGGATCTTGTTGGTTTAAGTTCCAAAGACTTCCAAAGCTTTCTGCCAGTCACCATTGCTACTGCTTGAATCGACACTATCACCATTCTATTTGGACTCAACTCCCAAAGCCTTCTTGTCTCAGCACTTGTGAACACACCACCTTTCAATTTACTCCTACAGAGCTACCAAAACCATCCTTTAAGAGTGGATTGTGCCACTTCTGAGACAAAACTCACAAGTAACTATTCTACCAGGCAGAATAAATCCCACTCCTCATGGCACCCTGCACAGCCCCAACCCACGGCTCCCTCTGCATCTATTTCCACTTTCCTCTGCAACAGAACAGGGGGGTTCATTCCCTCTAGTTATTCTTTCAGCTTCTTGCCTGGATGGCTCATTCCTTCCTACCCTTCACACTTCATCCTAAGTCTCATCTCTTCAGAGAAGAGTACCAAACTATACTCCTACAACAATTTTTTAAGAAACTCTTAAAACTCTAATCTGGTGATTAGAGTTAAACTCTAAACTGGTGATTAAACTCTAATCACCAGTGTACTTAAATATTTGGTTCTATTTACTGACATGTATTTAATTTTTCCTGCCTCAAAACAACATATACTACTACTTCAGTCACCACTGTCTCTATTCCCCCAAACTTTAGCATGCTTGTGGTATGAAGTAGGCATGTAAATAATTTGTTGAATAAGTAAATATATAAGTGATGAAGCGTTTATAAAAATAGTAACAGCCATCATTTGTTGCCATCAACTGAGTGTTAAGCATTGCACAAAGCATTTTACATATAACATTTCATATTAATGTCCCATTTAATATGAGAAAACGGAAGCTCATAGAGTTTTATGAACTTGCTCAAAGCCAAAAACATTGTAAATTGAGCTCTGTAATGTGAATTAAAAACTGGTGCACCAGATTTTGGGAACCCAGAAAACATGTGGCAATATGTAGTGCACATAAAATCTTACCACAAATGTTCACAGTACAGGCCATAAAATGAATACTTCCAAAGAATATATCAAAATACTATTCAGATGCTCAAGCATTTTATCAAAATTTTCCAATCAGCCCTATTCCATTTCTGCATCAATCAAATTTCTTCGAAAAGTTATAGGAAACACCCTTTTAAACAAAATCTTCCAGTAGATATGCCTAGACAAGCAAAATTAGCTTTATAAGGCGAATTGAAAGTTGTCAAGCTCCATATCTATATTTTCCCACTGTTTCATACTCCCCAAGGTGTCTGTTATTTAAATCCTCAATTTGTTAATTGTCAATTAATATGGCCATATTATCACCGGCCTACTTCAAAATTAGCAGCAATTTTACCTGATTTCACTCCTCAAAAATCTAATGAGGTAAGCATGGTCATTATTTCCATTAATGACAGGAATTAAATCTTTTAATTAGGATTATAAAGCTGGTAAAGACTAGATTCACACTCAGGTGTCACTGAGTGATAATAGCCACTTTTATTTGGCTATTATGGAGAATGGTTCTGTGGGGCTGCTTAGGGGCAGAACCAATCTTTTAAAACAAGTATAGCCTCAGATTGGTCATAGAAACCTGCAAAGCCCCTGATGTCTGCCCCATAGTGAAAGCTTCCTTAAGTCAGGTCATGTAATCATTATTTACTTGCAGGGGCTTTGAAACCTAGCTAGGCTTCTATCTCTGTGACGCTGACTGTTACAGAACTTCTCCTGAGACTCAAATTCAAGAAGATAAAGTAGTTTCTACACCCTCGGCGGGATGATGAGACTTTGAAAGACATAAAGAAGGAAAACAGTCTCTATGGCAATTGTCACAAACCATCCAAAAAATCAGGATCATTATGTTTGATTGTGAATATTTTTAAATCTTCTACTTAATTTTATAGTCAGAATGAAGATACTTCCAAAGACAAAAGTTCTTTTGGTATAGGGCAGCTCCAAAGGGGAACGGGATGGCCTGGGTCTAAACCACAACTTAAAAAAACAACTGAGAATAAGAATCAAGTTCAGGCTCACGCTCACGTAGAAAAGTTAATAAAAGGTTTATTTAAGAGGGAAATAAAAAAAGGGGAAACATAGTGAGAGAGAATGATATATAGATACTAATTGGTCAACATGTCCTACCGGTAATGCTGCTTGAGCTGGAACCCAGGATCCTCGGGGGCACCTGTCCTCACTTCTATCAAACCCAGGGGCTTCGATGTCAAGGGTTATGAGAGATCCATGGCATGATGGGAGTTGTAGTCCTACGCATCTGCGATCTCTTTGTCATGGAGGTGGGCAAGGAGTCCATCAAACATTAGTGGGTGGAGTTCACTCACGGCACTCACTCACGGTAGCCTCAATATCAACTTCAGTTTTGTCTAGGACTAGGCTAAGTGGTGTATCTACTTTGTGTTTCTGAACAGAGGTAGCTCATTATTTGCGAGCAGATGGAGATAGAGGGTTCTCCTGAAGCAACATAGAAGAAACAGTCAATAAATCTTAAAAGTGTTGTTTCATGGATCTTTCAAAGGTAAGAAAACATCAAAATTTTATACACAACATTTATTCATTTTTTACTGTAGACATTTGCCGCATAGATCAGTAAGGTTGCTTTTGTGTAACAACAAACCAAAACAATTTAAACCGATATAGCTACTGAAAGTTCATTCGCTTTAAGAGAATATATTTTAGTTTAACACCAGAAAACTGAAACAATTGAGCTTGAAAATAATGAAACTCCTTCCAAATTTCCTCTATTAGAAGGAAATATATTTAATTATTAAAATATAAAGGAACCAAAAGATAACCCTTAATATTGCTGCCAATCAAATTTTGGCTATAATGAAAAGACAATTATGTATATATCATTGGATTACAGATAACTTCAGCCAATTACAAGAAGAATTCCCTACAAATACCACAAAAGACATCATATAAAAACATTATTGGCACCAACCTAAAACACATGCTGTGCTGTTGAGAACTCAGAAAACAGGTGCCAACATGAAATGAACCTGAAATTGTACACAAAATATTACAAAATATTATGCCCAAAAGTCATAATTCTAAAGAATGCACCAAGATGATCATAAATATTTATTCGGTTAATTTGAATCTTTTTTTTTTTTTAATTTGAATCATTTAAGTCAGAAACATTCTACTCATTTCTGGTCTAATTACATTTTCATTAAAAGAATAATAGGAGTTTATTGTGCTAAACTACTATTTTGACAGGTGATCTCAAACAAAACAGAAACAACATACATGCATATAAATCCTGGCATATAAAATTTTGACTGCACAGGTGAGGGGATTCTTCTTCTGTAGTAGCTCTTAGTTTTTCCACTCTAATTACTAACAGTCACTCTAGTCTGGCTTGATGATAAAATATGCAGCATATTTTTTATGGCTTATATTATGACATAATAGAATCAAATGAAGACAAATTTATTAGCAGGATATCTTGTTGGGATGTAATATACTTTTAAAATTTTGTTTCCAATATTTCCATCTCTATTACCCCCTCTCCTTTTTTACACTTACGTATGCTTCTAAAATAGTGGGAAATTAAGAATAATGAATTATTTTTCATCTGACTCCTATGTTTTTGTACAGAGAATAAATTTTACTCAGATAATTCCTAACTTCAATTTATATATTTTCTACCAATTCCAAGCAGAACAATCTGGAACAAAAAGAGCTATCAAACTTAAAACCACAGATGAAGACATAGGAATTGCTGTATTAAAATAATCATTTATAAATCATGCTACAAATAAAGAAATTGAGATACAAGAAGTTAATGTTCCAAGCTAGAATCTTGCTTTAGAAATCTTGTTTTCATAAGTCATAAAGTGTTTGAATTGTATGTTTAAGAATTGCATTATAGGATTAAGATAAGTTAACACTGTTTCTGTTCTCTTAAAAGTAATTGTTTTTACCATGTATTACCATCTTCTTTCAGTTACTCTTGTAATAAAAGCAAGAGATAAAAGAATAAAAGAATTTTATGTATATATATATATATCATCATCTCCAATTTCTTTCTTCCCATTTTTCCTTGGATACACTAAATTAGAATTTAGTTCCAAACAGTGCACACAGGTTGCTACAATAGAGATCATGAATAACATCCTCCTTGCTATACCCAAGGAGGTTCTAGTCCTCATCCTATTTGAATTGTCAGTATTCTTGGGCACAGTTGGTCATATCTTTCTCCTTGATTCACTTTTTCTCTTGGTTTAAAGATAAATCTGTCAGTCTATGAAAATTTGGGTCTCAGGTGTTCCAGATTATTGCTTTTTAATTTAATTTTGTATTTAACTGATTGAAATGAGTATATAAAACATTTTAGATTTAATGAGAGGGAGTATAATCCCCACTATATGAGAGCAAAGGAAATGAAGAAATGGTTGGTCATCTGCTTTGAATATGTAGCATAGATTCAAAAATAAGTAGGAGTTAAAACATGTGGGTGAAGGGAAAAGGGATAAGAACATATAAAGGGAATTGTGAATATTCATAATTAGCACAATGAGTTATAACTCAGACCACCAAATTTTATTTTAGATTGAATTTGAGGCAACTCTCACTCTTTCATGTCATTTTTTTTTTGAGACTTGTAAGTTTTCAGGTACCATTTTATATCAAATAGGCTTACTTATTAAAGTAATAAAAATTAAACACCACATAGGTTTCTCCATATGGATCAACACAGTTGTTCCAACTCATGAGAATGGAGAGGATACTAGGTAAGATTGCTTGTCACAACCCCACAATCTCTTCTATCCAGATATGCAGAGCTAGGATAGGGTATGTGACTGCCCAAAAGAAATTCAAAAGATGTATTTAGATTTTTTCCTGTACTATATTTTAGCAATAACAGTGGAGAATTGTATAATCTTTTAGATTTGTGAATGCAGTAGAAAATGTCCAAAAATTAAATAAAAACAATACAAAAGCAACTATCTTTTACATATGAATTAGAAAACTTTTTCTTTATATAAAAAAGAAATATTTAAGGGTTTGTTTTCTTTATTAAAAAGGAAATATTTAAGGGTTTGAAGGACAGATATTCTCTGAAATTATTCAACTCTGCTGTTGTAGGGCATAGACTGGTATAAGCAATATATTAATGAATGGACTTATCTTCTATTAAAACTTTACTTACAGTAGCTAGTGGTGGGTAGGGTTTGACCTGAAAATCCCAATTTGCTCACTACTGCTTTAGAATGATAATCTGAACCAACATATGTATCTCTTCAATCCTAAATCACTACTCAGTTGGTTGGCAGTTGTTGAGAACTATAGTTCCTATTTGTAATCAATGTGCCAAAGTACCTTTCATCAGTTTTTGGTTTGGAGGGAAATGAAGCGCTAACCCAAAACAAAATAAATGAATATGAGATAAATGTTAAATCAGGATTTCATCTTGTAAATGAAAATATTTTTATAATATATTTCATTCATGCTATACAAAAAAAAAAAAAAAAAAAAAACTTTCCTGGAGGCGCAGCCTATATGGATGGATGATATTAAGTCATTTGGGGTATAGAGAAGCATTTATGCAGTTGTCATAGAACTTTATGATAGGACTTACATAAACACAGCCACAACACAGGCATGAATACATCCATAAGAACTGTATACTCAAAAACTTTATCCTTGATAAAAAATTTCAATTGCTATTTTGAAGTTCTTCTTGTGACCTGGCTGTTACATTTTGCTTTTAGGTATTCAGAATGTCTTAAACTCAACAGCATTCCCCAAGTATGGTCTGATCATAATAGAGGAAAATGAAATGATTCAAAAAATAGCTTCAAGTTAATTGTGCAGGTGAGAAAATATATCTACCCACACATCAACCAGTACCAAATTAAAAATCTGGAAAGAGAGCAACAAAACCCAAATAAGAAAATATGCCACAATATCTGTAGAATACTACTACTACTACTATAAACACCATTTCAAATATTCTGTAGGACAGAGTGGATGCTACAAATGTATATTAGAAAAGTTCTTTTTAATAAAACATGCAAGGAACACAACAATCTGAGTAATCTCTTCTATCTGATAGATAATTTCCAGTGGTTTCCATATTTGGCATATGGCATTCGTGCTTTTACTTTGTCTTATATCCACTTCCACACTGTGACAATAACTGCTTAAATCATTTTTTAAAATAATTTAATTCTTATGCTAAAAAGAGCTCTTTGTTGGTCTCATGAGACCAACTTCTGGCCTAGAGTTAGGTACAATCTCTACTATTTCCTCTCCTTGCCATGTCCCCCTACTTGTTTCCAGAAAATCTATAATATGTAATGATTTAGAATTAATACCCCAATTCCCTAGATCTTTTAATGAATTCACTTACACTTGGGGATCTGACCAAGGCATCTGTTCATGAATAGTGGAATTATTACTAAGTCCTGATGGGAAAGGCACGATGCCATCTTTTCCTGAAATACATCCCAACTGAGAAATCAACTGCTTCATGCCTGGATTTTTTTGTGCGTCAATTTTTTAAAAAATTAAATATAAAACTCTTTTGGATATTTCCTTCCAAGTCACCTCCTTTACTCTGCTATATCTGTCACAAAGTAGAGAAAAAGATCTAATAAGTAACCCTAACCCAATGCATCTATCTCAGACATCATATGAGAATTTAGCATCCTACTAAATTAATAGCCATCGCTGCTATACATTTCAGAAATCATTTTTAAATTACATCGGGCTGAACTGACACCTCTAAGTCTCCCATACGCCAAAAGCTTAACATGAGATGAATCAAGTCTCCTTACTGCAGTACCTCTTCTTAAGGTTAGTTGATATCAGAGGGCAACATTCAATCTATTGGTTTGCTCCTGACTTATTAAATATCCTAAGCATTAAAGTTTGAGGAAATTTGGCCTTTTAATTTAATATATTTACAAATTAAGTTAAATCTCTTCATTAACGGGATATTATCTTTGCAGCACATGTTTTCTATCTTCAGTTGCTTCAAGTAACCTGCCTGGGGAGCAATAGTGGCTGCTAATCCAACTCCCCTCTTGAAATCAGAGAGCCAGACAGAGTTGTTGACTTTGAGATGGCAGATGAGGATGTGCCAGGGACCTTGACAATCAATGCAGCTTCTGTCATTGTATGTCTGGCATGAATTTAAATTGTTGACCTGAGAGTGTCTAGCTCAAATGTGCACACACATTATCCATGCTGCTCCAAAACTCTCTTGACAATGGTGTTGTATGGTTCTACTTTTAATACACAGTATCAAGCATTCTGTGTGATTTCCCAAAGTAAATAATTTCTCCAACTCCTGCAAATTTGTGACCCTGACTCTGAGTTTGGATATTTGTTCAAAAGCTTACCTCATTTGTCTTGGGAATTACATTTAGTTCAAATTTCAAGATGGTAAAAAACTCGTGAAATGACACAGTTAATAATGTTCATCAAGCATTATTTGATGCTTGTTAATCTTTAATTGTAATCCATTGGAACTTTTTGAAAGACAGAATGTTAACTCTGATGCTATATAAATCAAGTTAAAATAATATATTTCCTTTAGCAACTTAAAATTAATAATTGACAAAGTGAACTAAAGGATATGTTGAATTACTGCCATGAATCAGGTAATAACAAAAAGCCAGATTTCAATATTCTTCACTAAGTGGATCAAGCCATCAGTCAAAATTTTCACCCTTAAAAAACTATTACCGCAACCCCTCAGCTCAAGCATAGATTGTCCCAAACTCCAAACCTTGAGAACTTAAAAGATGTTAGGACTCTTCTGTACTTTTCGTCACCACTATGCCTACAAGAGTGCTGTTGGCAACTACAACTAAATAGTGAAAATGCTTAAATCAGTGAATGTAATAAATCTAACATCTGAATGAATTTACACATTCTGGCTGGTTTCCCAGGAATCTTCCTATACCTACAAAAATTAGATGCTCTTAAGCTAATCGCTATGTCCAATTTAGGTTCAAACCTTCAATTATCAACATATTTATAATGATTATAAGGAAGTGTTTAATTTTATGAGTACCTCTGACCCAGCAGACCTTTTGCTAGTTGTTCTAGGTACATTTTCTCCATTAATCTTCACAACAAACTACGTGTTAGTATTCTTATTTACAGAAATTGAGCCTTAGGGCAACACCTTATAAAAGAAAGGAATACCAGGACTGGAACTCACATGTTCAGATTCACTGCCACAAGTTCTTTTTTCCATATCACCTTGCTGGTCAGAGTTCAAGGGACAGCCTTTCTTCTCGAGGATAGATATATTCCCATTTAATGCCTACCATTTTGGTTAATTCCCTTTCCTGATACCTTCATTGTGTTGTTCCATATATGATCAGTAACTACATGTAGCTATACAAGTTAATTAAAATGAAATAAAATTAATTTCAGAAGTGCACATTAGCCACATGTAGTCAGTGATCACCTTACTGGACGACATGGATATAGATTATCTCTGTCAACTTAGGAAGTTTTACTGAATAAACTTGCTTAGAAGAAAAAAAAAATCTCATTTTTTTTTGCATTCTAAGTAGAAAACCTAAATTCTATAACTTCTATTTTATTTATTTTTATTTTTTCCCCATCTTCCCTTCAATTTTATTTTTATTGAGGCAACATTGGTTTACAACACCATATATGACTCAGAGATATATAATCACCTCTTCAGATGTGTATCCGTCACCACACTCTCCACCAGGTACCCAGAGTCTTCCACCATAGATCATTAGACAGTCTGCACACTTTGGATGAGAGAGGAAGCCAATTTGCAATAAACTTTTTCTTTATTCTACCAGGAATGGTATGAGTCTTCCTTTGGCCTGTTGATTAGAATGCTGTGCCCATTACTTTAAATTTCAAAAGTGATCTATGTTATCTCTGAAATTAAAAAAAAAAGGAGGAAAATGCCTTTTTTTAAAATAGATGTTAGGGGTCCTGTTAGATGTGCAAATGCTTCTACTTTCTAGTGGCAATGGAGATTTATAATGACTTCTGCTTAAACCCTTCTCATTGCCCCTTCCACTATGGTTGCCTGCTGAGTGATTTTGTGTCCAGAGGAGAGCAAAACTATTTTATCTTCTGTGAACAAATTCAAAACATCTCAACAAAAGAACTGGGCTCAGATATCAGACTGATGCATTTTTTTTTCTCTTATTCCGAGTGTAAGCACTATACAGTTATATATGCTAATAAACGTGTAAAATTTCAAATAGGCTTCAATGTATTTATATCTTTTCTTTTTCAGGAAGTCTTAATAGGTACATTTAAGTTTAAGGTGCATTTACAAGTTTAATTACTCATTAAAAAAAAAGAAACTCCCACTATGCTTTATTAAAATTTTAAGTATTATGCCCCAATTTCTAATTTTTAACTAAAAAATATTGATTAAATCAGTGTGTAGCAACTGAATTGTGTTTAAAAGTGGAAGAATTTATTTACTGATTTTTTTTTTTTGGTCCCTGGGTAAGGTTCACTTTCTGCTTTTTTATCTACTTGCACTCAAATGATGTGATTTTAACAAATGGTTTTGTTGGTCGTTTTGCTCCCTACCAAGGGCATCCTAGAGTAAAAAAATAAATAAATAAATAAATAAATATGCCTAAATTATTTTGCTTAATGAAAATTGACAGGTAGTGTTGATATAAGAGTAGCAAAATGCTAAAGGTGAAAAATTGAGAGCAGAAAGCAGGTTTGGCTGTAACACTGTTGGGCAGATTTTACAGGCTTGTTGTAACTTGTAGCAAAGTTAAAATAATAACTCTTTCCTAGTAGTAATAATACCTTACATATCTAGAGTGCTTTTCATCTACAGTTAGCCTAAGGCATTTGACGTTCTATTTATAGATACTGTGTCAACCTCCACTGAAATCCTGCTACCTTTGGGGTGGAACCAAACATCCACTCTCTGCCAGCATTATTACACAACAGTTTTCAGAAGGGAAAATGAAGAATAATTTCCTGTTGAAACTCCAGGAGGAATTTCTGAGTGGGAAGAAGGTAATTTCTAAGTTAGAATTGGCACTGACACTAGGACTTAACACCCCAATTCAAACAGAAAGTGGGCGTGGAGACTTCAAAAAACATGAGGGGTCACCGCCATAATTTTATTCCTCAAATGATTAATTATAGCATTTATGAAAATAAAAGCTATTTCCCAATATGACTTCTTGCTTTTACCTGATATGCTTGAGAGGACCATACTTTTTTCCTTACCTTTTGAGAGGAAAAACAATGATAAAAATATACCTACACTTTTATCCATGAGAATGGTCAACAAATGTAAAATGTGTATTAAGTACTGCTTGATATATTTATATATATAGTACTTACATATATTTATATACACATCACATATATTCATACTTATACATGTGTATTCATTATTTTATAAGTTCATGATTTGCAGCATAAAATTAAGTATCAGAAATACAATTGAAAATTATTAAAAATTATTTAATAGTTTGGAAATAATTTACTCTTGTAAAATTTATTTACTCTAGTAAGGGAAGTTACCTACCAGAGAATGGTTTTATAAAAGATGGGTCAGAACTGAATAGAATATGTGGAATGGCAGGGAAGAAAATTTTTCACCACTCAGAAGTTTGAAGGTAAACCATGAAAAACAAGAACAACAGTGTTTATATTTGATAATAAAAATGGCTAGAATAAGCTTTTCTCTCAGATCTATTATCTTTCAAATTTGTTTTATCAAATCCTCCCCGAAGATCTTTGAAATCAATTATAATTTATTCCAAAAGTTATATATTGTAACTATGTTAGAATCTCTGCTTTGGAAGTTTTAAAGATTGGCTCAACCAGAATTTAGAATAAAAACTAGACAAAATTTAGATCATATCAGTATAAAAGATAAACAAATGGAAACATCAAGTAAAAATCTTTGCTATAAAGCAAAAAGAAATGATCAAAATAATGAACAGGTAAACTGCAGAATAAAGAGGAATAATTACAAATAATTGATATTTAAGATGTTAACATTCAAAATATGCAAACAACTAATAAAATTTAGTAAAAAATGATTCAATTAAAAATGAGCAAAACATTTTAAAAGAAAATTCTCCAAAAATATACTCAAATGATTAAAGGTACATGGAACAGTACTCAACATCAATACATGAGTCTTCATGTACATATAAGTCAGAATCACAATATAATATAATCTCATGTCTAATATAAGGTTATCATCAAAAATAAAGACAACAAATTCAAGCAAGGTAATAGAGAATAGAGAATACTTATGTCACTGCTTTTGGGAATGTAAATTGGTACAGTCACTATGGAAAACACTATAAAGTTTGTATAAAAAATTCAAAAATAGAAATCTAAAAATTGCCGTAAGATCCAACAATTCCATATCCACTTGCTCTATATATATCTCCTACCATCTATCAATCTATATACCTACATACCTATCTACATGTACTTATATACATATATATGTGTGTGCATGTATGAAAGATATGAATTAACTATTTTGGAGAAATCTGCACCTCCATGTTAATTATAACATAATTTAAAAATATATAGCCAAAGAAGAAATGCAAATGACCAATAGGCAAATGAAAAAATATTGCACATCACTAATTATCAAAGAAATGCACATTAAAATCATAATGAGATGCTAACTCATACCTGTGAGAATGGCCCATATTACAAAACAAAGCAAACTGGAAACAACTAATGCTGGCAAGGATGTGAAGAAAAAGGAACACTTTACAGTACTGATGGGCATGTAAACTGACCTAGTAGCTATGGAAACTGTGTGAAGTTTCCTCAAAACATGAAAAATGAATTTACCATTTGATCCAGCAATTCCATTCCTAGCATTTACCCAAAGAATACAAAAGCACTAATTCTAAAGGAAACCTGAATTCCTGTTTACTGAAGCATTACTTACAACAGCTAATATATGGAAACAAGTTAAATGCCCCCAAACAAATGAATGGGTCAAGAATATCTGATACATACACACACACACACACACACACACACACAATGGAATACCATGCAGTGATCAGTAAAGAAACTCATGCCATTGCAGTAACATGGATAGATCTGAAAGGGTTATGCAAAGAAAAGTAAGTCAGACGTAAGTCAAAAGTAGGATTTGTAATAGCCAAGATATGAAAACTAGACAAT
This sequence comes from Uropsilus gracilis, assembly GCA_004024945.1. Taxonomy (NCBI): domain Eukaryota; kingdom Metazoa; phylum Chordata; class Mammalia; order Eulipotyphla; family Talpidae; genus Uropsilus; species Uropsilus gracilis. Next base: position 23,922 of record PVHY01000752.1, on the reverse strand, counting down.
GTCTAATATCAGATGAATGGATGCAGAAAATATGATTTATCCATCATCTATCTATCTATCTATCTATCTATCTATCTATCTATCTATCTATCTATCTGTCTGTCTGTCTGTCTGTCTGTCTGTCTGTCTGTCTGTCTGTCTGTCTGTCTGTCTGTCTCTCTGTCTCTCTGTGTCTGTCTGTATGTATGTCTGTCTATCTGTCTGTCTGTCTGTCTGATCTATTTATCTTTAGTCATGTGTCCCTTAATAACATTTCAGTACAAAGACCACATATAATATGGTGATTACAACAGGCTATATCATATAACCCAGATATAGAGTAGGCCATATCCTTTAGATTTGTGTCACTACACTCTATTACATCCATTAGTAAATCCCTTAATGACAGATTTTTCTGAACATGTCACTTGTTAGCAATGCATGACTTTATACTCATAATGGAATACTCTGTGTACAAAATAGAACTGCCTTCTATATCCTCTTAATACAACCACATTGTTTTTGAAAAGTACCTTGCTTTCTCATATACAAACTTGTTAGGGAACTCCATGTTCCTTTTGTAAAATTTTGGTAATTAGACACCACGATTTGAATACTTATTATTTACAACAACTGGTAGTATTTCTATTTCAGTGCACAGAACTAGAAAAAAATTTTTTTTGAAAACCAAACATCCTAATATTTCCTTTCAAATATAATGTGACAGGATTTTCATTAAATTTTTTGATGTTCCCATCTATACCTCTTTTTTTCTTACATTCAATATTCAGGAATTTAATAATTCTACATATATTATCCTATTATATATAGTTGTCTCAAAACATAATTTTCATGTAAAATTTAGAATATTTTATAGTCCTTTAATTATGAACTTAGAATATACCCAATTAAGGTTATATATTCAAAATCTCATTCTAGAATTATTTGTTATAAGTTTTGCTGACTATTTAGGTCATTAACATTTGATATATATTTACTTATTTCAGTATAAATTTGTAGAACTTTCTTGGCTCTAATTTGTTTGGTATTGTCAAAATTATTTAGCAAAATATATTTGGAGATGACTTGATTTTTTTTGCCAGTTATACATATTTATTAACTTTATACTTAGTATCATACAAATGTAAACATTTGTACTGTACATTGAATCTTATGCTTTTGAAAATTGAAAGTAGTGTATATTGCATATTCTGGAATTTGATTTCTTTACAAAAGGATACAGAAATTAGTCATTTAGAGTCCCCTTCAGAAAAGCACTTTTTGCTTGGCTGCTGGAAATAATATCAAGCGATGATCTTCAGCTATCAGCCTTTTCACTGGTTCTTCAGTCACAGAGATCTGTCTTTACATCTCCAGTGACTGCCTGGAGAGAGGAAAGGGGAGGTATGAAAGTTTTAGCCATTAGGTACACCGATGGACTATTGAAATCTAGAGCTCCTCATGGGATCACATAAGGTTTTTGTTTGTTTTGCCTTTCTTTGCAGTAACTTCTCTCTCTACACAATCTTCTCTAATATTCTTAGGTGTTGGTCCTAGTCCTAGACTTAGTACAAAACATCCTGCACACTAAATGCCATCTGAGTTTTCTTCATAAATAGGATTGCCAGATCTAGCAAATGAAAATACAGTGTTCCAGTTAAATTTGAATTTAAGAATAACAATGATTTTTTTAAGGTTTAAATATACCCTGTGTGATATTTAGAACAAACTTAGAATTATCCTAAAGCATACAATATTTATTTAACAAAACATTCTACATATCATCTGCATTTGTATATACACCACATGATACATATACACCACATGATACACACACACACACGTATATACATTATGTTTTTTGTTATTAATTGAAAACACTGATATTTTGGTCATTTATAATTTTCATCATTACATACACAATGAATAACATCTTTATATGGTATTTCATACTGTACTAATATATTTGGAGATAGTCATAAAAATAGGATTACAGATTAAAAATTAATGAAAACGTAATTTTATCAACTCTTACCAATTCTGTTGATGAGGGCTGTACTTCATGACATGATGTATTAGGAAAATAGACAAATAGACACCACAATGTTAGAAATGCTTTTCTCTCTATGTCTTCAGTTTGTCATATTTCATTTTTAAATGAATTTCATATTTAACATCTTTACAGTTATGCATGTGTATAGTAATATTCGAACTTTTTAAAAAGAAAATATTCAAAAACTAGAAGAAATAGCATGATCAAATCACAACCTAAGATAGAAGTAGAACCAGGTAGACGTTGCAAATATTATTCTCTTAATAACTGTATTGCATGGTAGATATTTAAAAAAAATTGGAAATAGATATAAGAAACCCTCAATGTATTTATATATTGTAGCCATATACCTGCACTTTTAAAGTATTTTCTAAGAAAATAGTCTGATATGTGGATGATTTATATACAAGATGTTAATAGCATATTTTTTTGGACATTTAAGTAAAGTACTGCGTGGTTTTAAGTATGAATGGTATTTTAATAATTAATTCAAACCTGTTATCAAAATAACAATGACAACTCAAAGGCAAATGCTCTGAAATTTCATCACACAACTCATGTTTTTAACTTTACCAAGAACCTGACAGTGCTTTTTCATGTTATATGCAACTTGTGTCAAGTTATATAATAAAATAGAATTTGATATCTACATTTTATAAAATCTTATACCTTCATTGTTTGCATTTTGCATTTTGCTTCTGCCTTAGTATTTCTTATCCCATACTTACTATAATAAAATGGATCTATTTATCTTCCCTAACTTTTTCTATGATCATATGTTACATATACAAATTCACATGCAAAAGATATTTTTGTTATTGCTTGTTCTTCTATAAATATGATCACTTAATAGACATTTTACTGTAACTGGAATATCTAACTCAGCATCATATATCATGAATATCACCAAATAAATTTCTAAATTTTTCTCACCTATTAGTTGAATGATATTTTCACATATGGTAAAGCTGCTTTATTTTAACCATTATCTTATCTGTAGTCATTTATCATGGTGTTTGTACTATTCTATGCTGAAATGAACATCCCTTTTACATTGCTAGGTATGAGGCTTTTATTTTTATAAAAATATTTATGGAAATGGAATTGCAAGGTCAAAGGGAAGGTACTTTTTTTTTATTTGAAATGGATACTTCATATTGCTTTTTAAAGATCTATACCAGTAAACATTCCCAGCAATGTATGAGAATGCTTCATACCATCACTATACCTACACTCATCAGCACTTGATGAAAATTTTTCTCGGTCTACTGGGAGAAAGTAGTATCTTATTGTTACTAATAGCATGGACCATTCTTTATGTTCACTGATTTTTAAATTTCCTCTTATGCCAGTTGCTCATTCATATTCCACAAACATTTTTCCACTTGAGCACTTGCTTTTCATGCACATAACTTCAGATATTTTATAGTGTTATGGTTAACATTGCTTTCTGTCATATGTGTTACAACCATCTTCTTCCAAATGATCTGTTTTCTTTTGACCTGGTCTTTAGCACATTTTAACATAAAAAAAGATCTTTATGTATTTAAAATCCCTTTTCTTTTATGATCACTTTACAAGGAGAATTTTTCTACATATAGCAATATATTGGATATGTCTGTTGGAAATGTGAATCCAATCAGGAATATCTATGCTGCCATCTTTAACTGTATCCTAATCTCTTTTATGAGATTTACTGTCTTGCTTAAATTGTTCACCACATAGAGTTAAAAATTACTTCCTCCTGAGGAGCCTTTTTAGGTCAAAAAAATTAAACCACGTAATCATTTACCCATATGGAATTTATATGTCTTTTATATGAAGAAGTCAACCCAAGACTGCTGTTTATCTAGATGGACAGTCTATTGTGAAATCTCGTTCAATAGTTAGACCACTTTTCCACTATTAAATCAAAGTGCCATTTTCAGAACATTTTAATTATATACATAGATGTACATTTTCTGCAGTTATTTTACTAAGTATTTATTAATACCTTAATATTTTGATGATTACATTAAATGATTATTTATAAAGTATGTTTGACTTCTAGAATTACCACCATTATCATGTAATTTTTTATTTTTATAATTTTTTTACATATTTTAAACATTTAGTCTCTCACATGGATATTAAGGTCATTTCCCCCTTCTATCCTTTCAAAAGTACTTTAAAGTAAAATTTTAACTTCAAATTGAGATAATATTTTATTTATATTGATTTTTGAGTGATGAAATTTTGATGATCCATCCAAGATAATATTATTTTTATTTATTGTGGCCTGGTTTTATGTTCTTCAACAGGAGTAAGAAATTATGCACTTTTTCAAATGATATTTATGGAGGTGTTAAATGACATTAAATAGTAATTCATATCAAACCAATGCAAAATAAAATAGAGTTGCACAGACAGTCTAATGCTAGCTAAATTTAAAAAAGACAATAAATTCTAAGCCATTAACAAAGTAACATGTCAAGATGGGCAATTTGTAGATGATCTTTATTTACCATGTATAATTTTCTATAATTTTTACATTTTTAACAGAGGACAAGACTAGAGCATGATTCTGAAAGAAAAAAAAATACAAATTCTCTTATTTTGCCTACTGAAAGAAGTAGTGAAGTAGGAATCCTAGAATCAATAGTGAAAAATAAGTGGCACTTCTAGCTGTGTGCCAAAGTTCCAATTTATCACAGAAGGACCTATAAAAAAACCTTCTATGACAAGGTGTCTGATGGATTCAGTCAAATTACATAGCACCATTATATGTGTAGAACGTTTCTTTTCTTATAAAACAGAAACTCTAAAATAAGCATACCAGTTAAGTCTTCCAACATAAGTATTATGCTGGAATTCATGGGAAGTAATTGCAATTAGAGTATAGGGCATTTATAACTTCATTCCGACATATAATAATGCCTCATGCAAAAATTTTGAAAGCATTTTACCTGAAATCACCAACTAGTCAAAAAATGAACTGGAAACAACACTTAGTTAACTCAAAGGACATTTCTGTAAATTCTCTAGAAAGTATTTTGATGAAGGCTAAATTGCCAATTGAAAATTGTTACCCCTGAACAAACCTTATCAGCATATTCTTTGTTGTCTCATCTTCCAATATATATCTTCTTTTGATTCTTTTGAAGTATGAAAATGAAAGACTGAAACTTTAGCTATTAAACAGGTTGAAAATTACCACTATGAAAATGTCTCATTAAGTCAGCGGTTTTCACCTCCTCATCTTGGAAATGATATAACAGTAATGAGAAGACAAAAAGGAACCAAATTCAATTTGCAATAAAGCTAATATATGTATATGTATATATAAACTATATGCATACATATATTTTATAATCTATATAAATCACTACTTGGTGATTTCAGGTAAAATATTTTCAAAATGTTTCCATGAAGTATTATTATATGGTAGAATGAGGTTTTAAATTATATATATATATATATATATATATATATATATATATATATATATAGTAATCACTCAGACATGTTTGTGATCTGCTAAAAACAGCTTAGATTGGAAAAAATGTGAAGAATTTTTTAAAAGTTGTTGGGTAGGAACAGCAACAGTGGTTATCAGAGTCATCAATAGTATTTCTCAAAGGTGAGAGTTTCACTATGTGAAGAAATTATATCATGTATGAGAAATAAGATATCATAAAATAGGGCTGGCAATAGAAAGACTATTTAACCTGATCCAATTCTGAGAAGCAGATGGGATAGATCTATACAAATAACATAATTTAACTTCACTGATGGCATATTTTTGTACATAGCAGAAAAGACAACTTATAGATTGCGAATCTGCGGGACTAGCTCAGATCCTCCCTGGACTCCCAGGGCATCACAACTGTGTTGCAAATAGCCAGTATACCCATACCCAATGATGTGCAACTGAAAAACTTCCAGTATAGCATCAACACAAAAATATAATGCAAAATCTTGTGACAAAGAAGAGCAAAACTATTCAATACATTAAAAAAAATAAATCTGACTAGTTGGAAAAACAAAGATTGTGAGAGAAGAGGCCCCCTACTTTAGAGAATCATCTAATAGTTAATAGAGAAATATTACACCCAGAGATTCTAGGAGAAATCAGAACAGCCCCTGCGTATCAGAGAACAAAGCAGAATGTTACAAAGAAGATAGAAATCAGAGTCATGTTCCATTGAACAGAATATAGATGGAGAGAAATGCCTGAAGACTGCAGTTCAGATTGGGATACATTAGCAGACTGTCAGTTTAGAGAGGGCTCTAGAGAGTCTAACTCTGTGTCTAACTCTGTGGAGGCACGCATGCTTGACTAGGGTAAAATACACACAGAGGATGCAGGGTACTCCCTACAATCAATAACAGTAGAGTACATATCTTAAGAGCCCATGAAACATATATATATATATACTGAAATATACCTTATGTTTAATCATAAAGCATATTTTAAGATCTTTAAAACAATTTAAATCAAATATAGTTGGCTTTCTAACAATAATAAAATCAAACTAGAAATATTATATATATTGTGTTCATGTATTGCACTGCTCAATATAAGATGACATTTCTCTCAATTTGGTTTACAGAATGGACACAATTGCAAAGAAAACTTCAATAATGTATTTTACATATACTAGAAATACTGTTCTAATTTATGTCTGAATGAAGTTCATAAAAAACAATACAGTATTGAAGAACAACAAAGTTAGTGTAATCACGCTACCAGATCAAGAGTGTATGAATAAAGCTACAATTATCAAAGTAGTGTGTTGTTGGTAAAAGCACAGAAACATCCATCAATGAAACAGAAGAGAGTCCAGAAGTAGATCTGTACAAATTTAATCAACTAAATGTCACAAAAGCACAGAGAATTTAATATAAGAAGGATGATATTCTCTACAGATGGTACTAGAAAACACAGAGGGCCATATATAAACACACTAATGGTAAAACTAAATACTAGCCTTAACTTTGTATAACATTTCATTGAAATATGTCATGAACTTAAATGTAAAATGCAAAACTAAAAAAAAAAAAACTTCTAGAAGACATTTAAGAAAAATCTGTATTACGTTTGTTTTACTGATAAGGTTTTTGATAGAGTACCAAAGGCATAACCCATGGAGGAAACAAAGGGATGAGAGTCAGTCATTGTTATTCGAAATAAAAACCTCTCTTTGGCAAAAGACACTCAAGAAAATGAAAATATAAGTTAACACTTGAGGGAAATATTTGCAAAAACATGTGTTAAGGAACTTGTGTCTAAAATAAACAAAAAAAATCTCTCAAGAAACAATTTCTTATGGTTTAATTAACAGAGCACTAGATGAATTTAAAGTATACAGTACATTGATTGTTTTTCATTTATTATGAAATACCACAGTAAATTTAGCATCCATCTTTTCATATAATTATGAGATAGATCTTTATTATGAGCTCTCCTCAGATCTTCTCTTATATAGGTTATTTATAACATGCAGCAGTGTTAACTATTGTCATCGTATTGTACATTATATGCCTAGTATTTATCTTATGAATGGAAATCTTTACTTTTTGCTCACAATTCAATTTTTAAAAAGGCAAAATAACTGAGTAGACATCTCAATAAAACAGATATACAGATGGCAAATAAGAGTAGGAAAAAATCACTCAAAATCATTTGTCATTACAGAAATACAATTTAAAACAATAAGAAATAAATAAGTTTGCTAATATGGTTTAAATACAAAAATACACGGTACTATCAATTACTGGTGTGGATATGGAACAACAGGAACCACTTCAATAGTGGTAGGAATGCAAAATGGTACAGTCACTTTGAAAGACAGTTTGGCAGTTTCTTACAAAGCTAAAATCAGTCTTACCATATGATCCAGCAATTGTGCTCCTAGGTATTTACCCAACTGATTTGAAAGTTATGTCCACACAAAAGCTTGCACATGAATTTTTATGGCAGATTTATTCATAATTGTCAAAAAATAGAAGCAATCAAGATGTCCCTCTATAGGTGAGTAAATAAACAAACTGTGGTGCATCCCCATACTATAGAGTATTATTCAGTTATGAAAGAAATGAGCTGTCAGCACACATACACACACAGAAAAAAATGGAAGAATTTTAAGAATATGCTGTTAGCTGAATGAAGTAAATATGCAAAGGCTATGTACTTCATGATTTTAGCTTGACACATTAAAGGCAAAAACATTAAAAAGATCAGAACTTACCAAATACTTAAGAAGTAAGGGGATCCAAAGAAGTTTGCAAAAGCACAGGGAATTTTAGGTCAATAAAATTATTCTGTATGATACTCTTGTGGTGGATATTAGGCAATCTGTATTTTTCAAAACACACAGAATTTTACCATACAGGGAATCTTATTATATGCAGATTAAGATAAAAGGTTTTGGAAAGAAGATCACAAAACAGAATGAGAATGTGGCAAATCAATCTGAGTGTGTGAAAATGTATTAAACAACTCCGTAAAAGATGAGTGTGAAGAGGAGGTGCTAATCTAGGTAACTGGAAATGAATGGAGTATTTACGATGAAAGATAAGAGAAATTATAAATAAGCATCATGCTGTCATGGTAAAGTTATTTCCTATGGGTATATGAGTTACAAATTCTAATTCATGATAAATGTTTATTTGGTTTGGCAGTTAAGTAAATGGATCCCAAATGATTAGAATCAGGCTCTAATATTGGACTGTACATTTAGAAAATTCTAAAGAAGTATTATATATATATATATACCTCATTATAGAATATAGAATATATTATGTTCTAAAGAACACTACAAAAGTATTCTATATATAATACTATTGAAGTATTTTATATATACACATGTATATATACTAATGAATACTGTAATTTGAGAGGATCTAGAAATTATACCCAATGAGGAACAATAAAACACCTAGTACACAGGTGATAGTTTTAACAACATTTTCCAATAAAAGGAAGCAGGGATCCTTAGAGAAGCAGCTGATTCCAGATCCAGATGAAAAATTCACAGGATGAATTTGGAACAGCCTGAAATATGGAAAATTAAGGAAATGCTAAAAGATAAAGTAAAACAAATGACCTAGGTATGTCAAATGTATAGGAGTTAACCTAAAGAGCTCCTGGTGTTCAAAACAACAAAATAAAGTCATATAGGATTGTAACCCATAATATAAGATAATTATCCTTGAGGCTATAGTCTTATAAATAAATGAAGAAAAAAACCCACATAAACAAATAATAAGAGAAAAATCTACACAACCATTAGTGCAGTTATTTGGCCCTCAAAGAGGTGAGATAACTCCTATTCCTATCTGTATTTGTGCATAGTGACCTCTTTGCTAAAAGAATGGTATGAAGAGAAATAAAGAGAAATAAATTTATAGTAGAGAAACTTAGTATCACTATTTCAGTCAGGTGATCATGGTCAACATCAAAATATTGATAATGTGTACATTTGAAATGTGTGATAAAGATGGCATTTTACCTTTGTGGTCTTCCTACCCAAAACTCATAACCCCAATCTCATATTGAGAAAGATATTATGTAAATCCCAACTCTGAGACATTATAAAGTGCTTATTCAATACTTCTTAAAACTGTGAAAATTATCAAAAACAAGGAAGGAGACATTAGGACTAAATGTGGTATCCTGAAGCAGAAATAAGGAACAGAAAATGAACACTAGGTAAAAACTAAGGAAATTTAAATAAAACACGGATTCAAATTAATAACAATTATCAATATTAGTTCATTAATTAAATGCACCACAAGAATGGAGCATACTAATACTAAAGGAAACAGCATGGAGTATATGAAAGCTGTAATTTCAATGCAAATATTTAATACATTTAAAACTATTCTAAAATGAAAAGCTTATCTTATAATAAAGAAGACTAATGAAAAATACAATTTTTTAAATGAGCAAAATACACAACAGACATTACATTAAAGACAAATAGAAAATTAGCACATCAAAAATGTTCAATATTATCTATTAAGAAAATACAAAATAACCATGAGAATGACATAGCTAGCAGAATGGCTAAACAACAACAACAAAATGTCAACAACATCCAATCCTGGTGCAGAAACAGAGAAATCAGATTATTCATAAACTTGTTGTGGGAATATAAAATGTTACATCCATTCAAGAAACAGTTTGGTGACTTTTTAAGATAATTAACATAAAATTGCCACAAGACCCAGTATTGCACTCCTGGCTTTTATGCAGGAGAAATGAAATTGTTTGTTCCTGCAGTTATAATAAATGTCTTTTTTAGCAAATTAATTTGTAATAAATCCCATTGGAAACAACTGATAAGTCAGTGGACAGATGAATGATTAAACAAAATGTGGTATATTATTGAATACAATGACAATGAAAAGGAAAAAAACTACACATTCAGCATCTTGGATGACTTTCTCATGAGTAATGCTAAATGAAAAAGCCCAAATTCAGAGCTGATACATTGTTTTATTTACTTTATATAACTTTCTATAAGAGGCATTCTAGTGAAAAATATAGTAGGATTAGATTTTATCTGAGGATTATGATTTTAGGATATCTGAGGATTATGATTTTAGGAAGATCTAAAAGATCTAAAGTATATTTATAGAATAGTGATGGAGGGTCTTTATGGTGGTGGAAATGTTTGATAATTATATCATAGTTTTGCAAGATATTGTTATAGAAAGAATCTGGGTAAAGTGTGGAGTTTATGGGATCTCTGTATAATTTCTTACAAGTAAAGCAACCTCAAAAAGAAAAAGCTTAATTTAATAAAAATACACAAGGGAAAAGAACATAAAACTATAAGGAATACATGGGTGGATAACTATTATGGGAAACCCGGTGAAAAATGATAGAGAAAGTATGCAAAACTCAAGAAAAATGAAACATAAAAAATAGTGAGATGCAACATCTGTATTAGAATTCCTCAAAGAAAATTAGAACAATGGGAAATTAACATATTTCAAGATTAAAGGGTAAGATTTGAATCTCCGTAAAGTAAGAGCAGAAGTACCATAGAAAACTGGTTAGAAAGGGTCAACAATAAAACACATCTTTATAAATTTTTAAACTTTGAAACACAGAATTTGGAAAAAAGTATTTTGAGCAGTACGGTAAAAAGGTCAAGGGGAAAGAAATACAGTTGCCCTCAAATATGGTATTTTTAACATCAGAAGAGCACCAAGCAACATCGACGAGATGCTTAAGGAAGTAAAGGATAATCCAAAGATTTTCTGTTCTCCCAACTTGTGATTTAAGAATAAGGTTATGAAAATATACACCACACATGCACACACAGTTTTGAGCATTGAAGAAGTCTGCAATACTTTTCCCATGAGTTCTACTGACAAATTATACCAGAAGACAAACTTCCCTTAAGAAAGAGAAAATTGAAGAAAATGACTCTAGTGGCCACTGAATAGATTGAACTGCAGAAATAAAATGGAAATAAGGGGAGGATATGAACTTGTCTGTTGTATGTTCTTCAATGCATGACAGAGAAATCACAAATATTAGGAAGGAAAGATGAATTGAAAATATTAACAGCACTTTTAAAATAATTTTAATTTACACATTTAAATTTGCACATTTTTAGAAACTTGATAGCTGAATTAAATAGAAAAGTACTAGAAATGTATGTATGGCTCAATGAACACTATATTTACTAGCCTATGAAAAACAAAAAAATTAAAATTTTATTAAATTAAAATCAACAAATATATGGCTATAGGTCACAGAGAGAGACCTCTATCTCCAGCTGGCTTTCCCCACACCCCATCCCTATCTATTTTTCTGTCTTTAAAAAGACATCAATAAGCTTTTATAAAGACAGCCCTGCAAAGATTATGGTAACCATGTTAAACTTTTTGTATTATATGGGCCTTTCTTAGATGAATTGAAATAACAACAACCATAAACTATATCTGAATATGATTGATATATTCCTTCTTTGTCTGCTACATTGTTTCTTATCTTTCTATAGTATTTATTATGAGAAAATAAAGAATATTTAGTGCATGTAAAATGCAATAGAATTGTTGGAGGGTATCTACCATTAACATAGCTGATGTGCACTGATAAATAACATTGTGTAACTGAATAATATAAGATACTTCTCTTTTGCTTTAGAATTGCAAAATTCAACAAGGACTTGTCAATTTTATGGAGATTTGACTTGCTGGCCTGATCTTGATTGTTTCAAGCCTAAGTGAGAAAAGCTTAGGTGACTAAGACAAGGTGTGGCTGATAGTCTTCATTAGAATTCATAGTTTTCTAGGCTGGCATGATGGCTCGTGTCTGTAAGCTTCAGTCTGTAAAGCAGCTGGGGCTAGGGATCGTGGTTCGAGTCCCGCCTGGGGCCCGTAGAGAGACGTAGTTCCAAAAAAAATAGCTGGCCGTGGTGGTGCGCCTGTAATCCCAGCTACCTGGGAAGCTGAGACTGGGGATTGCTTGAGTCTGGGGTACCCCGGGCAACGAGAGCCTGTGGTTCCACGGGCAAAAATAGTGATAGTCTCAAAAAAAAAAAAAAAAAGAATTCATAGTTTTCTTTCAGAAGGATGGAAGAGGAGGAGAAAGAAAAACAAGGCTTTTGTGATGTGAGAAAATTGACAAGGTTCACTCCTGGAACAGTGGTGGCAGGGGGGAGGGGGTACAAGAAGGAAAGATAAAAAAGAACATAGAAGAGAGAGAAAGAATTCAACCATTTTTGGAGGAGAATGGAAGCCTGATGATAATGGCTGAGGTGGCTGGCCTGGGCTTCATGGCCTTTGGCTGGCACTGGTGAACACTTAGTCTTAGCATGCATAAGCTGCTCATGTTTGGTGAAGGAGTCTAAAGAGTTTAGAGATTTGAACTTCATGTTGAAGTTCGTCTTATCTATTTTAATTCAGGCATTTTTTGAGAACTGTGAATGAGACCTGAAAAGATGGACCAGATATTAGTTTCTATTTCACATTGAAGTTTTTGAGGATACCTACAGAAAAGATGAATACCAAGTCCTCGCCCACATGCTTAAGGGAAGTCATAGCAGACACCAAAAGAAGAGCAGAGGAATGCCCTGCATTTAGAACATGTGCTTCTAAAATTCAGATTAATTGGACATGTGGGGAGGTGACCAGAGTCTAAAAAGACATGTGGTGGGGTAACTGGGCTTTTCATATTTATTTGGTAACACATGTAATGGGGTAACTGGGGTTTTTACATGCTTATCTTGTACATATTTAGGTAATCACTCTCTTGTTTCTTAGTAATAAATAGTTTAATCAGTTTAATAGTTTGGTCTGGCTTTGGAATTACATAGCAAAGGTTGTGGGAGGTAACAAACCCTTGAAGAAGTAAATTAAAAACATTTTATTTTCTTTAAATGCCTTAAGGCAGAAAAGGAGCGGGTATTTAAATATTGAAAGTAGTTTGTAGAAGCTTACGGGTTAATAAAGACTTTTGCCTATTTTGTACTAAATTGCAAGGTTAACGTTTTTATCTGGCTTAAGAAAAATGGGCTAAAAAGTTTCAGTAAAATATCCCACACTCCTCCCCCATAAAAAAATGAGTGCCACAAAGATAGTATTTAACAAATTATAGTATTTCTGTGTGCCTTTTTTCAAGTTTGAAGATTTTTATTGATGCTCAAAACAAGAGCATCAGGGTTTATGTGGAGAAAGATATTTTGTATAATCATTTAAAGGTCTTAGTATGTTTATTTTTAATATTTGATGATTTAATGAACACTTACACCATTTGAGAGTGTTCATTTTAGTGACCTTCATTAGTAAACATACCATCATTTTTTAAAAAGCTAGTGTTTTTTCAACTTAATATTAGTTTTGTTAAGGTATGTTGGCAACACAGTACATGATTGATTTAGATGTACATCCATACTTACTCAACTGTATGTTATCACACCTCACCCATCATGAGAGGGCCACAGTCCTTTACCATAGTCCATTGGAACCCTCCTCCCTACTTCCCTTCCTACATACCACCTCCCTCAATGGTAACCTCAGTGCTACAGTCAGATTTCTAGGATTTGTTTTGGTCTGTTTTATTTGTTCTTTTGTTTTGCTTCTATATATTTCACAGGTGTAGAATAACCCAATATATGTTGTGCTCCTTATTTTGCTTACCGTAATCTTCATTTCCATCCATGAATTTTCAAGTAAAAATTTTTAATTGCATTCCAGTACTGCACAGTAATATTCCATTATGTACATACATCTTCATTTGCCTATTGGCTATCTAAATCTTTTTTTTTTAAAGAACTATCTATCTAAACCTTAACCCAATTTTTGAACAGGATTATTTGTTCCCTTTTTGTTAAGCAGTATAAGTTCTAAAAAGTGGTATTTTAAAATTGCATACTGCAAAGGAGGGAGAAAAATTCATACAGCTTGACTAAATGCTTGTGATTTGGATAAATACACCTAAGGTTCTTTAAAGCTTTTTATAAACTATTCTTCTAAAGCTGAGGTAGACAACTGGTCCCAACTTCACTATGTAATCTGCTATGTAATTTTGTTGGTATTCTACAATTAACATAAATTCTTCTTTTTTTTTCTTTTCCTTTTAATGTTATTTCAAGCCACTTTGTCTCCATTGTGTTCTATATTTTAGTATATACATCTAATAGACTACTACATTAGAATTCCCTGGAGTTTGGTGTCAATCAGAGATACCTAGGCTACACATATGTAGGCATATTACCATCAATTCATTGAGGAGGGTTTAAAAATCTGCTTCTAACAAGTTTTCTTGGTCATTATTACTCATATTTTACTTTGAAAACTACTATGAAGCCAACAAAGAGCAATTGTGATTGAAAAGCCATCGGAGAAAAGAGGGACAAGACAGATCTTTCCTGGATATTCAGATATTCCATAGATCAGGGTAAGTACATTGGGTTAGATGGAGTTCTCCTTCATTTCTTCTTCCTCTTCCTCCTCCTCCTCTCCATCTCTCATAAACACACATACTTTATATCATATTCAAGGTTTTTCAAACAGTGACATATAGGTTATATTTTTCCCTATCCCTAACTCAACCAGACTATCTGTTTATGTGTTCCAAATTTAGTATTCTATGAATTAGTTCATTTAATAGAATGTTCTGCTTCTCAAGGAAAATGTTTGAAAAACTATTGGTACCATGAATATCTTTAGATAAGTTTCATATTCATTGTACACAGAAATATAAAGTGAAAAAAAAAGAAAAGGAAGAAAGAAGAAAGAAGAAAGAAGGAAGGAAGGAAGGAAGGAAGGAAGGAAGGAAGGAAGAAAGAAAGAAAGAAAGAAAGAAAGAAAGAAAGAAAGAAAGAAAGAAAGAAAGAAAGAAAGAAAGAAAGATGCTTAAAAGAAGGAAAGGCAATGCTTTTCCCAATCCTGTTTTTTTTCCTTTAAGCTTAATCTCTGCTGAGAAATCCAAACACATTGAATTTACATTTTAGATTAAATAGCTTCTAATATTTGGTATTTGCCTTGACTGATAGTCAACGATCTACCCTTGTTAATGTTTGATACAAAAAAAAATTCCAAACCTCTACTAGTCCTCCAAAAGTCAATTCAAATATTAAACCCCCTAGTGAAGATCCTTTGACTTCTTCATAATATTTTAAAAGTCCTTTCCTTTACACTATTATATTTTATAGGCTTGTAACAGATTTGGAAATGATGGTTTCCATATCTATATCCCCTCTAGACAACGACCAAGGGGTAAACATTCATCTCAGAAAACCCTGGCATAAAAGGTACATTAAAATAATTGCATGAATCTAATTATAGAGAAAAAGATTCAATATTCTGTTCTACATAATTCTATAGTTTCTTCAGAACATATTAGGAAAGTGTTACCCATTTTAAATTTTTCTTCTATTTTTGGATTTATTTTCTTGCTTTTTGATCTTCATTTGTGGTGAAAATGTTAGAAGAATGATGAAGCCTGCTGCTGAGTTCATCTTGAAAAAGGCACTATATTGAGGTGCAGTTTGAAACGTGACAGCATATGTAAATGTGTTGGTGACGCTAAAAATACATGGATAAATGATGCATGACATCCACAGAGTATGCACAACTTTGTATTTATATAGTACCTACATGTAGACATTAGGATTCTATTTATGCATTTGCCAAGAAAGGGAAAAGTGTCTACATATGTCTCGTAAATATGGATCCGGGCTCATGCCCAATGCAGATGCTGTAGAGAGACAAGAGTGGGGAAAGGGGCATACTGCTCTGGGAGCAGGCTGTCTGTCAGATCATTTCCCCAGAATAGGTTTCTGGAAACATGAACAAAGATGATGGCCTGTAGACAATGAAAATTTATCCAAAGAGGATTAAAATTCTCTTCACAGTGTTTCAGTATTGTGCATATATTTTTTTATAATTCTTTGAAAATTAGTAATCTAGAACTATCATTTGTGGTTACTTTCAATTAAAAGAAACCTTAGTACTCCAAGACATGGAACTCTGCTCATGCCTTCTATAACCAGGAGAAGTGACATGTTGATAAGTAACCACAGGGGCTTTGAAGAAAAAAAATTATGCATTGTTTATGTGTTTAAGCACTTTGCCACAAAAATCAAAACCAGGATTAAGGGTCCCAGTTTTAGAATTTAGTGTTTCTATGACTTGATACCTCTGAGTCTGAGTTTTCTTATCTTTAATATGGGCATGATATGTAATGTGGAGTCTTTAAAAATTAAATGCTATAGTGCTGTCAAGTAGTTGCAAAAAATAAAATGTAATACATCCTAGAGATTTATTACATTTATGTCTTATTAGCACTTCTTTTGAAAAAATTATGCTTTACTTTTCCATTGTGAGTCACTTTAAACCAAATAATATTTTACTATTCTAATTTTGAAATATGAATGTATAACTCCAAAAAAGCTTCACAAAACTTTCCCCTAAATCTGATTTTTGTCATTTATATTATGAAGTTTTATCATATTTTACTCCAAGAATTCTCAGCTGGTTTTATCCCATTCAAAACTTGAATGCTTAAGAGTTCATCTTATGACACTCAAGAAGTTAAAGCAAATTCTGTGTCTACCATCCTACTCTGCTTTCAGATATTCCTTCCAAATTAGTATCGGAAATGTGCTAGATGTGTGATCACCAGTGGGGGCGGTGGAATTGAGTGCATTTAGTCTGGTGAAGTGAAGAAGTTTTTATAATCTCTTTACCTCCTTTGGCTGCTTCAGCTTAAAGTACAGAACTGTCATTTTTTTTATAATAGGAAAAAAAATGATTACTTGTATAGTTGTCAGTGTTTACTGCAAAAGAATCAACTGCTAGAACCACTTGATTAGCATTGTTTCCTAGAAGGTCTTTTCTGTATAATATACACAAGCCATAGTGTTCACTGATGTAGAATCCATCTTGAATTTGGAAAACTTGAATTTGTACAAGCTTAACTTTGCAGAGTCTAATCTGTAGGAAGGGTAAGTATGACACAACATGGTGTGGAGAGTAGTTACATGAGTTTTCATCATCTTCCCTCTCCCTACCATGTTACTCCCCTTATTTATTCCCTAAATTGACAATGGCATGAAAAGAATATGGTGAAGGAAATGAAGGCTCAGATTTTGAGCATCTACGCACCCATAGATATATGCACCATTTACTAACTTAAATTCCTCGGATGAAGCATTTAATCTTCACAGTAATAATGTTCATGTGAAAGTCTCACAGCACCAACTCACCAGCAACTCAACCTATTTGACATTTCATCTCTATTCTTCTAAATCTGGAGACCCTTACAAATACAGAGATAAGTATACACTAAACTAGTACATTATATTCCATCAGGTCTGATATGACACAATCATTATTCTTTCTAAAATAATTTTCCCTGAATATCACAAGAAATATGGTCTTATTAAGTACACAAAAGCCAAATCTTTGTGTCACAATTAATAATAAATGAGGAACCTAAATATTTTAAACAAGTAAATGAATATTCTTAAATGTGGTGGCTTAGCTTACAAAGCAGAGAAAAAGCTCACTATAGTTTTAAATAATAGCAATACAATTTTAATAAGTTTGCATTTTTTATTAGGTACATTTAAACCCTCCCTCTGATCTCAGATATTATGCTCAGCAGTTAAGCAGCTTTATTTGTGAAGCTTTTGTAATCACCTCATTTAACATTAGGTATATCTTTTAGTTTAATTAAAGCATTCCTTTCTTTCAGTAATAGTCAATTGTTTTCAGTTCACCCATTATGTATAATTGTTTTCTTTGATCCATTCAAAACCTGGCTATTTTTCATGGCTAATTTGAATCAACACTTGACCACTGCATTTAATGCTTCACTCAGTTTTATTTCTAATCTTTCATAACTGAACTTGTGCACATAATATACCTGGAAAAGATTGCTTACTTTATTAAGTTACATCCTCTTCTAACTGTCCCTGTAAGTAGAGGTAAAGTGTATATTTCAGGAATTCCAGCAGAGGGCAGTCAAGCAAGAATAATCACTTTTGCAAGAGGAGAAATTGATGATGATGTTTCCTGATATTTTTTCAAATCAAATTAACATCAGAGTATGTGTCTGAGCATATATGTGTGTTGGGGGTTGGGGGTGGGTGGGTGGAACAAATGTATCCTTGGCGAGCCAACTCATTTCTCACTTAACCTCTTTCTCAGCTGAATAAGAGCCACTGTGTGCACAAGATAAGAGACAAGATATTTTCAAAACACTCCTAGTATTAAAACCAAAGCCATAAATTCTGTTACGACAACTGACATTTTTATCACTCTACTTTGGCTTCTTTTGCATTTTGTGGATTTTAAGAATAAGTTCACATCACTGTAGAAAGTAATGAAACTTTTGAAGAATACTAGACCTTGCCAATAAAGTGTTTAAAAAATTAAATAAAAAATGATAAACAAAAAAAAGTTGAATTCAGTTTTGACAAGAAAAAAGTAGAGGTTATATTTTCTTTTCTTACATAAAAGACAGGAGGTCATTCAGAAAATGCTAGGCTAAAACATGATTGGCAGCTGTTACCTGTCATCCTTTTCGAGGGAGGATTCCACTGCCAATTAAAAGCATTGCTCCAGGAACCACTTAACAGTGGATAGGAAAGTTCATTTCCTTTTAATCTTAAACCCAGTAGTGTACTAATAAATGCTAAAAACTACCTCTCCAGGGAAACATTCTGCTGTAGCTATTGCCAATTTCGAAAGTGTAAATACTCACACCCATTCAACTACCAATATAAAGTCACTGAACATGGAACAGGAAGAGAGCCTTAATAGCATGCCATTTGCTCACATCTCCAACCCACAGATACAATAAATGCAGCTTCAAAAGCAAAGAAAATAGTAAAATGGAAAATAACATGGAAGTATTTTAGTGTTACCTTTATTCTTTATATAACTTCTAGTCATAAGTTTGTATAATTTCATTTTTGATAATGGGTAGTTTAATATGAAATTATTGAGAATTTAGAAATAAGCTCTGGGAGCCGGATGTGCTGATGCCAGAAAACTGTGAATACAGTGGACTTCTTAGGACTTAGACCTCAGAGAAAAAAACATGGCCATCAAGAGCGAAAGTCAATGTCCTTTATTTAGAGCATTTTGTCATTTCTAAAAACCAGGTTTTCTAGGTATAAAACGTTTTATCCCCTGAAAGAATAATATTCTAATTTTAAAATGAATTTCTCTTCTACTGAACATAACACATTAAATAATTTATATGCCACTTTCTTGTTTAGTAGCTGTGTCTGTAAACATTTAACTTCAAAAAAACCAAACTTTTAAAATTCAATTAATTTTATTTTAAAAGTAAAACAAGATGCCATAAAAGCAAAATATTTGTTATTTTTAATAAACATTAACCTTATAAACAAATGATGAAAGCAAAATATTAGTACAGTCTACCTAGATACAACTGCTTATGAGAGTTTTGTATCTGAAACCTGCTCTGTTTTTGTCAAAAAGATACTCAAGCAAGTTTTAATAATGCATGAAAAACATATTGGCACTCATTGAAACTGTCTTCTTAACATCATCAGAAAAACTGAAATTGAATTAAACTCACCATATAATTTAATTTATTTTCATGTCCATGTCCTCATACATAAAATCCTTAAGAGTGCACACTAAAATCAGCTTGCCTTCCGCTCAGGGTAACATATTCTTAGTTCCTAAATAGTACAACCAGCCTGCCAGCCATGCAGCCCCTCAAACTCCTAAATATAATTTTCTCCAATTTTTTGACCTTAGCCAGAAAGTAGGTGTCTTAGTGGGTAAACTTGAGACAATTGTTTAATCTCTACTAATCCTGAATTTCCCATTCAGTTATTATGAAGATTAAAAACTCTCCTCTCCTTACAGTAATTGGAATAAAGTAGGTGCTCAAAAAAAAAAAAAAAAAGAAAAAGAAAAAGAAAAAGATCACTACTACTGCTTGGGGAGGAGTTATGATATCCACAAACTTAGCAACGTTGCTTCCTAATTCACAGCAAATTAAAGTATTAAATTTGAAACAGAGACTACTTGAGATTAGTGCTCTTATGGCAAAAAGAAACCTTAGTTAGTTAATTGCTGCTCATTCATGAGTAAACTACACATAAAAACCAACATAATGGATATTTTAAAAGTAGAATAGTGTGGAACCACAGTAGCAAGACAAGCAATCTCAGTAGATGTTGTGACCATCATTAAAAAATTGGGACATATCCCAGAACTAGAAGTTAAGGAAAGCTGGAAATATGTTCAATGACCTGCTTATTTAACATCTAGTGTCTAACACATCTTGGAAAAAAAACCTCTTTCTTAACATTTTAGATTTAATAAAATCAGTTAATATATATTTAATTTTATGACTGTTTTGCAAGCATAAGAAAAAAGGTTGGGAAATATGTATCAAATATGTATGTACTTACTATTTATGGTTTTGGAATTATGGGTAATTTTAATGTTGGGGTGGGGTTTTTTTGTATAATTTCCAGGTTGGCAAAAAAGAATGTGCACTAATTTGTGATCCATTAAAAATGTGTATTATAACTTTTTTTAAATAAAAGAGAAAACTTCAGAAGTACTTGGGAATATCTACTTCCACAAAATCATTCATTTACTCATTACTGTTCTATCTTCAATGAATTGTTAATAATTGCAATTCATATATACATAAGGAACATAACATTTCAGAATTATTCCCATCAATAAGCAACATTTATATATTTTTAAATGATCATGACAAATTTATGTCTTAAAAAATCATTCCTACTTTGCTGAATGCTTTTCTGCTGGGTGTTTCTTGTAACATGAAGAATTATAAAACAAATAGAATAAGAGGCCTTGGAATACACATCTCAAAAGATTGTTATAGGAACATGAAACTGTGACTGTGAAAATGATTTATAAATGCTATCATAAAAACAATGTCAGTTTTTATTAGTATTACTATATATATTTGTTTAGCTCTAAAACTATGATTTCAATTTTTGTTCTTGTGAATATGTCTTGAATGGAATATATTATCAGATATAATTGATGAAATAGGTGAGTTCTTAGTAATATTTTTTCTAGCTTTAGTAATGTTGAGGAAAGTTTAAATCATATAGTTTATTTAAAAACTACAAATAAGTAATATAAACCATACATATATAAAGTTTTATAATTTGAGAAGTCATCCTGTTTTCTAATTGTAGTTCTTCATTTTAACTAACTGCCTATGTAACATCTGTCTATACATGGATTAACCCCTTAATCTACCACTTTTATATCACAGACCCACTAGAGAAGTTTTGGAGAATTCTGGCTCTTTTTATAATCATGCACATTTATAAAAAAAAATTCACAAATTATCTATGTATCCAAAGAATCCCAGCTTTGTGTCCTGTAGTTTTCCATTTTATACATTTATATATTTTTTATACATTATCTACTGCTGGAATATTTTAAGCATTAATAAAATATTGACTGTATCATTTTAAAGATTTTAAGATATTCTATTACTGGTTTGATAGAATTTCACAAGAGCTGGGTGTGGTGTTCATCACTCCCCTTCTTTATGCTGAATCCTCAGTGAGCACTTTCAATTTGTATTGTGTCCATTAATTCTGGAAAATAATGCCTTTGCTATTTATTTAACCTTTCCTTACCATATTTTTCTCTTTTAAAAATATTTTTTGATTAATCAGTGGAATATTTTTGTCTCATTCATTTTTCTTTTTGACCATTATTTCTGGAAAATAACTGACTTCTGATTTAAATTTATTTTTTGGCATTTAAAAAATATCCCATATAAACTCTTTTGATTTCTGGTTATTTTTGAAAACAGCTATCTTGTTATGCTTTATAATAATATCTCGTGTGCTTTTAAGGATTCTAATTATTTTTTCTTTTTTTTTAACTTGTCCCTGTTTTCTTTGTATATACCTTATATGGCTCTTATCATTTATTCATCTACTCATTCCAATGTCTTTCTTCTTTTTTTGAGACTTTCTCGATAGTTTATGATTATTATTCCATTCATTTTTAAGAATGTGTAAGAGAAAACTCATGTTTCTTAGCATAGCAGAATTCTATTTACTTAAGCAGACCTCCAATGTCATTATATAGAGATCATTTATTCACAATTGTTTTTTGATTCAGAAAAGAACCTGCTTATCTATCTAATAGTTTGGCATCTGGTTGCTGGTGGCCTTCACATTAACCAGGGTGAGTGACTAATTCCAAATATGAGGTTCTGATTTATATCCTGTTTTCACTCTCTGTTTTCAGTGTATCTTTACTGAGCCCTTTAATGTATCTCAGCCCTTAAATGTACCTAAGACTTCAAAGTTGTGGTAGAATTCTGGGCTAGTTCAGATATCTAAGAAGCAGAAATCAAGATGCAGTTAAAAGCCCAAAGAAGAGTTCAGCAAGATGGTGGAAGAGCAAAAATGCTGAAATTGCTTCTACATCTTTACAATCAAATTACACTTAAACAAAGACAATGACTTCTAAGCAACAGGTGATTATTAAATGCATTAATAGGGACAACACAGTGAAAAGGAGTAAGAATTAATTTAACTGTGTTTCAAGTAAAGTCAGGTAACACAATAAATGAGATAGAGCAATAGCTGCTATATGGAACTTTTCTGCTATTACTGACAGAAAAGCTCATACCCACATAAGAGAACCCAGTGGTTATACTAAAGAACATACAACAAATGTTGGAGAACAAGCCCCAATTATTGGAGGGGGAAAAGCCCAAAGAAATCTCAGAGCAGAAATGTAAAAGAGTAATTTAAAGGAACAGTGAAAATCATGTTTGACAAAATAAGAAAAGTAATGTATCAACAAAAAAAGAAATTCAAAAAAGAGAAGTATAAGATTACTACAAATAGGATTATTGGATCTAAAATACAATAACTGAATTAAAATATAATAGAGAACCTGAACAGTAGACAAGTTCAAATAAGAGATAGAATTCACAAACTTGAATACCCAGTGTGAAAACAAAAAGAACAGCAAAGAGATAAATGAATAAATAAATGAAAACAGTGTAAGATGTCTGTGGGACAATTTAAAATAAGTAAGATATGTATCATGCAGGTCCCAGAAGGGGACAAGAAAGAAAAAGGTATAGGAAATTTATCTAAAGAAATAATACCTAAACTCTGCCTAATTTGGGAAATGATGTAAATACACATATCTGAGGCCCAATGAGTTCCAATAAAAATAAAAACAAACATACTCAAAAGCACACTGTATCCAAGGTATTGAAAGTTAATAGCAAGAAAAGAATATTAAAAGAAACAAGAGAAATAGTTATGTGTAAGGAAACAACTATTAAACTGTCCATAACTTCTCAATGGAAACATTGCAAGAAAGAAGGAAGTGAAAGATAAAATTAAAATTTCTGGGGGGCGAGGAGC